>OY744522.1:101360199-101520199 GCA_963556195.1 Sepiola atlantica | reverse complement strand
TTGTCGAACTTGGGAATCTTTCTGTCAAAGTCAGGAATCAGTACAGAGTTTTATTTAATCCAAGGGGGTAGTGTGCTCTTGTTCCGTCAGCTATGACCAGGTAGAAGTCTTAAGTAATTCGCAATTATATTCTTAGTATCGCCCGCACTGAGGATTGAACCTTCAACCTCCAGAAGAGTGTCACTTAGAAGTAAATTTTACTTAGTACTTTATCCGTTACACCAAGGCTCTTTGTGGATTCCAGAGTTCAACAAGATACACCTGAAGAAGGTCGGAGGTTACGATGAGAACAGTAGTCCGAATAATCCAAATGATCCAAATTATCAATCCTCATCTAAAAAAAACAAAAACATAATAACTTATCTTAGTTCCTCTAAATTATTCGCCGTCATGAAGAAATAAGGTGAATTTAGTATTTGCTAAATAGTGACAACATCATCATCATCATCATCATCATCATCATCATCATCATCATCATCATCACAAACCATCCTAATACTACTGAAAAACTCATCTAGCCACAACCACTGTCAATAAATTCCCTTTCTCCTTGCTTCTCGGCTGACTATAACATTGCTGTTTTCAAGTCCAATGTAAACAAATTCTTGTTGGTCCATCCTCTTAAATAGTCAATTTCTGACCAGTTACAAACATTGTTACTAATCCCCTCAGTGTTTCACCATCTACCTGTCGAAATTAATAACCCTTATCCTCGAGTGGCCTGTGGGGCTTCATAAGCGGTGACTCGTTTGTAAAAAAAAGAAACTACCACTGCATCGGGTTTGGACGAATTATATACATTTTGATTTAACACATGTGTATAAGGAAAGTTAAGGCGTGTTAACTAACTATGGGCTGGGGCATGCATAAGTATTAAATAGATAGACACATCTGATGAAGAAAGCAATGCTGGAATTTCCCTGGTATCCCATTAGTTTCAATAATTCCTCACTCTGTCTTTATTTTTACATTTTTAGCAAAATGTTTCCTTTTTTTTCTCATGGCTTTTATGCTTTGTCATTTGAATTTTTCAAAATCTTTCCTTGTTAAGTTAGTCGGGTTGTGTAAATGAACCGCTGATCCATTAATTGTAGAATGATATGGAAGGAAATAAAATGTGAGCTTTAAATAAAATGTGGTGGAAACATATAAAACATATGTGAAGTTTTCAAATCTATTTTTGGAACTAAAAAAAAACAGTTTCCCGCGTAAAGCGGTAACAACAAGTTCAGGATTGTTTGGTCCATATGAAGTCCTCCGCGTTGGTTGCACCTATTTGTTAATCTGCAAAATTACAGGGTTTTACCCTCCCCCACCCCGATATTGAGAACAGCAAGGCTCAGTGGTCGCATGTGGAGTCGTGGAAGGTTTAGCCAGGAACAGACAAAGAAATGGCGTAAAAGCAACATTGGCAGTCTCACTCAATTAATTTGTGATTCTGCGCCTGACACGTCTTTGCTTGCCACACACAGAGGCAGAGATGACTAGAGGACGACGGATCTTGATGTCGACTCCTCTTGCATTTTCAACACAGCCCTGTTAGCTGGGTTACTACCCTATAGAGCTTGGTGCCAAACCTGTACACCATGGATGGCCCTGCCACAAATCGAAGTTCCAGACAGCATAGCTGTGACACTACCACATTTCCACCGCTCTTACTATAGTAAGGAAGACTTAGACTTTAGTAGGAACTGCTGCTGCTGTTGTCTTTCTAGTAGTAAACGACAGCTTAGACACACAGACACACACATATACACACATACATGCATATATAAATAAATTGAAAGATCAAAGTTATGTCATACTGTGATTTATTGTCAGTTTCGAAGCAAAGAAAAGCTAACACGTGTTTCTAGCAGAATTCGAAACATACTTGAAACAAATTCAAATAGTAAACAAAAATCTTCCGTCGTCAGAGCATTGTTGCCAAAATCTACCAAATCAAAGAGTTTATTTTTAATATTTTCTTCTCAGTTTCTCTTAGTGAATCTTGTAATGACTTTTAAGGTTCTACCCAATAAACCGTTTTATTTTTATTTCTACCTAATGAACTTTGTTTTTCTAGTGTTCAAATAAAACCCCGTTTTATTCTCGTCTTAATTTCTTTTTTATTGTTCCTTATTTTCTTATCTTTACTGTGCCATTATGAAAACCTACATCTTTGTCTCATAAATATTCGCGTTTCTTCCAGGGCACTCGAAAAAACCTCTCATCTCTAAATTTATAGCGTGTCTTTAATTTTGTAATATAACGTTCTATAATTTAGTCATCTTTTGGCAAAAGTATAGTGTAGTTAACAACGAAAAAAGGGGGAAAGAAACAAATATATAACAAATAACTGTTACCAAACGATATAACATTTAATATTCTATCGACCTGTTAGTGTTAAACTTTTGGAAACTATTTGAAAATTTCGTTATTTCAAAATTTCTGTCGTTACTTTCACTTAACTGATTTCGTCAAAGACAATAGCCGTCGATTTTTTTCTTTTTAGGTGGTCGCTTATTTCCGGCTTAAACGATTAAAAAAAGCTTACCCTAATATGACTAGAAACAACCCTCGAAGTTAAAGTTAGTGGTACCTATTTTAAAAAGAAATTAATCTATTTTACACCTGAAATAAGCGACCACCTAGAAGAGAAAAAAATCGACGGCCATTTTGTTTGACGAAATTGGTTAAGCGAAAGTAACGACACAAATTTTAAAATAACAAAACTTACAAATAGTTTACAAAAGTTTAAAACTAACAGGTCGATAGAATATTAATTTTTTTATCATTTGGTAACTGCTATTTGTTATATATTTGCCCCCCCCCCCGCGTTATATTCGTTGTTAACTATACTACAGTTTTGCCCATCTTTTTGTCCAAAGCCGGCACACCACAAACATTTTTATTTATTACTAGCACGGCTACCCGGCGTTGCCCGGGGTAAAAGTGTAACATATTTCTATTAAAACTTCTATCTCTCTCTTCCCCGGTTTCCCTCTCCCTCTCTCTACGCCCTCTTTCTTCTCCACCCAGGCCATTCCTCTCTCTGGACATACACTTTTTATAGATTACTCAAGTCGGCGTAAGAGAAATAATTCCCTTAAAAAATCAGAGTTACTTACTTTTAGTTAGTACATGAACATGACTGGGAAACCGACACAGCCCTGACGAAATCGGCAGCAGTTTAGGGTCAAAGAATGAATAGTTTTCCTAAATTTTAGATATTATTTAATCCGGGCAATGCTGATCAAGAAAATATTAACTTTGATGATTGTGGGTTTGTATGTTTCAAGTATTAGCTGTACATACACATAGTACACATACACACGTACAGACGTTTGCCCTTTACATAATAGAAAATATTATTCACAGTTTAATTCCAGTATACGTGAATAACCTCCCTTGAGCCCAAAGTTTTTTTTAATTAATAGCGTTATGAGACTTATACTAATTATTATTATTACATGTTTTGTATTTAAAGGAACTATTTTTTTCCTTTTCAGATAAAAAACTTTCACTCCTTTCTATCCAGCACAATCACCTCACACAAGTTGCGCATCATAAGTTATTGTTGAAATTTTTTAAATATCTTTTTTTTAAAATAATTTTATTCTAAGCTTTTTATTTTAATTTTTGCAGATTGCTAATAAACTCTTATCAAATAATAATGGATTTTTGGTGATTGATGAAAATGCAAACACTTTGCAAGAACGATTTTTGTGTGTCAATTACGAAAATACAGCGAAGAATCGAAGCATCTATCATCAACATTTGATTGCTGGTTGTATTAATGGCATATCAGGAGTCATCTTATCAAATGAAACCTTATTTCAAGTTACAACTGACAAACTTTCTTTTATAAAGGTTAAGTATATATTTTTTTGTCTATAATAGTATATAATTTCCATATAAACTGCATATTTCCAACAGATATTAAAATAATTTTTTCATTATTTGTTAATTATTTGTAAGAATAAACAAATAACAACCACACGCAATCTCAATCATGAACTGTTATGAACATTCGAGTCACTCACCTAGAACAAAAGGTTCATAAGGTTTTGTATACTTAGTCTGACACTTACAATTAGGAAAAAAAACGCATTAGCGAGCTGTCATGGCTCATATAAATAGCTAGAGCTTGCCATGCAAATTTGAACCGTATATAAAAGCTATAAAATTGTTAATTTCGAAATTTTTTAGATGAGGATTTGTATTATTTGGACTATTGTTTTCAACTTGGATTTTATTCTCACAACGTTTTGTGCCGATGTAAGCTCCAACCTTCTTCAGATGCATTTTGTCAAAGTCAGGAATCTTTATATCCATGGACATGTTGTGCAACGGATAAAAGTGTTAAGTGAAAAATCAGTTCTAAGTGACAAATAAGTCTTCTCGTGGTTGATGGTTCAATCCTCACTACAGGCGATACTAACTAAGAATAAAATAAAAATTAATTACTAAAATCTTCTACCCGGTCATGGCTGACAGAACGAGAACAATCTACCCCTGTGGATTAAATAATGGGCTCAGTTCGAAATTCCATATAGATTCCCGAATTCGACATAAAAATTCCTAAGTTTGACAAGATGCACCTGAAGAAGGTCTGGGGTTACATCAGCCCAAAAATTGTAGGAATAACATCTAAGACGAGAATAGTAGTTCGAAAAATCCAAATAATACAAATTTGTTAGTGTTGAGTGTAATTTTGACTGACATTGATGAAAAAAGAGAGGAAGGGAAGTTTTTTTTTCTAAAAATACTAAAAGTACTAATCAAACCAATTCTTCAATTATCTTCGACTTTTTTCTTTGAGACTTTTCTCTGCATTTCTCTTTTTGATAATTAATCGTGTTTTTGTTTTTTGCAAGATAAAAACAATGTGTCTATTTTTTTAAAGAAAAAAATATCAATAGATATATTATTGGAATTTCATAACACACTCACTGATTGGTCAATGGTTGTCTCTCTTGTCCCTTTAGGATTCCATAGCTTGGCCAACAGCTAACCCAATCCATGCTCTCTTAGGGGTGACGTGAGCCAGCCTATAAAAACCCATACACACTGGGTTCCTGTCTCTTTTCAACTCCACCGCGACATAGGATGACTGTCTAGTGACAGACGCTCTCGAAGATAGTCGCTGGCAACCAACCCACTTCTTCTCTGCCTTCCCAGTTATCCATCATCTTAGACAAGAGTTGACCAGGACCGGTGGGACAGTTATAAAAATGTGGGGGGGGCTCTCCTAAAAAGTGTGGGGGGGGGGCGGTTAAACACATGCATATATAACTTCATTATTGATGACCGTAAAGTGGGGGGGCCAAGTCCATGTTGACTACATCTCAAATGGCAGTTCGAATATAGCCATTACTCCTTTCTCAGATTCCCACCCTTGGTTGATATCGAACTGACTGCCCACAAAGATGGTTGGCACAGAAAAGTTTTAACGCGTAGGTAGAGAATCTAAACTTTTTTGAGCATGTGTAATGCTGCTAAGAATGGCTGTGTATTATTGGCATCCATTAAGTCCTAAGAGCAAATGGATATCTCCTATGAGGGTGTCTGCATGAGGAATCAATCGTGAAACAAGGTTGCACAACCTCCAACCACACCTCTCCTGAATCAGCACTGCTTGATTCCAGTGGCAACAAGTCCAAGACGACTGGAAACAATGCAAAGATAAGCAGAGAGCTCCCACATACAGCACCTGGTATTCCCAGATGGTTACCCATTTTAGTACTGACCAGACTCAGCGTCGTTTAACTTCGGTGATTTAATCGGAACCGGTGTGTCAACGTGATTATGTTATGTGTATTATGGCATTATTATGGCAGTAATTCACGTATCTGAATATAAAGACAGTTAAAAAGTCGTCGAGGACAGAACATTTAATTTATTAATAGTTTGTCTGCAAAAAACTATCAAAACAATAAATGAGACATGCATACAGGGATTAAGCATACAATTAAATACATTGTTCCCAATCACATTAGAATGCATAAAGCTATTCATAAGAAGGTAAAAAAGTATATGTGCTAATCACAAAAGCATTTACTTACATTTCCTTGTGGCATATATTATGTTTGGAAAAGCACCCCAAAAGTATGTTGACAGTGGCACGTCTAACCAGCAAAATTAGAAAGAGTTCTGGTTTTAATTTTCGATCACATTTGTTGCTACGAGAGTTGCTACAAGATCTTGTGTTGGCAACAAGATTTGGGGATTCCCTTTTTTACCAAGGGATTCTAAACAGATTTTTTTTACTAAGGAGCATATTTCAAGTCTATAAAATAATTTCTCCTCCAAGGAAGATAACTCTGATCACTACAGATTTGTTCATTTCAACTGGTGGCATAAATAATTGTGGTGCTGAAATTACACTTTATTTGATTAATTTAATAATTGCATTTTCTGTTTTAGTTTATACGAAGCAAAGGAAAGTTGGTTGGGATAAAGATGGATCGTGGCGTCATTCCATTAAATGGTACCATGCATGAATATGTCACCCAAGGTAAGGATTATGCAATTTGATCAAATTCGGGTACAATAAAGTTTAAATATGTTATCTGTCTTCTCTTAAGTAATTGTATTCATCACTAAATAGTTTAAATTATTCTTTAAATTAAGTTTACTAAAAATACTAACTTGTACATATTTAAAATGTTTTACTGGTGCTCATCTATATTTTGATAAAGTGAGACATAATCGTTTAGTTCTTTAAACATTTAATTAATGTAAAAACTTGGCTGATGTCTCTTCTCCCTGAATGAGGACTGTTGTCGAACTTGTTGCTAAAAATCAAAGGTCGTCAATCCTACTTTCCTTACGATAATTATGCAATTAATACTCTTAGAGAATGATGGGTTTATTTGAGTTGCATGCCATCAATTGTTTCCCATTTAATGACAATCTTTTCAGATTGAAAAATGGAAAGAGAGAGAGAAAGTCAATCTTTAGAGTCTGTCACTTTAAGACCACCATTTCATTAGACCATATTCATCAACCCATTGATCTATTCCAACATCAGTCTATAGCACTTGTTGCATAATCGTTAATATGTACTAGCTAATATATTCACTAGTTAACCTACCCATTCTAATATTTAAAAAAAGGACATTCGTCTGTTTGTCTGTATGAGTATCCTGCTAAAACTCCGAAACTAGAATTTTTCAGCAAAAAAAAACGTATATATTCAGCTTTAGTGTAGCAAAGTTTCTTGAAAGAATTATATCTATAAAATTGATATGAGTGAAAGTTTTTTCAAATTAAAAAAAATGTGTAATGATAACATTAGAAATAATCAATAAAATAAAGCAAAATAATTTTTTCAGTAAAAAAAATGAAACTTTTTCCAGATTATTTGTGATTAACTTTGAAGATTCTGCTGGAATCATTTACGCTGAGTTCAACATTTGTCGGGTTTATTGTAATCATTTATGCATTAATAATAGTAAGAAAGCTATTTTTATGTACTAACGAGTCACCACTTATCAAGGGCCAAAAGCCACTCAAGGATAAGGATTAATGAGTTTATCAGGTGGATGGTGAGACAACACAGTGAGGATTTGTAATGATGGTTGAAACTGGTCAGAATTTAATTATTTAAGAGGACGGCTCAACAAGAATTTGTTAACATTGAACTTGAAAACGACCATGTTGTAGTCAGCTGGGAAGCAGCCCCGGTGAAATGTGTTCAACAGATGGGTAATTCTTGGAAAGAAACTTTGTTCATGGAAGTTTTGTTTAGTTTTAGGTACAAAGAGAAAGAAAGGAAAATTATTTACAGTAGTTTTAGCTAGACGAGTTTTTGTTGTGAATGTTTTATAGGGGGAACCATAGATTGAAGCTCAGTCGAGCACCTACCTTGAAACTAATGATAGAGTAGAGAAAGACTAGCAACCTCTCTTCTGTGAGAAAGAGGCTGTAGGGAAGAGAAGAGGACATCCCCCACTAAATTTCGAACTCTGTTTTGTACTCTGTCAAGGCAGGAAAGGGTGCTCTGAGCGGCACTCACCAGATGTGACAACAGTACTCCATCTTAAGACGTATTTGACACTTATACCGGTAGAGTATTGCGTCAAGAGTGAGATACTTTCTAGAGCGATAAAATGATCCAACCATTTTTCCAGCAACCTTAGCAACAGATTTGATGTAAGTCTTCCATTTCAGGTATGAACCAGCATTCCATCCCCAGCTATATACAATAGAAACATGTTAAACACATTAATCGTATAATTAGTGACAGTTGGAAGTACATCGGTGTTCTGTACTGAGTTCGTTGCTTTTCATTCGTGTATTGAAAGCATTGTCCAGAGTTTTGTTTGTGTTATCTAGAAGAAATGCTGTATACTGATGATTTAGTGCTTGCCTGTGAAACAATGGAAGGTCTACTTAAGTTAAAGACTTGAAGGAATGCTATGAAAAGTAAAGTGGTGTGTAAGAAGTGTAAGACAATGGAGATGGATGAGAACTCAGATGTGATACCATTGGAGCACAAGGAGGAGAAGGTTACATTGACGGAATTAAGAGTGGATGAAGTAAATTCAGAGAACTTCTGCCATTACTGATCAGCAGAGCATTACCACTATTGCCCCAGGGAAGAATCTATAGAGTGGTGGTGTTACTGAGTTGGCTGTGCCTGTAAGTATCTGACTTGAATAAGAAAACGGGTTACCAGAGTTTGAAGGAAAACACCAACGTCTTATCTAGAATAATATAAACAAGAATACAGGAACGTAAACAAGTAAGTTGAGTTGCTAGGTTGGCAGTCATGTGTACACAGCATGATGATGTATAGAAGTGAAACCTGACCAGTGAAGGTTCAGGACATGCGTTGCATGGAGAGAAATGATTTGAAAATGATATGGTAGATGTGTAATGTGAGTCTTAAACACAGACTTACATCTGATGGTCTCAGTCTCCTGTTCTGCGTACATCTCCCTATACTGCCCAGATTTAATCTTTTTCTCATATCATCAGACCTAAGCCTGTCTTTAAGACTCACATTACACATCCATCATATCATGCTCATATCATTTCTCTCCATGCATCGCATGTACACAACCCTCACTGGCCAGGTTTCACTTCCATACATCATCACACTGCATACACATGCTTGATAGACCCTGGTCGACTATAGTAACACTCTGCTGGTTAATAATGGCAAAAGATCTCTGAACTTATTCCCTCCTCTATTAACTCTTGCAATCACACTATCAGCTGCTCCACCCTGTGGTCCAATGGTATCACCAAGGTAAGAAAGAAAAACTTAATGTTGAATAACAAGGCTATTTTTTTCCATTAAAGCATACTTGTTTCCAGCCTTATTTGCTGGGATTTCACAATATTTTGAAGTATGACCTTGTTGTCAAGTGTTTCTATTAGATAGTAGCCTTAGAAATAGAAACAATTGACAAAGGAGTTATATTCCTTGAAATATTATGAAATTCTGGTGTCACGCTAAACTTTAGTGATCGTGGAAAAAAGTGGAAGCAAGTAATATTTAAAAAAAAAAAATCGTTTTATTATTCAGTATTCAGTTTTCCTTTTAAAATCTGGTATATTTCCACATTGTTATAGTCTTCTAATAAACTACCTATATATTATACATAATGTTTCCAGCAGACTACAACATTATATTAAAATAAAAATATTATTTTTTTGCAGGTCTCGATGGTTTTGTGGAAAGATGTTCAATTTACAAAAGTACAGGGGTATCTTTTGCCAAGTGGCACTGTATCTTCAAAATCCGAAAATATGCACCGTCATATTTAGCAATAACGGAAAATTGCAACATTTTAGCCCGTTATGCTTCCATCTGTCAACAAAATGGGATTCTACCTATGATCATGGTCGAAGTAGCATCAGACGGAGACCACGATTTGATGACGGCCCAGAAAGTCTTGGAAATGATTCTTAATTCGCTCTACAAAACTTTTCACGACCACCATGTTTTCTTAGAAGGGACAATACTCAGCCCTAATATGGTCATCGCTGGACTGAATTGTCATCAGAAGTTCACGTATGAAGACATTGCAAGTGCAACGGTTACTGCTCTCATGCGAACGGTACCTCCCGCTGTGGCTGGCATAGCTTTCATGTCAGGAAACATGAATGAAGCTGATGCCATATTTACTTTAAACAATATTTCCAAAATCTGCAGAAATTTAAAGAAGATGTGGATTGTCACTTTCTGTTTTGGTTATGTCATTCAAAATAACTTCCTGCGAATGTGGAAAGGAGAACAGGAGAACTTGAGAATTGCTCAAAAACTCCTTGCCGACAGACTAAAAGACCTCACACGAGCAGTGAAAGGAAAATACATTTGTGAAGACATCGAATGACATTATTTTCACAAAACTGGAAATACATGTTTTCCTTTTCTTTGAGAAATCATTTGAAGAATTTTTGTTATTCTTTTCTTCCATGACTCTGTATGACATAAAAAAAATAAAAATCTCAATTATAAGAATAGATTAGAATTCTTAGTTGTGTTTCAACATTTTTAATAAAGAGTTTGATTTTATTATTTGGTTATTAATATTTGCTAAATAAAAGTTAAAGCAAAAAAAAACCCCAAGAAATCTGCAAAAATAAAACAAATAAAAACGGTGTTTGATTTGCCCTGTAACCGCCTGGCAAATCAGATAAAACTAGTCTATAAAATTTGGCAGAGCGAACCGTTATAATATAACCGTTTAAATTAAAAACAAATAATAAATAAATTACTTTAAAATGAAATCAGAGGGAAAAAACCCCAGAACAAATGAAATTCAAACAAGTAATTTCAATATAGACAAACAATAAAGGGTTCATTTTTTGAATTGGGACGTCATGAGAAAGAAACAACATTTAGAAATATCTTTATGCTGTACGTACTCGTGACGGAACGCATATATTGTATACCAAAAATCACGTAAATTGATAAAGTAATTTTTTTTTTAACAAAAGAAAATCAAATTTTATCGATAAAATTCCAGACTATTTCTCTAGTTCGCAAAAGTTTTACTTACCTCCCTTGACTATGTCCAATATGGCGACGATATATCAACGATACTCGTTTACCGATAAAACTTTTCTTTTATAAAATAAAAAATACTAGATCAATTTACGTAATTTTTGGTATATACGATATACGCATTCCGTCACGGGCACGTACACGATACAAATATTTCTTTTTCTTATTTTTAATTTTTTCATGACGTCCCAATTCTAAACTTGCACCCTGTTACATTACGATGTATTTAAGAAGTTAAGAGTGTAGGAGTGAAATAAGACATACTAGCTGAAGCCAGGCTTTATTCCGAGAGAGACAGGAAACAGATGCTGATGCATGTCGAGAGTAGGCAGGGAAAAGAGGGGTGTATAGTCCAACACACATGGGTGGAGGCATAATGTAACATCTTCCCTTTTATGGATGAGGAGTGTCCTTACTCTATGGAGTTACATTGTTTAGCCAGAACTGCTATCAGTTTGTGTAGTCTTTGAGGTATGATGGCCTTCGTATTCCTCTGCCAGTGTGTGTGTGGGTCCTGACAGGGGATTCACCTTGGAAAGATTCCTTAGCGTCGGTTGCTTGGTGTGGTGAGCAAGTGTCTTGGGTCCTGTTGGTGGGTGTAGAGGGGGAATGAATATTTGGTGTGTACCCCATCGCTGTCTGTGGTTGTTCTAGGTGACGAGTGGATGTGTGTCCTGTCATTTGTGGTTGCTCCGGGGATCTCTGCAGATGACGCCTGTTGTGTCGGTAGCTTCCGCTGGGTGTCTTGACCATGTAGGAACGTTTATCTAGGCGTTGGTTCACAACGCCCTTTTCCCATACTCTGTCACCTTTCTTATATGGGCGCATCCTGACGACCTCGCCTTGGGTAAGTGCCAGTAGGTTGTGTGTACGACGATTGTAGTACTCTGCCTGAAAGCATTGCTTACGCTCGAGGAGCATTTTATCCTTTCCCCCCTGATTTGTGGACCTGGGTTTCAGCAGGTTGCTGCTCATGAGCAGAAGCGAGTATGTGCGGCGATTCAGCAGGCGCTGAGATGGGCTGCTTCCCATGTGTTGTGTAGGGGTATTCCTGAAGTCGAGTAGTGCCAGGAACTGGTCGGTGCCAGTGTCTTTGTTCTTCCGCATAAGTTTTGCACTTTTCACAGCGGATTCCGCCTTTCCGTTAACTTGCTAATTTCCGGGGCTTGCTATGAGATGTTCGAAGTCCCATTTCTTCAAGAAGTGTTTAAAAGCTGATGAGGTGAACTGGGTTCCAGCGTCGGAGATCAACTGGCAGGGGATCCCATATCTTGCAAAGTGTGCCTTCAACTTGCGGATGATGGTGGAGGTTGTTGTGTCTTCTAATCAATCTATCTCCCAAAAGTTTGAGAAATAATCGACATTTATGAGGTATTCCACAGTCTCACTTTCAAACAAATCAATGCCAACTTTCTGTCATGGCCGATCAGGTATATCATGTGGCATTAATGTTTCTTTCGGTTGCTCTGTGACGAACTTGCAGCAAGTTTCGCAAGTGGAGATGAATTCACGTATCTCCGATGACATTCCTGGCCAGAAACACATTCTCTAGCGCGGCGTAGGCATCCATCTATGCCAATGTGTGAGGAGTGAATTGAGCATTTGATGTCACTCCGAAGACTGAGTGGAAGGAGTACTCGGTTGCCCTTGAAGATAAGTCCATCTTGAACTGATATCTCATCACGGGCGTGAAAATATGGGTGCAGCACTGCGGGAAGGTCCATTTCTCGGTTGGCCAACCCTGTATTATTGTCTTCCTCAGTTGGTCGCATACCTTGTCTTGATTCGTTGCTTTCCGGATCTGAGTCAGTCTTTCATCCTGGATGGGTAGGAAGCTAACCATGTTGACAAGCTCGAATTCGGCTTGATGGTTCTTTTCGGTTGTCATGTATGACCGCGATAGCATGCCAGCAATATACATGTGTTTTCCTTTGAGGTACACGACGTCGATGTTGTACTTCTGAGTCTGCAATAACATTCCCTGTAATCGTTTTGGAGCTTTGGTAAGAGTTTTTTCACTATGGCTTCCAATGGTTTATGATCTGTGTGTATCTCTGTTCGTCTGCCATAAGTGTATTGGTGGAATTTCTCCAGTGAGAACACAATCGCCAGCATTTTTTTTTCGATTTGGGCGTATCTCTGCTCGGTATCAGTCAGCACTCTGCTTGTATATGCTACTGGCTTGCCTTGTTGTTGTAATGCTGTGCCAAGTCCTTCTGAGCTGGCGTCACTCTGTATTTTGAAGGCCATTTTCGGATCGTAGTAAGTGAGTACGGGTGGTACTTCAGTGACTGCTCACTTCATTTCTGCGAATGCGGTATCTCATGCTTGCGACCATATCCATGAGAAATCATTGTGCATCAATTGCCGTATGAGCTCCATGATAGCTGACAATCTTGGTAGGAACCTTGCTAGGTAGTTGACCGTCCCACAGAGTTTCTGTATCTCTTTGATCGATGTGGGCCGCTTTAGTTTGGTGATCGCATCAATTTTAGAAGGATCTGGGAGTAGTCCATCACTGTTAATGAGGTAACTTATGAAGCTTATGGCAGTCTGTTTTACTTCTGCCTTTTCTCGGTTCAGCTTCATTCCTCTTTCTCGACACCGTTGTAGGAGTGCCTTCAGGTTTGCATCATGGTTTACTGAGGCTTGTTCTAGCTCATTTCCTGAACCGAATGCAATTATATCGTCGACGACGCATGCAACTCCATCTAGACCATCTATGGCTTGATGGAGACGTTTTTGAAATATTTCAGAGCTCACACAAGTTCCGAAAGGGGAGCCTCAGCCACCAGTATGGACCAAACCCCGTTTGGAAAGTTGTGAGGAGGCTTGATTCGTCGTCTAGCACTAGATGCCAGTATGCTGACGCAATGTCTACTTTAGTGAAGTATTTTGCATTTGTAACTAAAGTAGTACTTCCTCTATGGTAAGTAGTTGGTATCGCTCGCGCTTCAGCACTTTGTTTATCGGTTTTGGATCTATGCAGATTCGGATATCCCCTGACTTCTTTGTAGCGATAATCATTCGACTATTCCAGTCTGTTGGTTCGTCGACAGGGGTGATAACTCCGAGGTTTTCTAACCTTTTCAATTCGTCGTTGACCTGAGGAATCATAGATACTGGTATACGTTGTGGCAGTATGGGTTTTAATGGTGGGTTTCACTTGTAGGTGCACTTGACCGGGCAGTGACCTCAATTCACTGTTAAAAACGTCCGAGTACTCTGTCATCAGTTGTTCACAGACTGGGTCTGAGTGAACATTAGCGATGTTGTCATAATGTACCGTTATTAAGTTCACCTGTTCACCTGTTCACTCGCCCGTTTCCCCAGAGGTTAGGTTTTCTTTAACCACTATGGACTCAACAGAGTACTTTTTCGTGTTTTTGGGGTTGCGCAAAGTAATCCTGCACCTGCCGAGCGGTACGAGTTAGGTTGTATTCCACATCTGTAATTTCTTAGATGCTGGTTGCAGATTTACATCACGCACATATTTCAGTGGAATTACATTAAGAGTAGCACCACAGTCGACTTGGAATTTTACCTGTTTATGATCTAGTGTCATTCTAGCATAAATGGTTCTGTCATTTTTTTCCCTCTCTCGGAGTTGACGCTTAGTACGTAGTCCGTATCGCTAGAAGAGTCAGAGTCGGACTCTATTTGATTCACCTCGTGTCTTGGTCTCTCACCACGCTGCTTCTCCGGGCATTTCAGTACAAAGTGATCTTTGTGACTGTAAAAGTTGCATTTCTGTCCATATGCAGGACATGCTTCTTTTCTTTTGCCATGCCTTCTGCCACAGAAATGGCAGTCTACTTGCTCGTACCTTTGGATCTCTTTTTTATAACCTGGGCCTTGGACCTTGTTAATCCGTTCTTGTTGGTCAGGATTAATTACTTTTAGCTGTGTCTCCGTTGCTTCACAGCTATGGCATATGTTAACATTTTGTTAAAATCTTAGTGCTGTATATTGCAGCAGTCTTTTACGGGCATGGTTATCTCTTACTCCTAGTACGATACGGTCGCGTAGCAGAGAGTCATGTAAACATTCACAAAAATTGCATAATTTAGCTAGGTTGCGTAGTGCCGTAACGTAGGAGTCGATAGTCTCACCTGGTTCTTGATCTCTTTTGTTGAAGAGGTATCGCTCATAGGTCTCATTTGTCTGTCCTATGAAGTGTTGGTCGAATTTGGCTATCACCGTATCGATGTCATCTTTGTTTTCGGTGGGGGCAAATTGAAACCCGTTGCAGATAGTAAGGGCATCTGGTCCGACTGTGTGTAGAAACCATGCTGTTTGGTACTGTTTATCCTGATCTGCAAGTTCAGCGATAATACAGTAGTTCTTCCACGCTTCTACGGGGTTGGTTTTAACATCCAAACTGCTTGGGGGCATTATGTTTGTTCGAAAACTTTCCGTCATCTTTTTTGCACGGGGGACGTTGTTGACAGTTTGTAGTAGTAGTTGTAGCACTATCCGTCGCTTGGGAAGCAGATAAACCTTCACCTGTTGCTCGTTCTGACGATGACTTTGTATTTCAGGTTGTGAGACGTGTTTTACATCTCCGCTGCCACCATGTTACATTACGATGTATTTAAGAAGTTAAGAGAACACAAGTGTAGGAGTGAGGTAAGACATACTGGCTGAAGCCAGGCTTTGTTCCGAGAGAGACAGGAAATGGATGCTGATGCATGCCGGGACTAGGCAGGGAAAAGAGGGGGTATAGTCCAACGTACATGGGTGGGGAGCATAATGTAACAATACACACCACTAGTGTATGCGTGTTCGTACGAAATAGATTTGAGTTCGTGTTTAACGATAATACAGTTGTTCTTCCACATCTGTTTCCATAATTTCTATGTTTCCGCGGGGTTGGTTTTAACATCCAAACTGCTTGGTGGCATTACGTTTGTTCGAAAACTTTCCGTCATCTGTTTCGCACGAGGGACGTGTTTGACAGTTTGTAGTAGTAGTTGTAGCACTATCCGTCGCTTGGGAAGGAGATAAACCTTCACGTGTTGCTCGTTCTGACGATGACTTTGTATTTCGGATTGTGAGACGTGTTTTACATCTCCGCTGCCACCATGTTACATTACGATGTATTTAACAAGTTAAGAGAACACAAGTGTAGGAGTGAGGTAAGACATACTGGCTGAAGCCAGGCTTTGTTCCAGGAGAGACAGGAAACGGATGCTGATGCATGCCGGGAGTAGGCAGGGGAAAGAGGGGGGTATAGTCCAACGTACGTGGGTGGGGAGCATAATGTAACACACCCAATAAAGTTACTACTGCATAAATAAACTTAAAAAACTCAAACTTATAAAAAAAAAATCTATTTTAATTTAGTTAAATGTTGGAAATTATCTTTTACTGCTTAATTTGTTCTTAGGGATTTAAGCTGGTATGATCACTGAATTAATAAGATACATCAACTAAAGATATATATATATATATATATATATATATATACAGGGCTTTACGTGCTCCACTACTTTTGGAGCTGCTCCCGCTCCTACTCAAACGCCCAGAATTGGAGCTGGCTCCTCTCACGCTCCCCATTTTCAAAAAGGAGCCGCTCTTTTTCAGCGCTCCATAATGAAAATGTATCTTCTTTCATAAACGTTCTATTCTGCCAATGAGTGGTCGAAGGATAGGGGTGGGCGTCAAAGGATCTCATCAATATGAGTTGGGATGTCACAGTGTAAGGTCGTAAGATAATATTTGACAAAATCTCACTAACATTTTGAGAGTTATAGGAGAACATGTCGGACGAAGTATAGGATTATACGTGAATTTTCGTTTCCTGAGGTAAAAAATAGAAATAGAAAAATCCCTGAAGTATTTTAAAACAATTTTAATTTTCATTACATTAACAACCTATTTTTTCAGGAAAGGAAAATTTGATCAGATATTTTTTCTATTTATTTGGGAAGGGAATTTAGATTTGTTTTAAGTAAATAAAGTTTTACTTTTAAACATTATTAGTGATTATTTTCTATTTAAAGAAAACATTTCTTTGGAAAAGGAGAGACAGCCAGGGCAACATTAATCGTCGTATTGTTGTTTAATATTTGTTTGTTTTACGAACGTAACTATATTGTATAATGTATATTATTATTTATAACAGAGAAACGCGCAAGTACTTTCAAAAAAATCGATTTATCCATTTATTTTTATAGTACAATTTGGAGCGGAAAAAAACAATGAAGTTTATTTTTTAAAGATTGAATAAAAAAATATTTTTCATAAGTTGGCCAAAAAATATCAATAAATTGTCAATAAACAATTCAGAGATCTATTTAATGTCTTAAAATTTCATACAAAATATCTGACCTTGACCTTGGGAGTTGAAAAATATCGGGTCAAATTTTCCTCCCCCGAAAAATTAACTGGAGCAAGTTTTCTAGGTCGGGCAAAACATTTATTAAAATTAAAATTTAAAAAAAAAAAGGTGAAAACGTCTATATTTGAAATCTCTACCAAAAACAAACTGTTTACAATTTTAATATTCGATAATAGATTTTTTAAGATAAAAAAAGATATCTTATCTACTTTCGGTTCTAAAAAAACAACAAATTTGTCAGAAGTCTAAGTATTTGCTTTTTTAAATTAAAATTTAAGATATTTTCTTGGATTTAATTAAGTTTAAACATTGGTGTAATTGTAGAATAGGAACCACTGTTCTCTTTCGTTCATTTCGCTTGGTATTCACCCAAATTTAGGATGAAACTGATTGTTGGTCTTAATTGTATTTTTGGTCCTGAAATAAAATTCTCATTTACTTTTTAAAGTGTTGAGAATCTAACTTTAATTCCAGGTTTTAATCGCTGGCGGCCATGTTGGTTTTTATTGTTTATTTTCTTGGACTAAATATATTTTTCCTTGGACTAAAGATATTTTTACTACTTTAACATTTTATTACACACAGAAAAAAAACTTTGAACATTCTATTTACAAAAGCAAGTTTTAACGGAATTTAATGAATTTAAAAGCAAACATGAAAAGGTTAAAAATACTAGTCGTGAATTTAAGAATAACAAAAAATGTCGCCGAAATGATGACGGGTAAAAATGTGGCATAAAAGTTCAATTTGATATATGCTAAAAAATAAATTATAATTTTTTGTCAGGACAAAATGTACCATTTCACCCCAAAAATCGATTTTATCGAACATTTGGGTGAATACTGAGTGAAATGGGCAAGAAAATCTAAGGTCACTATAGTGTAATTGAACTTAAAATTCTCTATTTAAAGACAGAATTAAAAGAAAAATTGCTTATTTATTCAATCTGCAATAAACATCCTTGTCATGAATACAAAAAAAGTTCAAATCTATAAGACAATAACTTGAAAGACATCTATAGACTCACTGGCGCATTTGAAGACATTTGTTGCCAAATTGTCTCCTGCCACATCAAAAATTTAACATGTCGATGTAAAAATCTGAGAACTTCAAATGTTCTGTTTTCGTTCTTTCTCCCCCCTCTCTCCCTTCCTCTCCCTCTCTCTCTCTCTCTCCCTATCTCATATACATTTACCAGAGATATAATTTAAAAAAGTAACTCAGAGTAAACTCTGAGACTTTCTTTTCTTTTCCTTTTTATTGCTGAATAAAAAACTAATGTTTAAAAGAAAATACAAATCAAATAATTTTGGAGCGAGGAGCGCGGAGCGATAAAACCACCGCTCTTTAGTCCCAAATAGAGTTTCTCCCGCTCTACTCCCGCTGAATATAAAATGAGCCCTCCTCTCCTTCGCTCCAGCAAAAAGGAGCGTGCTCCTGGGGCGCGCTCCTTTTTGGAGGGCTCCGTAACGCTCTGTATATATATATATATATATATATATATATATATATAGGTTTATTTACAAGACCAAAGGAATAGAACATTCTTTATTCATGGGTTTGAATATGGCAGACAAGACGTAATAGAGTTATTTCTGGAGCTCGTCGAAAACTCTACAGCAGGCTTCATAGAGAGTGCAGGAAGTACATCTTGTCTCTTTGGAATACCGACTCGAATTCATTAATCATGCTGATCACGTGATTTAGGTTTGCGCAAAATCATGATTTATCGCGTGAATCTCGTGCAGTGAAGAGTGCACTTCCGGTCATTTATGTAACTGTTACTGCACCTTCAGCATGTTATCTCTGTGTAAAGGTGGTCACTGAGTTTCGACTTTGGGTATAGTAAAACGTATTTCGTCCTGTAAATGGGAGTGTGAGGGTAAAGTAATTAAAGTGACCTAAAAATATCTATAAGTTAAAAAAAAATAAAAATAAATAAATACTTTATATTAACATTCATTTATTAATTCGTAATCATTACTATTACCGACATAAATTATTTTGAAGTAAATACTGTTGGGAAATTAGTCGATAAAGCAATTTATTTTGTTTTACTAATTTGTGACATATTTACGTTAAAAAGTGTAATATTTAAAAGAAGTTCAAAGCAATTTACTTTACAAATAGATCACAAATGTGTAGGTAAAGCTAAATAGTTTTGACCAATATCCCAACGGCATTTCCTTTAAAATAATTTATGTCGCTAATAGTAATGATTACCTTAATTGATAAATATTGAAAATTTTATTAAGATCGGATAATTCTCTGATTTTGGGTGATTTTTTTAAAATCAGGTTATTTTCACTTTCATTGGCCGTCCCCTAGGGACCTCCAATCGCAGCCACAGAATCGCTGACGTCACCGGTTTCTGCTTTCTTTAAGAAATTCATACATTCGCGTTCCATGTAGTGTTTTTAAAAATCTCCCTAAAATACAGTTATACTTATAGGAAGTTGTTTTAAAGTAAAATAGTTTATTTAAAGATTAAATTATATTTGGGAAAGAAACCTTTCTTTATCTTTCGATACAAGTACGAAATTTTCTTTTTCTACGGCTGGATGTCTTGTTTACACAAAAAATTAGCATTATCATGTGCGACATTGCGAGATGTTATGTACCTATGGATGTCCAAAAGTGATAGAATTAATTACGTTCATTATGTTGTAGACAAAATTAACGTTTTTTTTTTTACATTTTCCTTGAGTTGCACATTTTTTAGACAGATTTATTACTTCTTTTTTTTTTTTTATTGCAATTGCGTAAATAACTTACCTGCTTAAACTAGTATTTACTTTTGTTTAAGGAAAGAATATTAAAATGGATAATTTTAGGATTTTATTTTTACAAATACTATATTTATTAAGGTACTGATATCGATCCTGAACCAGTTTTCGTGAGGTTCGACTCGGAAGTGTTCGGCTGTTCTACGCAAACGCCCGAGTGTTGACGAGCCGAATGGTACCGGACGACATTTATTTGTTAAGCCCGCTCTCGTTCTGTTGACAATAGTATAAGATTCCCCAGTCACGTTTAATTTTAAAATACTACTGCAAGTAACGATTTGATCTATTTTGTTTTGTTAGCATTTGACTTAAATTTGGGTTAAATTTTATATAATAAAAATTAAACTGAAAATGAAAATGGAGAAAGTATTGTGGTTTGTTAATGATTAAAAATATTCGTCCATTGAATAATAAAAATTCAAAGTAAAAATAAGTTTTTATTTCGAAATTTCGAAAAAAAATTCTGAATGGATAAACATTTTAATTTGAAAAAAGAAAAATGATAAAAAGTATTATAAATATATAATAATAATAAAATAATAATAATAATAATAAATATAATTAATACTTACTTTTGTCAACGTTTTTTTTTTTAGAATGAGCTTAGCTCTACAAATTAATTAGCGTGCGTCAATTTCACTCTAAAAATGAACCGCGTTAATTACGGCTAGTATTGCGTTCCATAGTTGCGGCAAAACTAGCTACGGCAAAAAAGGCTTTCTTACTTCTAGCAAATGAAGGACTTTTTTCCAAGTACATATGAGGTCGACGTATACAAAGTTGTATACGACCTCAGGTCGTATACAACTTTGGTCTTTTACGATTCCTAATACTTCGGGCTATATTATATTAAAATATTTTGAAAAATTTAGAACAAATATTTTCAAAAATGTTTTTAAACATTTTGACTAACCGATAAACTCGATCAAATAAATAAATGTCTCTGAAAATAAAAATTATTTCGTAAAACTTTTTTTTTTTTGGCATTTCAATAAATCACAGTATATTCACAGAAAAGGTAAAAAAAATTCAAAACATAATAATATTGCTTTTATTTCCACTTTTTATTTGTGCATTCACGGACCAGTTTACTAAAATATGTGGACGTAAAATTTAATAAAATTAATCCAATGTGTTTTTTAAAACACTTTAGTTTTATATAAGAAAAAAAACCGGCGCTCTTGTACAGGGTGGGCCAAAATAAGGGTCCTATCTTTAAATTTGAATAACTTGAATTTGAATAACTTCCACAAAATAAAAGTTAAACTCACCAAACTTTATGTGTGTGTAGACTGACCCTTCCGAGATTTTTTGAAATAAACAAAACAAATTTTAGCCGAAAAACACTTCTTAAAACTTACAAAAACTAAAGTATTGTTTTTTACACTGTTTTGAGTTTTTTAAGCAAAAATAATGTTTTCTAAATGAGGGTACGTTCCTTAGGGCTAATACGGCTCATGCTTGCTTCGGAAGGGGTCCTTTACTTATTCTAAAAAAAAAATTAAAAAAATCAATAAATAAAAAAGTTATGAATTTTTAAAAATAGGACTCTTATTTTTGCCCACCCTGTATAAGCAGTGACCGATCTGAGGGGGACAACTCTAATTTACCCAGCCGCCGCCATTCCGAACTCGACAAGGGAGACAACTTTGACACAAAGTTTACAAACCCTACAACAATTAATAAAAAACACGCTACGATTCTGAAATGCGCCCAAAACAACTCCTAAATGCGCTCAAAACAACCTTCAAACAATTAATTTAAAACCTGTAACATCTTTTTTTTATTAATTTTTATAAAGTGTATACAATTTGTGGCATGTAAATAAAAGTGTTTAAAAGTTATTTTGAACGCATTTAAAACCGTAACATTTTTTAAAATTAATTGTTTAAAAGTTATTTTTAACGCATTTAGATGTTATTTTGAACGCATTTCAAAATCGTAACATTTTTTTTTTTGATTGTTATAAAGTGTATACAATTTGCAGCATGTAAATAAAAGTGATTAAAAGTGCATTTAAAACCCGTAACATGTTTTTTTTTATTAATTGTTTAAAAATTACTCTGAACGCATTCAAAAGCTATTTCTAACGGATCAATTGTTATAAAAGGTTTGTAAAAATGTGTGTGAAAGTTGTCTCCCTTGCCGAAGTGTGGGCGAGTTCGGAATGGCGGCGGCTGGGTAAGGTAGAGTTGTCCCCCTCAGATCGGTCACTGCTTATACAAGAGCGCCCAAAATATTTTCCCTAATATATTTTAGGAAAACAGCATTTTAAAGATAAATTAGTCCTATAGTGAATAAGTATTGAAAATTTCGTGAAGATCTGGCCATAACTTGATTTATGCGAGATTTATTAAAAATATGCCTATCAGAGCGCGCAGAAATGCTTATACATAAGAACGTTATTTTATCACGTAAAAAAAGTAAACAACATTTTAACTTCACATTTTCATGAGTTTCGTATGCTGGAAAAAATTCTAAAAAATCATCAGCAGTTTATTTTATGTATCCTCTTTTGAATGGTAAAAAAGTTTTGTTGATAATCTTAATCTAAATTAAAGTTACATCGTGTTACATATAGGGGGGGGGGGGGATAAATAGTTCACAACCAATGGGAGGTCCCTACCGTCCCCACATTATTTCTTTCATATGTGTCGTAACCTTTTTTGTCAAAGCGAATACGGTAGTTATAAAATAAACAGCACAAACTTCTAGGCTATGTTACATTATTGTAATGATACATGGGGCATATATTTACACATTGATAATAGTTCAAATGCGATTGGACTGCATTCACAAAAAGGGTGTCCATTTTGCGATTTTACGCGCTACACTTCCATCCAGGAAATTCCTAATAGCAAGCGGCATAACTCTGGTTATTACTGAATTGCAAGGGACGTAATTCTAATACCGAACAAAGAGTTGTGTCCCTTTGATTCTTGATATATATATATATTTTTTTATCTAACAGTCTAACACCTTCCTTCTTTCGGTTGGATATTCATATGCCGTGCTATACTTTTGAATTACCTGGAGAGTTTGAATTACCTACTAGACACCACTCTCGAGTGTCTTCGGTCTCTCTGAACAAACTGACATGAGGATACTTCCCACTACAAGTAAACCCTAACCAAATATTCAAAATAACATAGTATTCAAAGCCCAAATAAGATTCCCTCGAGACGACTATACACTGGCTCATACGAGGAATGGTGCACCTTCTCTTATTGATGTTAACTCAAGTAACAGCACTTAGCTGGATACTCTACCAGACAAACTGAATTCTTGTCCTGGAATCCGGTAAGACCAAAAGACCAAAAGAAAGATATACTATAACATAGTTAACTGGTCAATTGGGGAGAGGTAAATTAATGTTCTTAACTTCTTTGTTAACTCAACGTTTGAAAGGTAAAGGAGAATTTTAATAGAATATTTGAATATCTATGTATCTCATATAGAGATCAAGTATTAGTCTCAAGAAGGGACTCCTTGATTTCTGAGAACTTCGGCTGAAGTAAAATGAGACAAAAAAGAGAGACAGTGTCAACTTGTAAGGGTCTCGATGAATTACGAATGTGAATTGTCTGTTGGGAAGAAAATCTTTAGTGATGTGAAAATAATATCTGGTGAAGAAATTATGTCGACCTAAACCAATTATGGGTGACTTAAGTTGAAAAAAGAAAGTTTATCCCCAGGAAAAGAGTGTGAAGGTTGAACAAAGAACATGTGAAATGCATGTTTGAAGACCAAGTGAATGAATGTTCAGTTGCGGATTCACCTCAGGAAGGGAAGGAAAAAGAGTAGAAAAAGTTGAAGTGTACACTATTGAAGGTAACAGACAAAACCTGTGGGTAGACGAAGGGTTGCCTCCAAGACATAGAGTTATATTGTGGTGGAATGCGGTAGTAGAGAAGTGTATCAAAGAAAAGCGGAAACGATGGATTGAGTGGTGAAAAGGTTTAGTGAATAAACGCATACAGAGTGTTGGAGACAAATTTGACACTTTTTGGAAAGGGAAAAAAACGTCATATCTTAGCCAATATTGATATATTCTCAAATTTCGAAGTGCATTTCTTAGAGTATCTTCTTCTGAATGCAGTTAACTTAAAGAATCTGCTCTCGCTCAGTGCCTTCTTCCTAGTCGCTACTCCGACGACCATCTCTTTCACCAAGCTCTGCATTGCCTTGCCTGGATCTTACTGTGCTTTTTCCGGTGCTTTCCAATCATCCATAATCTCCAGCTCACAAACCCATCAATAGTAACACATCGCTCAATAAGTCTCGGGCCTGGCATATTGATCGCACCACTAATAAAAAAATCCATATAATTTTTATAAAGTACTACCCTTTAATGGCACGTATCAGAATTTGAGCTTAATTGGATTGTTAGTTTACAAATTAGAGTTATTTAAGTAAAGCTGCTGTTGCAAATATTTAAAACAATAGAAAAAATCTGAATTTCGTGTGTTGATAAAGCATGGCTTTCAGATGGGAAAATATACTGTTCAAGTAAAGCAATAACTTTATAAGTGTTAGTCGGACTCTGCTCTTATAGTATCAGAACATTTTTTTATTACTTCACTTCTGATTATAAAGGAAAACTCCCATTAACACCCATGCCTCCTAATTCACCGTCTTATTGTCCGTGTTGGCACTGAGCTCATTAAAACAGTGAATTAGGTTAGGCGCAGGTGTTAATAGAAGTCCTTCTAATGTGTACATAATGCATTTCTGGTAGCGTTATGTGTAGACAGTGACGGGATTCCACGTCGATACTAGCACACACACACACACACACACACACACACACACACACATATATATATATATATATATATATATATATATATATATATATATATATAAGTAAGAAACTAAAAGTGAAACTTTTAGTAGAAAGAACCTATAGTGAAATGGTAAAAGCTCAATATACGAGATAGAGCAATTATAAAGTTAAATGGACGAAGAGTGATAAACATGCATGAATGTCCAAATTTATTTCAAATTTCAAATGTTCAAAACAGGGTATATTCTGTAATAAAAATTATGTTTATTGTTCTTTCCTTAAGCCAAGGCTTTTCAAAGATCGAGATCTTATCATCAGAGGAATTATACAGATAGATAAGTTGGCAATAGAAAAGCCAAAGTTCAACATTTGAAAAAATATGAAAAAAATATTTAGAAAAAGATGGGTGAGAAAAAAAAGTTTGAGTAAAAAGATATTGGGTTTGTCCGGATGGTAAATTGTCCGCCGATAAGGTGTCCAATGGAAGAGGGTTTCAATGGAGAAGAAAAAGTTTCATAGAGGCATCATGGGTAGGCGTTCAAAAAATAAGTAAATCCAATGGTGAAAATTGAGTTCAAATTCGTAGATAGAGCGTACTTAAACGGAATTAAAATGAAGATATCTGGCCATTTAGAGAAAGCTTCCAAGGCCGAAGAGAATTCCAAGTGAAACGCAGCGATGGAGGATTAAAGTGGTTTTGAAAGAAGCCCTAAGTTAAAATCAAGGTCAAATTAGGAGGTGGGAAAGAAAGATTAAGTTGGAGCTAATGGTGGGAGGGTTAAATGAACAGAGCATGACAGCTGATGGAAAAGGGGGTGAGGTGGTAGTGGGAAGGAGTTCTGGTGATATAGTTATTTTTGGCATATGCTACGTCCTGTCAATAGGGAATGGGTCGATTTAGGTCAATTGAGAGTAAAATTATTATTTGGAAAGGAATAAAAAAATGGGGTCGTAATTTAAAGACGGATTTTGGGAGGAAGGCAATGATAATTTAGAAATTGAAGTAAAAAGTCGTGTTCGGTGGGAGGGATGAGGGTTTTCTAGAGAATGGGACTCAGTAATTTAAATTATGAAAATGTGCTAAGCCGGGCAGAGATATAGTGTATATATTTAAAAGTTTTTTAAAATGCTACAGAATTTAAAAGGTATTCCCAGTTGGTTAAGAGAATGATTAAATAAGAGAATGATTAAATAAACCAGCCCAAAAGTAAAGTTGGAAAATTAAATAAAAAATCAGATAAAAAACTAAAAATGTGAGACAAGTTCAATGTAAAGTTAGACATTTATTCTGTCTCACTTAAACAAATTTAAAGTTTAGGATTGGGGATCAATTTGGGGAAAGACAACTTATTATCACTTGTAACAATTGATATCAGTTATGAGTATTCTAGGGTATGGTTTTTTTTGAATCATGTAAGATGTAAGTGTATCACAAGTGCGTTAAGGTAATGAATAGCTTAATAGGGGGAACCAAAAGGATCAATTAAGGGAGTGACTTAGGAGCGTGTTAAGGAGAGATAAATGAAAGACTACGAAAAAGGTATAGTCAGTGGGAAGATGTATATACAGGGTCGATGAAGTGGATATAAGGGGGATAAAATAAAGAGTATGATAGGAATGCAAGGGGTGGAAGAAATATAAGCGAGGGTTAGCAAATAGAAAAGAAGAAAATGAAAGGAAAGAAGGGATTATAGTGTACAGTAGGAATAATGGCATTTAAGTTAGGGCGGATAAAGGTCGGTAGGGAGTAAGGAGAAATAGTGTTAGTTTTCTAAATACGATAAGCGCAATTGGTTAATATAGTTATTAGGAGTACTTGAGAGGATATGTTATGTTTATGGGATGGTTATTTGTGAGGTTGGAGGAGTTATGGAATAAAGATTTACTAATTAACAAATTTAGAGTTTTGAAACCCTCTTCCATTGGACACCTTATCGGCGGACAATTTACCATCCGGACAAACCCAATATCTTTTTACTCGAACTTTTTTTTTTTCTCACCCATCTTTTTCTAAATATTTTTTTCATATTTTTTGGCTTTTCTATTGCCAACTTATCTATCTGTATAATTCCTCTGATGATAAGATCTCGATCTTTGAAAAGCCTTGGCTTAAGGAAAGAACAATAAACATAATTTTTATTACAGAATATACCCTGTTTTGAACATTTGAAGTTTGAAATAAATTTGGACATTCGTGCATGTTTATCACTCTTCGTCCATTTAACTTTATATATATATCCCCGTGTTAATATTAGATGCTTACGTTAAGGTCTCCTGTTTTTGTTTCATTGTTAGATACTTAATCCCCCTTTTTATTTTATTTACTTACTATTATATATTATTTATTTATGAATTTTCCAACAAATGTTAAGTCTACACTATTTTGGATTTAGTTAGTTTCTCTGGGAATTTAAACTGCATTTTTTTTTTTTTTTTTTTTGTCTTTTTGGTTAAAATAACTCAAAGCTTCTTTAGACTATATATTGGGTATTTAGATCTGTATGGCTAGGTTTCCTTCCTCTTATCTATTTGCCTTTCTGGTACCAAAGGTACTAAAGCTTTTTTTTTTTTTTTTTTTTTTTTTTTTTTTTAATGCAACCTTAATTCCTATATAATTTTATTTCTAGCTACCATATCGTAGAATGGTTCGTAGGTTTAGTGTTTAGATAGTATTTTATTATTATTATTATTATTATTATTATTATTATTAATATTATTATTACTAGTATTACTATTGTTATAAAGAATTTTATTTGATATGCAAATTACCATATCACACGGTAGTCTTAAGGGTAGTATATTATTATTATTATTATTATTATTATTATTATTTTATTTATTTATGTATATATAAGTAACATTTTAAGCTGAATTATTTCGACACTTGATTATTGGGGAAATGGTAGTTTTATATGTACCATTGGAGAGCCATGCATATAACTGTCCTGTTTTTAAATCTCCGAAACAATTACATGGTAAACAGCTGAAGATCCCCGTGTTAATATTAGATGCTTACGTTAAGGTCTCCTGTTTTTGTTTCATTGTTAGATACTTAATCCCCCTTTTTATTTTATTTACTTACTATTATATATTATTTATTTATGAATTTTCCAACAAATGTTAAGTCTACACTATTTTGGATTTAGTTAGTTTCTCTGGGAATTTAAACTGCATTTTTTTTTTTTTATATATATATACTTTTTTTTTTTGTCTTTTTGGTTAAAATAACTCAAAGCTTCTTTAGACTATATATATATATGTGTGTGTGTGTGCTAGTGTCGACGTGGAATCAACAAACTGTGTTTGAAGCTTGCATGAAGCTATTTGTACTGCTTTTTTATTAAACTAACTCAGTAAAGGGGGCTTATATATATATATATATATATATATATATATATATATATATATATATATATATATATATATATATATCTGGTTGAATCGCTGCGAGCGAAGATTAATTATTTTTTCGCTCTGGTTGCAAGATACGACCGGGATTCAATCTTATTTTTGCTCAATTCGGATTTAACGGACTCTCTAATTGAACAACGAACTTTGATTTGATTTGGGTTGCCCATATAAGGATTTTGGAATTTTAAGTGAGTTTATTGAACTTTCTATATTATTTGATTTGATTTATTTATCGTTGTAATAATTAACATAAACATTGTATACTTTTCACTTCATCGATTATTGACACATTTCGCGATTGGATAACTTTGTCAGCTCCTTTAATTTCTCGTATTTGGACTGCTATTTATAACCTGGATTAATCTTCAGTCAACCCTCTGGATGTCTTTCCTGATTATGTTTTTCAAACTGTATGACCTGGATGGATTGTATAGATTCAACAAAAAAGTATGTTTTTGGGGTTGATATATTTGATGTTATGTATTTTTATGTATTTGTGTATATATTTTTATATATTTTCAAAGTTTAATTTTATTACCTGTAGTGTTATAACTGCAGTAAGGGTCCTCTGAAGAGAAGAATTATCTTTGAAAACTCATGAGCTAAGGACTTTAAGATACTTTGCTTGAACTTTGAATTCTAATAAAATTTGATCGACACCTTATTTTATTACTTCATTTTATATTATAATATTAATGCTCTATCCAGTATATTGAGCTTCAGTTTTTATCCGGATGTTTCACTAATTATAAGATATTAGTTGACGCTTATATCTTTTGTTGGATTGCTTCATATATATATATATATATATATATATATATATATATATATATATATATATATATATATATATATATAATCAAATATAATCAAATATAAACTAAAAGTAAACTTTTAGTAAATAGAACCTATAGTGAAATGGTTTAAGCTCAATATACGAGATAGAGCAATTATAAAGGTAGAAGAAATAAGAGTGATAAACATGTACGAATGTCCAGATTCATTTCAAACTTAGATTGTTCAATGCAAGGTATATTCTTTAATAAACTAATGTTTATTGTTCTTTCCTTAAGCCAAGGCTTTTCAAAGATCGAAATCTTATCATCAGAGGAGATATACAGATAGATAAGTTGCTGTGGAAAAGCCAAAGTTCAAACATTTGAAAAAATATTATTAAAAATAGAGTGAAAAAGAGTTCGTGCGAAAAAGATATAGGATTTGTCCAGATGGTAATTGTCCGTTACTAAAGTGTCCAATGAAAAGGATGTTTTGAAGAAAGAGCAAACAATTTTTTCCGTAGATGCAGTATGGGAAAAGTGTTCAAAATGAAGTAACTCCAATGGTGAGAAGTCAAATTTAAATCGTTGATGAAACGCACTTAAAACGGAATTGATATGAGAAATCTGGCCATTCTAAAATCTTCCTGGGCTAACGGTAGAAAAATAAATGACTTTAGTGGTGAAATATTCAAGCGATTCTGATAAAACATCCCTAAGTTAAAAATGTTTTCTGGCTCTCAGTTTTTTAAAACCCACATTGGAACGTGAGTGAATTCTACACTCCATTGGAAACCGATTCTCCTGTTTGGAATAATATCTGTCCTGAACTAAAAAAACGTCCAGAACAAAAAAACAGGACTTTTTCCAAAGAGGGTCTACCACATATTCTGAGAACTTTTGAAAGTTGGAGGTGGCGCAGTTTTATCGAGATTTAAATAAAATAATCCTCCAAGGACATTCTCAGACGCTAAAAACCAATCGACACCTACAAGCTCGCCGTATGGACAAATGTTAACAGCTAAATAGCACCTCGTCTCATATTCTTCTAAGTAATAGTTTTCTGTGGACTATATATATTATTTAATTCTCAATGGTTTCGTGTTTATGTATTTAATCCTTTTGTTCTTGCTTTTGAATTCTGTATGTGCAAATATATTGTTTCTTTACATGTATCGATAGGAAGAAAATTGACTGTCTACACAATCAAAACATTTTGTTTTTCTATCACATATAAGTTGTTTAAGCATCTGTATATATCTGTACCTATATATATATATATATCCTTCTGTGTGTGTATATCCGTGTACATGTATACTTTTAGTTCTCCACGTGTATCTAAACACGACTCTTCTACTATCTAATTACTTTTATTTTTATTGTTTTTATCAATGATGTTGATCTTACATTTTATCCTCTCAATAATAACTATTACTTCTATTAATTCATATCCTATATCAACGTCTTTATAATTACTATTATGTAATCCTTCTTATTATTTTTTTTAAATTAGAAATATTTTAAAACTGACATTTTAAAAAGTTTGCGTTAATAAGGTTTCTAAAATAAGGTATTTATGGAAATGCTTCTTACTGCTTTAATAGATTTACTATACATTCTTTATCTTATTTCTATTTTATGACTAAATTGAACTAAAACTCATTTAACTTTGATTTTATAATTCTCTACTACTTTATCATAGGGATCTTTTCATATGCCCCAAATTCCCTATAAAGTTGAAATCTATAAAATTCCTTGCTCCCCTCCCATATTTATATAGGTGAATTAAATTCAACCACCTAACAAAATCATTTATAGATTTAAATATATCTAATTATGGTCCGGGCTCCTCTTAGGAATGAAATTGTATATCAAGCTATTCTGTTACTTCTAGGCATCTTCGGACTTATTATATTGTAGACATTTACAATCTAATTATTTTAACTTCTATTAATCTAAATTAATACATCATACCTTTAATATAAAAATATTAAAGTAAATCTAGCTTACTTTATTTATTTCTCCTTTTTTCCTCTTTTCCCATTTTATCAATTTTTTCTTCCTCTTTATCAATTTTTTAACCAACCCCTTTATTTAAATTGTTACCATCCTCTTGTATCATTTTAAGCTATTATTATTGGTTTTAATCTACCTGTAATTATTATTTTACTACAGTAATTCCCAATTTTACCATCTGATATACCATATCTAACTTCACTTCATTTTATGTTATCTCTTCTTATAATATCCTTACATTGATTATCAAAAAAAAAATTGTCTTACCGCTCCTAATAGTATTACATACTACCATTGTTTACATCTCTATTTGTTCTTGATTGTTACTGCTCTCCCCATTGAATGTTTTTATCTTTTTTTTTAATGTTTTTTATCTTTTATTTCTTAATTAATTCAATTCGCTGTCCTACTTCTGTTTCAAAGTCCTGTCAGTTGACGGAAATTTTATACAAAGATCTTGTGTCTCATTTCATGAAGCTTCTGTACGTGATGGTATAAAAGGCGCTGACAAAGACCCTGGGAATCATTAAAAAAAATAACAAAAATAACAAAAATGAACAATAAAATTTTTCCAGAAAGTCTTGGAAACGATCATATGCCGAATGCTTGTTGGTTTTGAATTCTTAGAACTATGCTCAAATTATATTGATCTAAACTAACATTATATAAATATATTTGTGTTCACAATACCAGCATGTACTAATGAAAGCAAAGTAACAAGTCAAAGAAAATATAATTCAATAAAGCGTTTATTGTATGCGAAAACTACGATGAAATAGTGTTCCTTAAAACGTATTCAAAGTAAGTGTAGGTGGAATGATGTATGTGTGTGTGTACGTATGTACTTATGTATGTGCGTACGTCGAAACAAAGTGTCCATTGGGATTGTCGATAGTAGAAAGTCTTAGCATTGTGTACGTATGCATGTGAGTGGAGAAAAGTTCTTACATACCGGGATAGTGTCCTTGTGTGTATGTGAGCACATGGTGATAGCAGCTGTCAGTCCGAAATAGGAGAGAGAGAGAGAGAGAGAGAGAGAGAGAGAGAGCGAGTCTGTGCATCCCTTTTTATAACGCAGATTAGGACGCCCTCTGGCGTCACGACAAGGGGAAATAAATCGAGTTTGATGCCACCTGGGGGTATGTGTGTGTAATTGTGGTTGAGAAGGGAGTTAATGCTACAACAGCGTCCCTCTGTTCTGCTAGTGAGACTGTGTGCGTCTGTTGTCTCCGGAAAAAAAAGGAAAAAAGAGAAAGCTGTGTGTTTTGATACTACATGCTGGAATTCGGAGTGAATATTTTTGCTTCTTTGATTGGTGGAGAGAAACCACTGATTGGAGATACATAATAACCGTATTCACTGTCGATGCTACTTTGAACAAACCAACTAGAGAAAGTTTAATTATATGGTTTTATCTAAAAATAAAACGGTAAAATAAATACATAAAAAAGAAAAGGAACATCTTGCTTTAAAAAATATGAAGTTTCTAAAATTGGTACAAATGAGTGACACAGAAAAAGTCTACAGAATTGACTGACTTTCCTTATAAACAATTGTTTAGAAAAAACAGGTTTAGAAAAAAGATTTAGAAAAAAAATTATAAAAAAGTTCAGAAAAATAAGTTTTATATAAAAGGTTTATAAAAGGGTTTAGAAAAAGGTTTAGAAAAAAGATTTAGAAGAAAAGGTTTAGAAATAAGTTAAAAGAACAGTTGTTTGTAAAATTTGTCGAATTGTTTTTCTTCTTTTTTTATATTTCTTAATTAATTTAATACAATGTTTTTAAATATTTGTAAGACTTCAAACCGTTTTAAATCACTCTCTCGACAATGAATTATATTAAAAGATTATTTTTTAAACTATGCAACAAGTAACAATTGTGAGATAAAAAAAATCAAATCATCAAGTTCAACACATTTTACTGTCGCGTTGTTAGAATTTCGTAAAAAATAAAATAATTTTTGTTTGATTCCTATGCAGGATCTTTGCAAAAATGAAAAAAAGATTACAAATTCTTTTGTGTTTTTGTAAACGCAAACTCAGTTTTAAAGTAACCAAAAATGTGTTGATAATTTAAAAAGTATTCATTATAAAAGAAATTAACTAATTAATAATTTTTCCCCTAAGGTTTTGTAATTGTTTTACAAAATCTTAATCTTGTTTATTTCAAGCTAGCCGTACCTACCCGGCGTTGCCAATGATGCAAAAAAGTTATTTTAGTCTTTAATTTTTTTTTTTGCACATTTATACAGACAACGAAGAACAATTTTAGTTGTAAGGTAGACAACTCCTATTATATTCTTCATTTTAAAATATGAGTTATCTCCTTGCTGATTTTTAAAAATAAATTATTTAAACTGTTTGCTATCACTAGTCAGATGTGCCGAACTAAGTATTTTTTAAAATAAATTGTAGAGAAATAGGTTATTATATTACCAATAGCATGGTACTATAAAAACGAATCTTGGTATTAATTTCAAAACCCGTCCTATAATTAAATATTGATAGAAAAGAAATAAAACTTAACAGAACAAAAACATTCATGTAAATAGAGATATATATTTACAAATAATTGAAAGTTACATACACAAATCTTCAAAGTGTAAATTGTCCTTTCATGAAAAGAAGGAAGGTTAGTTTTTCTGTGAACCATGTGTGTTCGTGACACTGTATGATAGCAGTTTCTTTGTGAGAATATGCTGTATTATGTCCGTCCTTGCAAGCTGCCGCCTGACGGTAGATAGGGGGAGACGGACAGTGTTATCTTGTTGCTGACAATCGGACATATTTGCTCTTCTAACGGCAAAAAGTTGTAAAAAGTTTACTAGGGTGTTAATATGCTGAGGGGCTGATTGGTCTATACATGATCAAACTCAACTCAATATAATAACTCTACGCACAAATAAATAGTTACGAAATAGTTCGTTACTGCTACAGTATATCAATAGTAAATGAAAATTGTCTAATCAGTAGCAAAGTTTGATTTGTCAGCTTAAATGCTATTTGAGTCAGACTCTGAAAATTCGACATGGTAACTTTGTTACCTTGCTGATACCATTGGAGCACAGGGTGATACAGGTGCTAGTGTTATTGCAAGAGTTAGGAGTGGATGGAGTGAGTTCAGGAAACTTCTGTCATTACTAACCAGCAGAGTGTTACCACTGACGACGAAGGGAAGAGTTTATCAAGCATGTGTACACAGTGTGATGATGTATTGAAGTAGAATGATGATGATGATGATGATGATGATGATGATGATGATGATGATGATGATGATGATGATGATGATGATGATGATGATGATGATGATGATGATGATAATAAATACAACAAAATATTGGAAACGGAAACACAACCTTATTTTAACCAAAGAACGAACCTGATGCTGCCCCACGACATTATATTAAAAATGAATTTTAATACAATATTTTGAGAGATTATACCTCTGCCTGACAATGTTAAGATGGGCCAAATTCTTATCTGGGTTTTATTTCTTAATATTATATAGATTCCCGAGATCCAGCAGAGCATTTTGATTTCCATAACGGCGAACCTTTGCTCCGCCTTCCTCGTTGTCAGCTCTGAGTGTTTACCGACAACGAGGAAGCAAAGATTTGCTGTTATGGAAACCAAAATGCTCCGCTGGATCTCGGGAATTACACTGCTCAACCACACCTGTAATTACGACATCCGAAGGCGCTATGGCATCGTACTTATTGAAGGCAAGATGAGGGAATTGCAGCTCAGATCGTTTGAACATGTGCTGATGGCCAATTTATTTACCTCCCCAGGAGGTTAGGCACAAGGCAAGTTTTATCTTACTCCCACAAGGTAAGATGTAACCCAAGGTCGGGTCGAGAAAGTGGGACTTGAAAAGCCAGCGCCCGAGAAGGTGAGCACTCTGGCCATTAAAAATTGCCTGGGCAGCCCTGTCGACATTCCCCGGTAGAGGCGCCTCAGGCAGTAAGCAATAAACTTACTCCTCCCCAAAGAGGGGAGGTAAAGCCTGGGAGGGTGGACCCCCTAGAACTGCACAGGACAAAATCACAGACCGGCGGAATCAAGACCCGAAGGACAAGACAACACCGGTCTATAGGGTGCAGTATCCATCGGAACAGATACTACACTTTATTCCTAGCCAAAAGGCCGAGAACTTGCTTTTACATTAGAAGTCAGCAGGGAGCGACTGAGAGGAAGGCTGATGGTGAGATGGGCAGACGCCCTACACAATGATCTCTGTAAAACCGGCGTTCACCTGGACCAAGCCTGTGATCAAGCCAACTGGAGCTCGGGATTAACGCAAAAGAAGAAGAAGAAGAAGAAGAAGAAGAAGAAGAAGAAGAAGAAGAAGAAGAAGAAGAAGAAGAAGAAGAAGAAGAAGATATGAAGTATTCTTGAAGTTATGCCATGGAAACATTGATAATGCAAAAACTATTTATCTGATCAAGCTGAAATTTTGAATGATTTTCATGAGATCCATACATCAAATTTGGAATAATCGGAAGTTAAAATTCCATCAAAATTTCGACCTTGATTAAGATTGGCTTATCCTGACGAAAATTAGCTAATTCTGACTAAAATGGGCTGATCCTCATTAAAGTTTAATCCAAAAATGTTCGTTTTTTTTTCTTCTGGCCATTTTTCATCATTTTTATATGGGTCGTTACATTTCGTTCATCGAAAAACGTTGAATTCCAAAAACTTAAAAGACACAAAGATCTACTTTGAAATGAAAACACTATAAATAATTTATAGCATATATAAATGATTATCAGTAAAAGAACATTTCTTGAGTTGGAGTCAGACCTTTCAAAATTTCAGGAGTCAGAGACAAGTGTTTGTGCTAGAATAATCTTGCTTTCAACTCAATTTCAGGAGTCAGAGTTATGCTACCGACTCAATCTAGGAATTCCATTAAGAAACACATTTTTTGAGGAGTTAGTCTAACACATGAACATAAATCGCTTTCTGTGTTGATTATTTCTATTTTTCTAAACAATACAGACTGATAATTTCCGTAATTTACTGGCTATTCAGAATCCAATACTGACTTTGTAGGAGAGAATCTATCAATGACACACTTCGAGAATCCGACTGACTTCACTTTATATATATATATATATATATATATATATATATATATATATATATATATATATATATATATATACACATAACTTATTACTACATTTAAAGAAGTAGCAGCTAAAGCTATTATTGTCAGAAACGGATCTTTTAAAATTTTAGGAGTCGGAGTCAATCGGTGTCGTTACCTACTCCACATCATTGCTTTTAACCGCATCCACGAATTCGATGAACATTTTTCTAGTTAGTTCATTTCTGAAAAGTTACATGAATCTATTTGTAACAATTGGTAATTGTAGTATTTGAAGCTACTTTACTTACTAAATGACACTTGACTGAAGTACTATTGTCTGGTAACAATCTTGGAAATCGTTCATCTTTCCACACATTTGCTCAATAAATACAACCTAATATTGTTCGTGGAATTTGTTGCGTATCGATTTTTATTGGAACGCAACATCTAAACACACAAATATTTTGTTAGGTACTGTTTTAATATAAGGTAAAAGCTGGATCATACGTCAGTTATCATTTCAGCTGAAAAGACGGGTTTAACATGGCACCGACACCATATCTAAAAAAAACCCCTCATATATCACATCTATCTAAACATAAACAAAAGATGTTTTCTACTCTCTTGGTATCAGTATAAGTTCTCCATTAAAACAACAACTTATAATCACTTTTTACACCCACACAGACGCGCGCACACACATGCACATATTTATATATGTATATATATTTATATATATTACTGTATATATACACTTACAGGGCTTTACGTGCTCCACTACTTTTGGGGCTGCTCCCGCTCCGGCTCCAACGCCCAAAATTGGAGCTGGCTCCTCTCACGCTCCCAATTTTCAAAAAGGAGCCGCTCCTGCTCCAACTCCTATAAAAAAGGAGCGGCTCTTTTTCAGCGCTCCATAATAAAAATGTACCTTCTTTCATAAACGTTCTACTCTGCCAATGAGTGGTCGAAGGATAGGGGTGGGCGTCAAATGATCTCGTCAATATGGGTTGAGATGTCACTTTAAGTGTAAGACCGTAAGATAATATTTGACAAAATCTCGCTAATATTTTGAGAGTTATAGGAGAACATATCGGACGAAGTATAGGATTATACGTAAATTTTCGTTTCCTGAGGTATAAAATAGAAATAGAAAAATCCCTGAAGTATTTAAAAACAATTTTAATATTCATTACATTAACAACCTATTTTTTTAGGAAAGGAAAATTTGACCCGATATATTTAGATTTGTTTTAAGTAAATACAGTTTTACTTTTAAACACTATTAGTGATTATTTTCTTTTTAAAGAAAACATTTCTCTGGGAGAGGAGAGACAGCCAGGGCAACATTAATCGTCGTACTATTGTTTAATATTTGTTTGTTTTACGAACGTAACTATATTGTATAATGTATATTATTATTTACAAAAGAGAAACAAATCGATTTATCCATTTTCTTTTCAATAGTACAATTTGAGGCGAAAAAAACCCAATGAAGTTTATTTTTTAAAGATTGAATAAAAAAATATATTTCTCATAAGTTGGCCAAAACAAATTAATTGTCAATAAATAATTCAGAGATCCATTCAATGTCTTAAAATTTCATACAAAATATCTGGCCTAGACCTTGGGAGTTGAAAAAATATCGGGTCAAATTTTCCTCCACCGAAAAATTAACTGGAGTAAGTTTTCCTAGGTCCGGTGAAAACATTTATTAAAATTAAAAATTTGAATAAAAAAGGTGAAAACGTCTATATTTGAAATCTCTAACAAAAACAAACTGTTTACAATTTTAATATTCGATAATAGATTTTTTAAGATAAATAAAGATATCTATGTTACTTTCGGTTCTAAAAAGACAACTAATTATCCAGAAAGTCTAATTAATTGCTTTTTAAAATTAAAATGTAAAATATTGTCTTTAATTTAATTAAGTTTAAACATCGGTTTAATTGTAGAATTGGGACCGCTGTTTTCTTTCGCTAATTTCGCTTGGTATTTGCCCAAATTTTGGATAAAACTGATTGTTGGTCTTAATTATATTTTTGGTCCTGAAATAAAATTCTCATTTACTTTTTAAAGTGTTGAGAATCTAACTTTAATTCCAGGTTTTAATCGCTGGCGGCCATGTTGGTTTTTATTGGTTTTTCCTTAGACTAAATATATTTTTTCCTTGGACTAAATATATTTTTCCTTGGACTAAAGATATTTTTACTGCTTTAACATTTTATTACACACAAAAAACAAACTTTGAACATTCTATTTAACAGAATTTAACGAATTTAAAAGCAAACATGAAAAGGTTAAAACATACTAGTCGTGAATCTAAGAATAACAAAATGTCACCGAAAAGACGACGGGTATAAATGTGGCATAAAAGTTCAATTTGATATATGCTCAAAAATAAATTATACTTTTTTGTCAGGATATAACATAGACCCCACGCCTCTTACTCTTCTTCCTTCGTGGGTATCGTAGTCGGCCACTCGCGCACAGGTGTTCGATATCCTGGTTGCGGCGCCAATTATAACAACGTCGCAGTGCCGATATGAACAAAGTCGCGGCGCCACCTACAAACAGGTACCCCACACGATCCTATGTCACGGAAATACTTGCAACACAGGTATTCCACTCGTGTCGTTATCTCTGTACTCACACGTCCGTTCCTCGGCGCAGGAATCCTTCCTGACTGTGAACACATTTTCTTTGGCTCGTGATTTCGTCTGTAGTGGCTGCAAAAAACAAAGAATGATATGTCGAACTCCCCCGGTCGGACGAATGACAATTTCGGGGCTCTGTGATAGCAAAGTTACTCGGCGCACAATTCAACAGTAGTAATAACTCAACAACATTGGTCTTTGTGTATCCATTAATTATTAATAACAAATAAAAGAAAGGATTAATTTTACAGTGAATTGAGTCTCTTATTTTGGTAAATTGTCCCGGTTTACTAAACTAGTCGTCGTCTTAGTGTACGAAGATGTTCGCAAACAGTCAACGAACTCTTACTCTGTGAGGGAAGGGCGATGGCAAAAGGTCTGTTCTTTTGATAATGGCTTATTTACCAACTATCGTATCTCTCTGCGTGCGTGTGTGAATCTCTACTATTTCCCAGTGGTTAATCAAGTTGTGGCTTGTCTACTGAACGGTGGGGGGGGGGACACTATTGTTAACACCTCCCAGACAAGAAGCTGTTCGCGCAGCATCTCGTCCGGTGATCCCCTAGCCCGGCGGAGACGTCCGTTCTCGACCAATTCTTAGATCTGACTCCTTGTGATCGCCTTTTCGCCTCAAATAACAAAGACGAAAAGCGTATAACTCATACTCTCTCTCTCCCTCTCTCCCTCTCCCTCTCTCTCTGTGTCTTCGGTTCTTTCTGACGCTATCTAGATAAAACAACCATTGGGGGAGAGGAGGCTCTCGCCATAATACGACACGGGTAATTACAATTCTCCTTTTGGCCTTTTCTTCTTTCCTGTTATCGCAAAAGACTTATTCCCTTTCTTTCTCTAGGGGGCCCGCGCGACCACCCCACGTGTTGACATCCATCGTATCTAAAAGACCCATGACCAAATTGTTCAGCTGGTCAAACTCATCCATTGTATCTGGATAATTGCTACAGACAACCTAAGGACCGATCTCAGTCTCGTTGGCGCCATTCTCCCTCTTCGCCAAAACAACCGATTTGGGCCGAACATATACTAGTGGTAACTCTACCTCATTTCTACGTAGGATCCAGCATCCTCGCTGAGATGCACACTGGTGCACCCTAAAAAGACAGATTGCGTCGGCTGAAATCACTGTTTCACATCCGCCCAATCCTTATTTCGTGTCAATTGGTTGAAATTGACATCTCCCAGACCGTCACCTTTCTCTACGTGGGGGCTGATCTCTCTGATGCATATCAGTGCACCCTAGGGTGCCGACTCCGTCGCTGAAACCACTGTTTCACAAGGACAACATGTACCATTTCCCCTCCAAAAATCGATTTTATCGAACATTTGGGTGAATACCGAGCGAAATGGGTGAGAAAATCCAACGGCCCTTATAGTATAATTGAACCTAAAATTCTTTATTTAAAAACACGAATTAAAAGAAAAATTGGCTTATTTATTAAATCAGCAATATACATCCTTGTCATAAGTACAAAAAAGTTCAAATCTATAAGGAAATAACTTGAAAGACATATATAGACTCACTGGCGCATTTGAAGACATTTGACGCCAAATTGTCCCCTGCCTTAAAAACACTGTCCTATCAGAAAATGTAACACATAGATGTGAAAAACCCGGAAAAGTTCAGTTTCTGTTTCCATGTGTAACTCTCTCGTTCTTTCTCCCTCTCTCTCACTTCCTCTCCCTCTTCCTCTCTCTCTGTTCCTCTCTCTCTCTCTCACTTATTGACTCCACCCACCCAGAGGTTAATTGGCGACGCTGCGTCTCATTCATCACGCTGTCATTTTTGACGCATGAGAGAGAAACAGAGAAAAAGAGAGATTTTAACTTTTTTTATTGTTTTTTTTGTCCCTTCCACAGCCAGAAAAGTTCCGTGACAATATTTATTTTTAAACATGATGAAATTAAAAGATAAGAGAATGATTATATATATATATATATATATATATATATATATATATATATATATATATATATATATATATATATATATATATGTTGTGAACAGTTAAAAATCATTTTTCTTTTTTTTTTCTTAAATAAAACAATATTTTAAATAAACCTAATATTTGAAGCTAACCTAAGAAATATAAAAAAACTTTGCATTTTTTTCTTTAATCAGACATTTTTCCGACCATCGTGGGTGGCTAATAATAGAAATAAATATTGCAATTAAACGTAAAATTAACTTTTATTCCTCGGTTTTTTTTTCGAAAGTATCCGTTAAACTGGATAAGCACCAAAAGAATATAAACTTTAAATAAACCTTTTTTTTTTAAATAATTCACCGAACAGCAAAGACGTCAAAAAACAAAAAAACACTCAGTAAATCATGACAGACTGACAAAATGTTATGACAAAGTTATTAAAATTAAGCCTCCATTTCTTTGCGCATAAAGATACATTTGCGTGATTATTGAAGTTGGACAATTTGTTTATTAAATAAATAAAAAGTATCATGTGAAAATAGCAACATTCTACAGTTAAATTTTTACTTTTTAGAGATTTTTTCTTGGTATTATTGTTGATGACGGACCCTCATCTAAATCACGCCCACTCTCCAAAAAAATTAGATTAAAGGTTTGGGTTAGGCCATTAAGTATTAGCATCCTGAAAAACCTTGGTATGAAAAAAAATAACAAAGATTTTAGAATCTAGATACACGGGGCATAAAGAGATAGGTTAGAAAGAGAAAAGAATGAGTGATTGACTCTCTGTCTGTCTGTCTGTCTGTCTGTCACCAGTTTATTTAATGCCTCTAAATTAAATAAAATACAACGAACGAGTAACTATTTTATTTATAAATATTAAATCAAAAAATACTTAAGCAAAGAATAATACTATAATAATACACGAGTCAGTAATCTGCATTCGTTTAATGATTATACATTTAAAAAATACAACGAACATAAGTAACCAATAATGTTTGTATAAATAAAAAATTTATGCTATATGTATTATACATACATACTTCTATCCAGTCAAGCAGAAGAAAAACAACATAACTTTCACTTATACACTTAGGAACGGTATGAATCCACATATATCCTCCCCAAAGTTATATGAATTAAATAGTAGGGTAGACTGTACTTGATTGAGAAATTACCTCCCCTATCTAGAGTGCTCATTTTCGGAGTTTTTATTCAACAGAAAGATAGCAGTGTACTTTTTAAAAGGGCCTTGGTAATTATCTCAGGTCAGCTAGTAAACATTTTGAATTCTCTCTCTCGCCCCCTCCCGACCCGCACTCAGATGGTGTCAAAATCGTTCGTACCCTAACTCAAATGTATTTCAACTTTCTTTAATCTTTCCAAAGAAATAGAACGTTAATATTTCCGCTCAAGTCACTGACTGCAATAAAAACTTTAATGACGCCTTTGATCTGTCTCATCGCTTGATAGCAAGTCGACGGGGTGGGGGGGACGAATAAAACAAAACAAAAAGATTGTTAAAAACATTACAATTAAATCGTCTTCCGCCTGAGCCCCCTCACTCTCTCTCTACCAGAGATATAATTTTTTTTTAAAATTCAGAGTAAACTCTGAGACTTTCTTTACTTTTCCTTTATATTGCTGAATAAAAAACTAATGTTTAAAAAAAAAATCAAAAGATTTTGGAGCGAGGAGCGCGGAGCGATAAAACCACCGCCCTTTAGTCCCAAATGGAGTTGCTCCCGCTCAACCCCCGCTGAATATAAAATGATCCCTCCTCTCCTTCGCTCTAGCAAAAAGAAGCGTGCTCCTGGAGTGCGCTCCTTTTTAGAGGGCTCCGTAAAGCCCTGTATATTTATATTATAAGATAACACTGGTCAACACAATATTTTTGGCAGGCAAAGTAAGACTGGTTTCTGGGGTTTTCAAGGGCGCTGAATCCGAATCTGACATTAGTTTTTTCAAATTGGCTCTAGTTTTTGAGTTATCACAGGGGGGTCGTTTGTCTGAAATCACCCATTCGCGACCATAGCTAAACGTACAAAAAACGGCTAAATAGTGCATAAATGTCAGATATTGATTTTTATGATGATCTTAAACCACAAAGACAGTGTAAAATCTCAATCTAACAAGTTAAGTTAGATATAACATCATTTCATTTATCCTATAACTGAACACTTTTCATAGATTTCGAGGATATACAAAAAATTTGCTAAAAATTTGCTGAATTTTAATTCTCCAAGTGAAAAAAACATTTACATAATCAGTTATATATCATAAATTAATGCAAAGCATTATACACTAGATTCTTAGTTACAATGAACACACAAAACAATATTTTATTCACAAAACTAAAATTGACGTTTATACGATTTTCGCTTGTGAGCAACTTTTGGGCAGTCTCTCAAAAGGTTCCAGCAGTAGTCTGCCATCATGTGCTCATCCCATTTGCCTTGATACCTCTCTTCCATTGTTTTGATGTCTTGATGGAATCTCTCTCCCTGCTCCTCACTGTAATCACCAAGATTACCAGGAAATCTGTCGAGGTGGCTAAACAAGAAATGAACTTTAATGCTCATATTTGCCCCTAGTTTTCCGTATGCAGTAAGCATCTTACGGACCAATTGCTTGTAATTGTCAGCTTTGTGATTTCCCAAAAAGTTTGTCACTACATCTGTGAAGGACACCCAAGCATTTAACTCAACCGTGTTCATATGATTAGTGAAGTCAGAATCCCTCATGAGCGTTCGAATCTGAGGTCCATCGAAGATGCCACCTTTAGCTTTTTCGATGGAAAGACCTGGAAATTGCCTGCATATGTACTTGAAGCAATCCCCATCCTTGTTCAACGCCTTAACAAACTGCTTCATGAGCCCTAGTTTTATGTGCAATGGAGGGAAGATGATTCTATCCCTGGGTACCAAAGGCTCATTGATGACGTTGGCTGTGCCGACTTCGAGACTTTCTCGTTCTGGCCAGTTCTCCCTTCTCCAGTGCTGGATTCTTGCTCTGCTATCCCACAAACAAAGAAAGCAGGGATACTTTGTGTACCCACTTTGCTGACCAAGCAGAAAATTCACCATTTTCAAGTCCACACAAATCAGCCATTTATGAGTGTTGTAATTCAGCTTTTCAAGAACAAATTTGATAGCATTATACTCTTCTTTCATCTTGGTAGAATGGCCAATTGGTACAGGAGCAAACTTATTGCCATTGTGCAAAAGTACAATTTTTAGACTTGCTTTCGAGCTATCTATGCTGGGTCATATGATGAGATCCCCATGCAGTTAAGAAGTGCAGAAACGTCATTACAAAAGACCAGGTCGTCTTCTTTAGAAAAGAAACGAAGCAAGCTGCCTTCCCTTGTCCTATAGTATGTTACTTTTGTGCCAGAATCATGAATGTTTTTCTCTTGGAGTCGTGATGCAAGAACTTCAGACTGCTCCTTCGACAAACAAAGGTCTCGCACTAGGTCATTAAGTTCAGATTGATTGAAAAGCTGAGGGCCATTTGAGGGTTCTTCATAGTCACTACAGCTATCATCACTTGATATTGAAAGATCAGCTGGAATCTCTTCGGTTTCATCGATTTCAGGCAAACTGGTGAAAACAGGCACAGGTACATCCTCAGAGTGCGCAACAGGACGGATAGCAGAATCCAGGCTCGGATACTGCCAATTTGCTTTCTTGTGCTTGTTAAACCCCGTCATGTCATTGAGACAGAAGTAGCAGTCATCAAAATGATTGTTGGGCTCTCTCCACACCATTGGTACAGCAAACTTCAACTTCAGCTTACCGTTGGTCCAACCGCGGAGACTTTCTACACAGGTTTTGCACACCATATGTGGGGCCCAAGACTTGTCTTGGTCACCAAGTATCATATCGAAGTATGCTTTGTACGCCCTCTTGACAAAGTCTGTAATATTCCTCTTTTGTTGTGCCATCATATACTGTCCACAGATGTAACAAAAGACATCCGGTTCATATCTGCAACATCTTCTAGAAGAACTCATTTTCTCTCTGGAACTCATTTTCAACTGTGGAATTAAAAAGAAAATTCTTAATTACTGTTTAATTTATACTGCAACTATATTTATGGAACATGTTATTAAGTAATTACAGTATATAATTATATAAAAATTCTCCCTATATAAATAATTATATAAAAATTCTCCCTGAAATACTTCAATATATACATAATCATTATAATGATTCAATAATATCAGAAAATTATTATTTACTGCTTCTATATTGAAGTATTTCAGGGAGAATTTTAGCAGTTTAGGCTTATTTGGGGCTATCAGTATCTTCTAAACTAGAACCAATCTGGCAAAACCAATGTTATATTCGTAATCAGCGACCTTCAAAACCCCAGAAAACACTCCTAGATGGTCTGCCAAAGAAAAAAAAAAAATTTGTTGACCAGTGTAATATATTACGTATACATGTTTTGTTTCAGTACTTAGTTCAATTGTGCTCAATACGTCATAGAGTTTAGTAGTAGTATAACATATACTTATTGCAACTGAGTTACACAGAAAAGTCTGTGTTGCATTCCATCGAAAGAATTCGTGAACATGAAAAATTATCCTTTCGTTACATTTTAACTAACCGATGTGTGTATAATGGTTTATCCTTTCGTTACATTTTCACTTACCGATGTTTGTATAATGGTTTATCCTTTCGTTACATTTTCACTTACCGATGTTTGTATAATGGTTTGTCCTTTCGTTACATTTTCACTTACCGATGTTTGTATAATGGTTTATCCTTTCGTTACATTTTCACTTACCGATGTTTGTATAATGGTTTATCCTTTCGTTACATTTTCACTTACCGATGTTTGTATAATGGTTTATCCTTTCGTTACATTTTCACTTACCGATGTTTGTATAATGGTTTATCCTTTCGTTACATTTTCACTTACCGATGTTTGTATAATGGTTTATCCTTTCGTTACATTTTCACTTACCGATGTTTGTGTAATGGTTTATCCTTTCGTTACATTTTCACTTACCGATGTTTGTATAATGGTTTATCCTTTCGTTACATTTTCACTTACCGATGTTTGTATAATGGTTTATCCTTTCGTTACATTTTCACTTACCGATGTTTGTATAATGGTTTATCCTTTCGTTACATTTTCACTTACCGATGTTTGTATAATGGTTTATCCTTTCGTTACATTTTCACTTACCGATGTTTGTATAATGGTTTATCCTTTCGTTACATTTTCACTTACCGATGTTTGTATAATGGTTTATCCTTTCGTTACATTTTCACTTACCGATGTTTGTATAATGGTTTATCCTTTCGTTACATTTTCACTTACCGATGTTTGTGTAATGGTTTATCCTTTCGTTACATTTTCACTTACCGATGTTTGTATAATGGTTTATCCTTTCGTTACATTTTCACTTACCGATGTTTGTATAATGGTTTATCCTTTCGTTACATTTTCACTTACCGATGTTTGTATAATGGTTTATCCTTTCGTTACATTTTCACTTACCGATGTTTGTATAATGGTTTATCCTTTCGTTACATTTTCACTTACCGATGTTTGTATAATGGTTTATCCTTTCGTTACATTTTCACTTACCGATGTTTGTAAAATGGTTTATCCTTTCGTTACATTTTCACTTACCGATGTTTGTATAATGGTTTATCCTTTCGTTACATTTTCACTTACCGATGTTTGTGTAATGGTTTATCCTTTCGTTACATTTTCACTTACCGATGTTTGTGTAATGGTTTATCCTTTCGTTACATTTTCACTTACCGATGTTTGTATAATGGTTTATCCTTTCGTTACATTTTCACTTACCGATGTTTGTATAATGGTTTATCCTTTCGTTACATTTTCACTTACCGATGTTTGTATAATGGTTTATCCTTTCGTTACATTTTCACTTACCGATGTTTGTATAATGGTTTATACACCCGTGTTGTGGTCGCTGATGTTTATAAAAAAATATATTTAAAAAGCGAGACAGTCACAGAAAAAATATCAGAGAGACATATTACTTTCGTAAGCGTGAGAGACAGACAGACAGACAGACATACAGACAGTCACACATATAAGTAGACGGATAGCTCGTCTCGTTACACCCAGCCACGCATTGGGAACAGCACTAACACACGTTTTTTTCTGCTTGAAATATCGCCAGCCAAAGAGAAGAAAAATCTCTGACCTGAAGTCACGTGGTTTCGTTGATCAACGACCCTTGACCTTTAAGACGACATTGTTCAAGGTAAATAGTTGCGATTGGCACTCGACGTCTCTTCTATCGGCGTAAGATCAGCAATCTTCAACAGAAGATAGACAACGATTAGAGGATAATTTCGTTCTTTTCTAAACGCATGTTTACATTTTTGTCATCTGAACATATAAACATATTTGTGTAACTATTTGGTGTTATGAGCTTGTAATTAAATATTTGTTGCATATAATTGTTATATTTATTCGAAATTAAAAAGTAAAAGTATTAGTTTTTAACTAAAAGTATGACTTTAAAAATATTTACTTGTTTAAAAATAAACTATACAAAAACTGCTTGACGTTGTTGTAACATCAAAACAAGACCCGTGTTGACTCCAGAATTATCAGAGTGATCTCCCCTGAATCATACTAACTAACGAAAAGAAGGCATTCTCTTGTTCAGGAAATCAATAATCCAATTCCACTCACGTGGGGAATATAGAATAAGATATTATCTTCTTTCTTTCTTAATGTATTCTTTCACTTAGTGATTGTGTCTGTGATTTTTTCCCTTATATGTATCACGTTTACGTTTGTCTTCGACAGTCTATGTGAGAATAAATGTGCATATATGTAAATCAAACCATTGTCACTTTTGCTCTTTCTCCCGACCCCACTATATTTCTAAGAGAACACAACACACAAAATGGCGAACGCTGATTGGGAAAACATATTGAAACACGCGGTTGCTAAAAACGTAAAAGCTAAAATATCCAGCAGCTTTTAGCTTTACATCAAATCACGTAAATAACGTAATTATTTAAATTTAGATTCTATTGAAAATTATAATACACTTATTGATTGGTCAGTAATTGTCTTCCTTGTACATTTAAGGGTCGCATGGATTAGCCAATCACTGATCCTTTGTGGGTCACGTGAGTCAGCCTATATAGTAAAAAAATAATAGACTATCGAGCCTATTGAGTGGGCGAGCCCTTCAGGAGGGGGGATATATACCCAACAAAGCAAAGGCTATTTTTGGTTGAGGGAGGAGAGGTAGTATAGAGACCCATATCTAGGTTTTGCCTTTTCTCATTCAGTGGCCAACAAAGTGAACAGTGGCGGCCGCCATTTCCCATTCAGACAGACTCTCTTACGAGTCGGACATTTCAAATTCAGTTTTTCTACTTACAGTAGTATATCGGCAGACTCTCTTACGAGTGAGATATTTAAAATTCAGCTTTTCCACTTACAGTAGTATATCGACGGACTCTCTTACGAGTGAGATATTTAAAATTCAGTTTCTCCACTTACAGTAGTATATCGACAGACTCTCTTACGAGTGAGATATTTAAACTACAGTTTTCCCACTTACAGACGCTATTATCACGTGGCGTCCATTTTTCTCAGCAGATCGAGTGAGTAGCCATTTGCACGAAATGGAGACTTTTACGACGCTGAAGGAACTTTGACACTTAGGGGTTCATTCAGATTCGGATTCACACGTCAACTCCTCAACGAGATCGTCAGACTCTCTTACGAGTGGGTGGCCATTGGCACGAACTAGACAGACTCTTGTTACGATGCTGAAAGAACTTCGACACTAAAGAGTTCATTCAGATTCAGATTCGGATTCAGACGTCCGCTTTCTCAAACGAGATCGACAGACTCTCTTACGAGTGTGTAGCCATTTGCACGACATAGACAAACTCTGTTAGGAGTCGGCGTCCACAGTGCGACTTTGTTCCACTCAGAGACTCCATTTTTTACCAGACCCTGTTGGGTGGGTCGCTGAAAGAGCAATTCTTTCAGCAAACTTTCCCCTTCCGACTGCTGCCTCGGCCCCCTTCAGGCTATATCCGGGAACAAGATATTGGATATATATTTTATATTTCAAATATTTTCTATTATTTTTCCCCCCAACACATTGCTAAAAGAAACTTGATGGGACCAACACATTGCAAAAGAATTTGTTGGATACCACACTTTTTGCGGACCAGGACCGAGCTGTCGAAACAAGGGGAGCCTGTTTCCCGGTGGAGCGAAGAAACGAATCGGTATGACCAATGACGCTGAGCAGTTTATGTCTGTGAAGAGCAAAGCCGAGAGGGACAAAATGTCTGCCAGTCAAGAAGCTATGAGAGCAATTATACCGGATTTAACAGATACCCAACTGTCTCAACATCCCAAGTTTAATCATTCAATATCCAGCGAACCAACAATTACGAAATTGGATGTAAACTGGGACCCTGGCGCCAGGGCGCCATTTGATGAGAGAAGAAATCTCCTGAACTTTAGAACCGACATTATCAATACTACTATTGTGTCGGTATTCTACAAACGCGAAATTTCGCTTCAAATTCGTCGTGCGATGAAAGAATGAACTAGAAGAAATATATTTCTGTTAAGTTATTTCAACTTGAAATAAGTCTTAAATGTTACTTTTAATCTTGTTAAAAGTTACTGATTTTTGAATTCTTTTCTGGCATTTATTCGCACCTTGCTTTTTTTTATTGATCTCCCGAAATATTCAGAACTTTACGATAATATCTCCCAACGAAATATCTTTCTTTTTTTTAACTACAATTTAGCTCATACGAATCCATTGTTCAGACCATTGTACATAATGATTCTTTGTAGCTATCGTAGATACGTTTCTATTAGTCGTGCAGACTTATGTAAATCAGTAATATTTTACCTATTATGAGAATAAACTTTTCACTGACATTACATTTGTCTTTTGACATTAAACTTATTACTTTTTCTTCTAAGGAAGACTCACTGGAATATCACAACATATTCCTACTATTACTCTTTCTTCTAAAGAAAAATCTGAGGCATTATCATATTCTTTCTATTTTGTCTTTTGACATCGTGTGACAAAGTATCCGGGGTCCCATGGGGATCGGGTACCCTCGTGACGCGCTAGTATGCATCTTGGTAGTGATGCTACGCAGACTGAGGGCCCTGCGACGAGACGAAGTGGAGATATAAAACTAGTATATATTTGACGTAGAAATGAACTTATTCGGACGACAGAACGAGACGCCAGCTAGTCTCGCATAATCGTGTAAGATATTCAAAATCAATTACCACCAGAGGCGAGGAGACAGTTGCCAACTGAAAGGTGGAGATTAGAGAATTCCATATCGCAAATTTAATTCTGAAATATCAATAACATGATATTATTGTTTGGGCGAATGGCGCGTTTTTTTTTTAACCACAGGTCTTTTACGGTTGTTTTGAAGATGTCACAACCAAACCACTCTTGACAGAGATTTATGTGAGCCTGTCATCGTTTGTTTACGATGTCGGTGGGTTACGGGGAAATCCCATTTATTTTGAGAAAAAAGGAGTAAGACGCCCGTCCCCACCCTCTTTGAGAGAGGGGGGCAGGCAGGAAGTAATATTGTGGAGAAGGGGCATGGACGGCTATAGACGCACGAGATAGAGAGATAACAAAAATGCTGTCGCTTCAATATAAGAATGTGTTTTTTTTCACGTACGAACAGAGTTTAACTGACGCTCGGGAGAGTTGAACTGATGCCCGGGAGAGACCGAAGTGGTGTGCGCCGAAGAACCAAACCGGACGAAATTCTAGCCACCGCCTTCGCTCGTTAAGTTTGTGACTTAGACAACCACTTGTGTAAAGAATTCGCACACACAGAGAACTAGCGAAATAACTTAGTGAAAAACCAACCCTTGCTAAAGACATTTACGAACACGGTAGACATTAATCCTACCAGTGACCAATGTAAAATCAATTCTTTTATTTTATTAATAATTACTCTTCTATACAAAAAACCCAGATCGAGTTGTTTAACATTGTTCTTTTTCTTTTCTTCTGCTTTGAATGATCCTTCGCCCCCACAAAACCAATCGGTTTCTGTTCGTCCAGTGATCGCTTGCTGCTATAAACAGTTTCAACGTGGGAGTGTGTTTGTAGCTGGACGAGACGACCAGATCAGCAACGGCATCATCATCATCGTCGCCATCCCAACCTAGAGGAACTTGGATCTATTTTTTTTTATTATTTCATTGCCACAACGATCTGCACGGCTAAGGAGTTCATAATCGAACTTCTCGCTGGATTATTTCGAAACTTTAATTTTCTTCATCTAAGGACGACATTACATTTGTCTTTTGACATTAAACTTATTACTCTGTCTTCTAAAAAAGTATCTCAGAGGAATGACCATATTCATTCTATTTTGTCTTTTGACATTGAACTTCTTGCTGGATTATTTCCAAACTTTAATTTTGTTCGTCTAAGGACGACATTACATTTGTCTTTTGACATTAAACTTATTACTCTTTCTTCTAAGGAAGAATCCCCTAGGAATTACCATATTCCTTCTATTTTGTCTTTGACATTAAAGCTATTACGCTTTTCTCCTGAGGGAGAATGTCTGGAATAACATTACATATTCCTACTATTTGAATGATTCCTTGTCTTTTGACAATCCTTCCATTTTTTTACTTTTAAACTTTTTGCTAGAATATCACCATATATTCCTGCTACTATTTGAGGGAATTCCAGTTACAATATTACTTCTAGGACTCTTTCTTCTGTAAGCCACGAGTTTATCTTAAACGATATAAGATAAATTGAGGCTTCTTTTCAATTTTCATGTTCTCTTTATTAACGTTTATTTTTTTATTGGAATAGATTGAAAATTGTTTGGTACATTCATAGGAGAAACAGACATTATAATCTGATAATCGAGGATTTCGGGCATTTTTTCTTCTTTATTTTTGTTCGGGAATGTGTAAAAAAATAATAGACAGTCGAGCATATTAAGTGTGTGAGACCTGCAGGAGGGGTGGGGATATATACCCAACAAAACAAAGTTGGACGAGGCCATTTTTCGTTAAGGGAGGAGAGGTAGTACAAAGACCTATATCTAGGTTTTACCTTTTCTCATTCAGTCGCCAACAGGGTGAACATTTGCGGTGGCGATTCGCCATTCAGCGGTGAACAGTCGCTGTCGCCATTCCCATTCAATGGTGGATTTTATTCCCCAGACAAAGTTCAGCGGTGATTCAAGTCGCACCAGTTCAGATGCGGGCAGCCACTCTCTTGAACGAGATTGACAGACTCTCTTACGAGTGATTAGCGATTTGCAAGAAATGGATATATTTTTTACGACGCTGAAGGAACTTCGACACTGAGGAATTCATTCAGATTAAGATTCGGATTCAGACGTACGTTCTCTCGAACGAGATCTGTAGCGGTCATAAACATACCTATTTTCTCCCTCCCAAAAATGTCCCTATTGAGTGAGCTGGTCACACACTGACCAATCAGCCTGCATGGCGCATGGATTCCTTCTGTCGGCTGAAGAACTACTTCAGCCCCTTTGGGAATCACAGGCGGTCGGCAGAGAGACCCCAACAAGCAACGAGAAAACCCCACTTTCTCTCTCTCTCTCTCTCTCTCTTTCTCTCTCTCTCCTTTCCCCTTCTTCATTCGGACACTGAGTCTGTCTATGTCGTGCAAATGGCCACTTACAACGTCCCCTTTCTTTACAATGGTGACTCTGACTGAAAAAAACAGCACAGAACTGAATTTAAAAAAAGCCTTCGTAAAGTTATTTCAGCAGCGAAAGTGTTCGTAACTTTTGTAAAAGCGGCGACCAAACAAAGACAGAAAGAAAACACATTTTTGAACTTGGAAATACTTTTTGTTTTGTGGCAGATCAATAGATCTATGAGACGAACGAGCATTGAAGGAAAGTGCTAGCCTGTTTAGTTACCCCTTTTCTTTCTAGGTTCGTTCGGCTTACTCTCTCCTCTTCTTTCCTCTTCTTCCTCTTCTTTTTCTTTCTTTCTTTCTTCTTGAAGAGGGGATCACTTAGCAGTCAGGCTCGTAAAAATAAGTTATAACAGATGTGGCCAAAGTGTGAACTCAGAAAAGTGTTCACACATGTTTTGAACAAGTGGGTGAGAAATAAACTTTTATAAAACCAGGGAATTATCGGAGAAAGATCAGTTTCTTGGCGACAACGGAATAACTCGCCTCGCTATCAATGAAGACAGTCACAACAACAAAAACACTCGACTTGAAGTGCGAACCCCAGATCCACTTTTAAGCACGCCTGCTGTCTTCCCCACAATAACATGCTTAACCAAGAAAACACACACGCACACTAAACTTTAAGGACAAAGTTAACGCTCGTGTCGTTTCAAACATTTTCTATCCTGCACAAACTTTATTGTTATATTTTACATTTTTGTAAAATTGTTTATATATAAAAGTTTTATTTTTTTACTTTATAGTTTCTCCTTTTTTATTAACAATATTATATTGTTAAAAGTTAGCACTCGCTAACTGGTGATCCGTGCCAATCATATATGTTGTTATCGAATCGGTCTCAATTTACCTACACAAAATTAATTGTTTAGTGTGGTGCTTGGTAATCCCTAAAGACGCGACCGTGGTCTAAAATACCAGACCCCAAAAAGGGAGCCAAAGACACCCCACAGTTTCTCTTTAAAAGCTAAAGAAACAAAATTAAAAAAGGACATTTATTTTAAACAACGAATATATATATATATATATATATATATATATATATATATATATATATAATATAATATATATATATATATATATATATATATATATATATATATATATATATATAATATATATATATAATATAATATATATATATATATGTATTGAAACTTTTTTTTCTCTTTTGAAAAGCGCGTGCCACGTAAAATAAATCACAAACTTTTTTCTTCTGTAAAGTATTTTTCTCTCTTTCACTGAAAGAGTTCTTGAAAAAGAAACACTTGGAAATACATTCTTCAATGAAAATATTTTTTTAAAAATAATTTTAAAACAACAATTGTCGCACCGAAGAAATGACTAAATCTTTTTCTCCGTAAAATTATTTGTCGTCTAAGAAATTGACGAACGAAACCCTTTTCTCCCAAAATCAAACTTTTTCACTGAAAAACGATTTGTTGAAAGAGAAAGACTTAAAACACTATGTTATATGACATTATGAAAACAGAAAGGAAAAACTTTTAAATTAGAATTATTTTTCAGTCATTTTAGTCTACCAGACTTTGAGACGCCACCGACTTGATCCACGGCCGGCATTTTTAATTATAAAATACAATCTTTTCCTCTTATTTTTTTGTAAGAAATACACAAAAATACCTTATTCTTTCTTTCGTCATTTCTTTCTCTTTTTTTCTGTCTTTCTTTCTCATATACACAGCAGAAAGCTTAAAAATTAAAAAAACTATTTTTTGATAAAATTACAAACGTTATGCACACGAAGTGACAAAATCAAATTAAATCCCATTGTCTACAGTTGAAGAAAAAACTAAAATAAAATAGCCAATATAAGTATGTGGTTATCCTGAGCAAAAAATAAATGCAGCAAGTCTTCTTTTCTCTTAGTGTATACATGCGTGTTCGTTGTAAAAACTCAATTGCTTGTCTCCCTTTCCTATTTTTTAAAAATGTTCGTGTACTCTGATCGTTTTTCTTCTTTTGTTTTAAGTGAAAAAGTTTAACTTACTAACTTCTTTCTTATTTTCCTTCCCATCTACTTCTTTTCTCTCTCCCTCATCGTCGACAGGATCTTCCTTTGTTTCGTTCCTTCTCTTCTTCCATTTTTTCTTTTGTTCTTCTCTCTCCTCGACTCGTGATCACCCTTCGCTCATTCGGACTCTCGTTTTCGTGGCCTTGGTATTTTTTGCTGAAATAGTTGGTCACGTAGCACTAAATCGTAAGTGTTACATTTACACTCACTGATGGTGTATACACCGTTATATACTCGTGTCGTCGTCGTGAACTCAGGTTCTACTCGTCTGCTGATAAAATCAATTGAACGCCGATGTTTATAAAAAAGGGTTTATTTAAAAAGAGAGACAGTCACAGAAAAACATCAGAGAGAAGATTAATTTTGCAGGCGTGCGTGTGAGAGAGATAAAGAGAGATAGATATATAGATAAAGAGAGATAAAGAGAGAGAGAGTGAGAAAGAGAGAGAGAAAGACAGACATATAGATAGACATATAGCTCGTCTTGATACACCCAACCACATTGTGCGTGCTGCCGTCTCCCCATTGGGGACAACACCCAGACACGTCTTTTCTGCTTGATGTCTCGCCAGCCAAAGAAAAAGAAAATCCCTGCCAGAAGTTACGTGGTTTCGTCGACTTCCCTTGACTTTAAGGTGTCACTAACACAGCCCTCATTATGTAACACCCTCACAGGCAAACACTATTACAAACCGTCAACCAATTGTTTAATATGAGTGGTTCTGTAGTCGAAAAGACGCACAAAAAAAAAAAAAGAAAAAAGTCCAACTCCCGAATTGTAATTAACAATTCTTCAAAACACGAATCTTGTAAATCGAGTAACAGACACAAACGACGCAAACTCATGTTTTCTCTCTTTCTCTCGCTGAACACTCGACGTGGTCCCAACCCGTCGCGTCAATTTTACCGTCTCTCCCCGGGAGAAAAGTTTCTACTCTTTTTATTTCAACCAGAATTCGGCCATGCAAAACACTGCTCATTTGCATAAGTGAATTCTTGTCATCGCACAAAAATAACAAGATTCTATCCTGTAAGCAGGAAACTCTGGGTTCAATCCCCGAGTAACGACACACGGCGCCACCATCTCTCATTTACCTCGTGGACCCGCATGCTGGCTGCTACAGTTTCCATGGTTCATAGCCGGATGGCAACGGAAAAATTCAGCTTTCTGAAATCTAAGATTAACCAAATGATGGAACAACTGAGTATTATCTGTACATCCCAAAGTAATTGTGACCATTCTCTCCACTTAGTATTGAAGGATGATAACACGTAGCGAGAATGTTGTGTTTATAGGGAACTCAACTTAATAACTAAACCAAACTGTTATATTATTCCCCATATCCACGATATAACCGCCGTAATTCAAGATATAACTATATTTTATGAATTAGATTTCATCAGGACCTATCCACAAATTCCGATAGAGCATGAAGAAATTCTCAAAACGGCTATAACTACTCCGTTTGGTTTTCGCGTGTCTCTTTGGGTTTAAGGTTCGCCGAGCAGACGTCCCAGATATTTAACAATCACATATTGTACGACCTACATTTTGTCTGTACCCACTTGACGACATCCTTATATCATATTTCACTATGGGAACACGTGCAGCTCGTTTTTGAGTGTTTTGGAAATTTTAGGATAGTCATCAACCCAATGAAATGTGAAGTCGGAACATCGGAGATCATTTTACTGGCTCACAACATCAGTTCTGCTGTAATTTATTTTTCCCTTCTGAAGTAGAAGTTATTTCACAATTCAAAGATAGGTTTTGTAATGATAAACGTATACAATAGATTTAGCGCATTATGCTAAGATTTGAGAGAAAGTCTTGCTTGAGTCTTCGTTATAAGCTTTCACAATAAGTCTACATTGTCCCATGTAGTTGAATTGTTACACGTTGTTCAAGGTATATTGTTCTATCGGCGTAAGATCAGCAATCTTCAACAGAAGATAGACAACGATTAGAGGATAATTTCGTTCTTTTCTAAACGCATGTTTACATTTTTGTCATCTGAACATATAAACATATTTGTGTAACTATTTGGTGTTATGAGCTTGTAATTAAATATTTGTTGCATATAATATGTTATATTTATTCGAAATTAAAAAGTAAAAGTATTAGTTTTTAACTAAAAGTATGACTTTAAAAATATTTACTTGTTTAAAAATAAACTATACAAAAACTGCTTGACGTTGTTGTAACATCAAAACAAGACCCGTGTTGACTCCAGAATTATCAGAGTGATCTCCCCTGAATCATACTAACTAACGAAAAAAAGGCATTCTCTTGTTCAGGAAATCAATAATCCAATTCCACTCACGTGGGGAATATAGAATAAGATATTATCTTCTTTCTTTCTTAATGTATTCTTTCACTTAGTGATTGTGTCTGTGATTTTTTCCCTTATATGTATCACGTTTACGTTTGTCTTCGACAGTCTATGTGAGAATAAATGTGCATATATGTAAATCAAACCATTGTCACTTTTGCTCTTTCTCCCGACCCCACTATATTTCTAAGAGAACACAACACACAAAATGGCGAACGCTGATTGGGAAAACATATTGAAACACGCGGTTGCTAAAAACGTAAAAGCTAAAATATCCAGCAGCTTTTAGTTTTACATCAAATCACGTAAATAACGTAATTATTTAAATTTAGATTCTATTGAAAATTATAATACACTTATTGATTGGTCAGTGATTGTCTCCTTTGCCCCTTGGGTCACGTGAGTCAGCCTATATAGTAAAAAAATAATAGACGATCGAGCCTATTGAATAGGCGAAACCTTCAAGAGGGGGGATATATACCCAACAAAGCAAAGTTGGAGAGACTATTTTTTGTTAAAGGAGGAGAGGTAGTACAGCGACCGATATCTCGGTTCTGCCTTTTCTCATTCAGTGACAGCCGCCATTCCCATTCAGACAGAGTCTCTTACGAGTGAAATATTTAAAATTCAGTTTTCCCACTTAGTATATCGACAAACGCTATTATAACGCGGCGTCCATTTTTTTTTTCGCCAGATCGAGTGAGTAGCCATTTGCACAAAATGGAGACTTTTACGACGCTGAAGGAACTTTGACACTTAGGAGTTCATTCAGATTCGGATTCACACGTCAACTCAACGAGATCGGCAGACTCTCTTACGAGTGTGTGGCCATTTGCACGAGATGGACAGACTCTTGTTACAATTCTGAAAGAACTTCAGCACTTAGGAGTTCATTCAGATTTGGATTCGGATTCAGACGTCCGCTCTCTCAAACGAGATCGACAGACTCTCTTACGAGTGTGTAGCCATTTGCACGACATAGACAGACTGTGTTATGAGTCGGCGTCCACCGTGCGACTTTGTTCCACTCAGAGACTCCATTTTTTACCAGACCCTGTTGGGTGGGTCGCTGAACGAGCAATTCTTTCAGCAAACTTTCCCCTTCCGACTGTTGCCTCGGCCCCCTTCAGGCTATATCCGGGAACAAGATATTGGATATATATTTTATATTTCAAATATTTTCTATTATTTTCCCCCCCAACACATTGCTAAAAGAAACTTGATGGGACCAACACATTGCAAAAGAATTTGTTGGATACCACACTTTTTGCGGACCAGGACCAAGCTATCGAAACAAGGGGAGCTGGTTTCCCGGTGGAGCAAAGAAACGAATCGGTATGACCAATGATGCTGAGCAGTTTATGTCTGTGAAGAGCAAAGCCGAGAGGGACAAAATGTCTGCCAGTCAAGAAGCTATGAGAGCAATTATACCGGATTTAACGGATACCCAACTGTCTCAACATCCCAAGTTTAATCATTTAATATCCAGCGAACCAACAATTACGAAATTGGATGTAAACTGGGACCTTGGCGTCAGGGCGCCATTTGATGAGAGAAGAAATCTCCTGAACTTTAGAACCGACATAATCAATACTACTATTGTGTCGGTATTCTACAAACGCGAAATTTCGCTTCGAAACATACGAATGTCGTATCTTAGATACATCGTGTGACAAAGTATCCGGGGTCCCATGGGGATCGGGTACTCTGGTGAAGCGCTAGTATGCATCTTGGTGGTGATGCTACGCCGACTGAGGGCCCTGCGATGAGACGAAGTGGAGATATAAAACTAGTATATATTTAGCGTAGAAATGAACTTATTCGGACGACAGAACGAGACGCCAGCTAGTCTCGCGGAATCGTGTAAGATATTCAAAATCAATTACCACCAAAGGCGAGGAAACAGTTGCCAGCTGGAAAGTGGAGATTAGAGAATTCCATATCGCAAATTTAATTCTGAAATATCAATAACATGATATTATTGTTTGGGCGAATGGCGCGTTTTTTTTTAACCACAGGTCTTTTACGGTTGTTTTGAAGATGTCACAACCAAACCACTCTTGACAGAGATTTATGTGAGCCTGTCATCGTTTGTTTACGATGTCGGTGGGTTACGGGGAAATCCCATTTATTTTGAGAAAAAAGGAGTAAGACGCCCGTCCCCACCCTCTTTGAGAGAGGGGGGCAGGCAGGAAGTAAGATTGTGGAGAAGGGGTATGGACGGCTATAGACGCACGAGATAGAGAGATAACAAAAATGCTGTCGCTTCAATATAAGAATGTGTTTTTTTTTCACGTACGAACAGAGTTTAACTGACGCTCGGGAGAGTTGAACTGATGCCCGGGAGAGACCGAAGTGGTGTGCGCCGAAGAACCAAACCGGACGAAATTCTAGCCACCGCCTTCGCTCGTTAAGTTTGTGACTTAGACAACCACTTGTGTAAAGAATTCGCACACACAGAGAACTAGCGAAATAACTTAGCGAAAAACCAACCCTTGCTAAAGACATTTACGAGCACGGTAGACAATTATCCTACCAGTAACCAATGTAAAATCAATTCTTTTATTTCATTAATAAATAGCGGAACCCGTCGCCCGGCGTTGCACGGGAGAAAGTACTACTTATTGCATGACATCGAATAAAAAAAGAAACTACCTATTATTGTTTCTCCCCCCCATCTACCGTGTTGGCGAATGTTATAAATTTAAAAAAAAAAGAAAAAAGTGGTAGACTAAAATGAGATCGAACGCTGAAACTGGCGATCATGAAACCTGCCTTCCTAACGACTGTGCCACGGTTTCGAGTTAGAAATACATGTGAAAATAGGTCAATTAAGCTAAGCCATATCATGGGCATGCGTGTTATGTTAAGATTCAGCAATGAAACGGTTTAGATCATTTGAAGTTGATGAAAATGACTGGATTTGGGCAAGTTTTCTATGATATGCGTGTTAAAGGTGTATGATTTTGAAAATGTAAATGTATCGGGGTCTACCAGTATCTTGGCGTTGAATGAATAAATGTTGCAGGAACTGTGTTCGTTAATTTCATTCGCTTAATTCCGGAATGAATATAAATGTAGAAGTCATAGGTAGAATTAGAAATAACGTAATCTGATATTCGCGGAAAATCATCATAGTAAACGAGAGTGGTCATTAAGTCTTTGCGTATTGCTGTATATTATGTAGTAAATTAATACCAGGCGAATAATAAATAAGAACCGGTGTTTTATGAACATTAAACTGTGTAATAGTTCCCGGTGTCGATGAGTTGAGTGACAGTACAGAATTGTTAGGGAGAAAAGTTTTTGCTACCACCTATATGGAGTTGGTTTTTCGGAGAGACGTTGATTGTGGGGCAAATGTAATATTTAGTGTTAGGTAGAAAAAAATAATAACAAATTTACTAGAACACAATCGAGTGAATAAGTGTAATATAATGGTGAGTTTAGTAGCCTGTGATGCATGTGGTCATTTTCATATTCTCCGAGAAGGTACAGGGGAAAAATCATCTCTACTTTATTACTCTTCTATACAAAAAAAACAGTTGTTGAACATTGTTCTTTTCCTTTTGTTCTGCTTTGAATGATCCTTCGCCCCCACAGAGCCAATCGGTTGCTGTTCGTCCAGTGATCGCTTGCTGCTATAAACAGTTTCAACGTGTGAGTGTGTTTGTAGCTGGACGAGACGACTAGATCGGCGACGGCGTCATCATGATCGTCGCCATCCCGGCCTAGAGGAACTTGGATCTATTTTTTTAATTTTATTGCCACGACGATCTGCACGGCTAAGGGGTTCATAATCGAACTTCTCGCTGGATTATTTCGAAACTTTAATTTTCTTCATCTAAGGACGACATTACATTTGTCTTTTGACATTAAACTTATTACTCTTTCTTCTAAGGAAGAATCCCCTAGGAATTACCATATTCCTTCTATTTTGTCTTTGACATTAAAGCTATTACGCTTTCCTTCTGAGCAAGAATGTCTGGAATATCATTACATATTCCTACTATTTGAATGATTCCTTGTCTTTTGACATTCCTTCTATTTTTTTTTACTTTTAAACTTCTTGCTAGAATAGCACCATATATTCCTGCTACTATTTGAGAGGATTCCACTTACAATACTCTTTCTATGACTCTTTCTTCTGTAAGCCACGAGTTTATCTTAAACGATATAAGATAAATTGAGGCTTCTTTTCAATTTTCATTTTCTCTTTATTAACGTTTATTTTTATTGGAATAGATTGAAGATTTTTGGTACATTCATACGAGAAACAGACATTATAATCCGAAAATCGAGGATTTCGGCATTTTTTCTTCTTCTTTATTTTTGTTCGGGAATGTGTAAAAAATAATTGACAGTCGAGCATATTGAGTGGGTGAGACCTTCAGGAGGAGGGGTATATACCCAACAAAGCAAAGTTGGACGAGGCCATTTTTGGTTAAGGGGGGAGAGGTAGTACAAATACCTATATCTAGGTTCTGCCTTTTCTCATTCAGTCGCCAACAGGGTGAACATTTGCGGTAGCGATTCGCCATTCAGCGGTGAACAGTGGCGGTCGCCCCCCCTCTAGTGGCGGCCGCCATTCCCATTCAAGAGTGGATTTTTTCCCCAGACAACGTTCAGTGGTGATTCGAGTCGCACCAGTTCAGATGCGGGCAGCCACTCCCTTGCACGAGATCGACAGACTCTCTTACGAGTGATTAGCGATTTGCACGAAATGGATAAACTTTTTACGACGCTGAAGCAACTTCGACACTGAGGAATTCATTCAGATTAAGATTCGGATTAACACATAAACCCCTCAACGAGATCGACAGACTCTCTTATAAGTGGGTAGCTGTTTGCACGAAATAGACAAACTCTTGTTACGATGCTGAAAGAAGTTCGACACTAAGAAGTTCATTCAGATTCACATTCGGATTCAGACGTACGCTCTCTCGAACGAGATCTGTGGCAGTCATTTTCTCCCTCCTATTGAGTGAGCTAGTCAACACTGACCAATCAGCCTGCAGAACGCATGGATTCCTTCTATCGGCTGAGGAACTACTTCAGCCCCTTTGGGAATCACAGGCGATCGGCAGAGAGACCACGCCAACAACGAGGAAACAATCCCTCCCACCCACCCTCTCTCTCTCTCTCTCTTTCTCTCTCTCTCTCTCGCTCCTGCCCCTGCGCACTGGACGCCTTAAGATAGTTGCTGACAGACCTCCGGCAGCTCTAAGAACTTCCTACTTTTCCCTTCTTCACTCGGACACTGAGTCTGTCTATGTCGTGAAAATGGCTACTTACAACGTCCCCCTTCTTTACAATGGTGACTCCGGCTGAAAAAACAGCACGAAACTGAATTTAAAAAAAAGCCTTCGGAACGTTATTTCAGCAGCGAAAGGGTTCGTAACTTTTGTAAAAACGGCGACCAAAAAAAGAAAGAAAGAAAACACAATACTTTTTGTTTCTCTTTAAAAGCTAAAGAAAAGAAAATCAAAAAAGACCATTTATTTTAAACAACGAATATATATATATATATATATATATATATATATATATTTCGGCACAAAGTTGTTTATCATACATGTGTCGTTGAAGACCACGGAGTTTTCTTTCTTTGCGATCTTTCTGGTTAACTTCTCGACTCGGTGAGCGATTCGTCGGGTTTCCGGTGTCAATTGGTGGATTATGGCGCCTAATGTTGTTTCTTGGGTCATTTCTCTAGCGCTTTCGGTCTTCGCGACCGTCATCAGGAGGATATGCGTTATTGTTTAGTAAAGAGCCGTATTTATGGTTTTATTTTTGGTTATGTCTATTAATTTGCATATGTGTATATATATGTTTTGAAGGTTACAAAAACTTCCGAGACTATATATATATATCTTTATTCTTTTATTTACTTACTTATTAATTTATTTATTTATTAATTTGTTTTTATTTATTTATTTATTATTATTATTATTATTATTATTATTATTATTATTATTATTATTATTATTATTGTGTATTAATTGTTGAAAACTGATAAGGCGTTAGTACCGGTGATGAATGCTATTTCATTAATTGTGGGTTGTAATTTTTTTATGTGTAGGGCTTTGAAGATTTTTAATCTGCTGGTGCAATAGTTTTTATGTATGATCTTAGTGTTAGTTGTTAGTATTTGTCTTAGTTTGGTTGATTTTATGCTTTTTATGTGTGGTAATGTGTCGCTAGATGGCACTAGTGTCGTTTAAGTGATGCGTAAGGCGTCGGGAGAGGGTTGTAGTGTTATGGCCAATATAAGTACTATGTTTGTCTGTTTGGGTCTTAGGGAAACATTCCTCGAATGGGCATTGAAACAAATATAGTACGTTTGTTTGGTTTAGGGGCGAGTTAGTAGTGTTATTATTTTTTATTAATATATATATATATTTTATGAATATATATATATATATATTGAAACTTTTTTATTTTCTTTCTCTTTTGAAAAGCGCGTGCCACGTCAAAAAATCACACAACCTTTTTTCTTCTATAAAGTATTCTTCTCTCTTTCACTGAAAGAGAGACACTTGGAAATACCTTCCTCAATGAAAATATATATATAAAAAAAATTTAATTTTAAAACAACAATTGTTGCAGCGAATAAATGACTAAATCTTTTTCCCCATAAAATCATTTGTCATCTAAGAAATTGACGAACGAAACCCTTTTCTTCCAAAACCAAACTTTTTCACTGAAAAAGGATTTGTTGAAAGAGAAAGACTTAAAAACACTGTTATATGACATTATGAAAAAAGAAAGGAAAAACTTTTGAATTAAAATTATGTTTCAGTCATTTTAGTCTACCGTGTTTGACTGTAGATTTTATTTTTGTTTGCTGCCAATATGTATATAAATGGGTGCAATTACGGTAACTACTATGTTATAGGCTGAAGCCTACCTGCCTCCTATGATGGAGGCTACACAGCCGCTAATTGATACGGCTATAGTGAACGCCAAAGAAAGCCTCACCAATGAGGTGAGAAAAATGAGCAGGTCAGAGCCGCAGTCGAACAGGCGCCGACTCCAGACCCTCTCCTCATCCTCACACTCCCCTCGTCGCCGCCGCTGCCGCCACTTTAACAAGCGATCTCTGTGTTGCTAACACAGACGCGTTGGCACTCATGCACAGCGGTGCAAAAGTCCCTGCTCATTTAGTAATCAGAGAAACTAATATCTGGAAACCTGAGCACGACACAGTCTTCACGGAAGTTACACAATCGTGCACTCTTTCGTACGGACTCCATCTCCCATGTACGTTGCTTAGTTGACACGGGAGCCGCTTGCAGTTTTTGGCCACTGAAATTCTTCACTGAGAAGCCACCAGTGTCGCCTATTTCACTGCAAGCTGTAAACCACTCTCCTATTCCCACGTACGGTCAAATTCATCGTTCTTTGGACTTGGAATTGTGCAGAGACTTTACGTGGGTATTTACTGTAGCGGATTTACCTTATCCCATTCTGAGATCGGACTTTCTGTACTACTTTACACTTCTAGTAGACATGTGCATACATCGGCTGATAGATGCTAATATGGAACTTTCCGGCTCTGGTTTGAAATCAAACACCCCATCTATCAGCCAGGTATTTTTTATTGTCGCTACCGATGACCCATACCAGACACTTCTACACTCCTACGCGAAGTTTACTAACTTGAATTTTGTTGTGAGCAACCAACTCACTCAACAAAACACCCTCGTCGCTTACCTGCAGAGAAACTAAAAGCGGCGAAAGCGGAGTTTAACCATATGCTTCAGCTGGGAATTATACGCTCTCGTCCAGTCCATGGGCTTCCCCTTTGCATATGGTCCCGTAGCGCTCCGGATATTGGCGTCCGACTGGGAGCTATCGACGACTCAATGCCATGCCGGTACCAGATCGTTACCCAACATATACAGGACTTTGATTCGTCTCTGCACGGTTGCAAGACCTTCTCCAAACTGGACTTAGTTAAGGCTTACCATCAGATTCCACTGAATCCGGCCGACATACCCAAAACAGTGGTAACAACTCTATTTGGAACTTTTGAATTCCTGACTATGCCTTTCGGTTTGCGGAATGCCGCTAGTACCTTCCAACGCTTCATGGACGAAGTAGTGCAAGATCTCGACTTGGTCTATAATTACATAGACGACATTCTTGTGACAAGTGCCTCACTTGTAGAACATGTCACTCATCTCTGCTTACTCTTCGAACGGTTTCAATAATACCAGGGAGGATTACCCCTGGAAAATGTGTGTTTCGGTGCTTCGTCACTAGTTTTCTTGAGCCACATTATTAGTCCTGAAGGCATATCTCCCTTGCCTGAAAAGGTTAAGACTCTACAAGATCTTCAACCACCAACTTCACTTTGCCAACTAAGGCACTTCCTCTGTCTGTTAAACTACTACAGACACTTTATCCCACACTATGCGGATTTCCTGTCTCCTCTTTCTGACCTGTTACGTAACAGGAAGAAGGAAAATGAACCTATTTCACTAAATGATGTTCAGCTGAAAACTTTCGATGAAGTGAAGGAAAAACTACTAGCAACAACATCCTTGCTTGCACATTCGATGCCCAGTTTTCACTGTCGTTGATGCATCGTGCACAGCTGTAGGTGCAGTGTTGCAACAGCAGCACTAAGGCCAACTGCAACCTCTCGAATACTTTTCCAGACAACTGAAACCGGCAGAACAACGTTACAGCATGTTTGAACGTGAACTCCTGGCAATGTACCTCGCAGTGAAACACTTTCAGCATTTACTCGAGTGCCGTCAATTTGTGATCTACACTTATCACCGTCCGCTTACATATGCACTGCGTGCTAAGCCGAACAAATATTCTCCTCGAGAAACGAGCCACTTGGACTTTGTTTCGCAATTTACTAATGATATCCGACATATCTCTGGTGAACAGAATGCTGCGGCAGACGCCTTGTCCCACCTTCCTATCATCTCTCTTACCACTTATACCCAACGGTATAGGTAACCTTTTTGAATAAACTCTTTTCGTTGTTGTTATAAAGAGGCGTTGTTATTTCATTTCGTGTCTGAAACCTAAGATAGGGATAACGTCCCGTTCTTTACAGATCGACAGCCTCTCTTACGAGTAGGTAGCCATTGCACGACATAGACAGACTCTGTTACGAGTCGGCGTCTACAGTACGACTTTGCTCCACTCCATTTTTTACCAGACCCTGTTGGGTGGGTCGTTGAAAGAGCAATTCTTTTAGCAGCCTTTGCCCCTTCCGACTGCTGCCTCGGCCCCCTTCAGGGTACAGCGAGGAAAGAGATACTTTTATATTCGATAATTTTATATATCGTGTATAATATTATTTTTTTCCCTCAACAATATAAACTCTGGCCCATTTTTCGTGTTTAACCACTGTGAACGTTGGTTGATTGCATCACGATAAAGCCCACAGAAGGTTGTTGCATGCGGCTATTCCTCTTTTTCCAATTTCCCCATTTCCTGTTTACGTTTGGCTTGATTGCATCTCGATGAAGCCCCAAAAAAGCGATTCGTAGGCAAAAGCCATTCCTTCCACAACGAAAAGAGCCAGAATTGACGAAACCAAGTGTGCAGCAGTTACTCGAACACTCTTAGATAAGTTATCGCGAATGCACGTATTTGCAACTCCTCCATCTAACAAATACCACCACTTCGCTTCAACTACAAAAATATTTTTTGCTCGGAAACCAAAGAAAACACGAGATCATTCTAATGGTTTCAGCCATAAGAATATACGGTACAATAATATTTGTCATTAGTTAGAAATGTGTTCATTAAAATGGACTGTTGAATTGTCCAAAAGTATATCTTTTCTGTTCAGTTTATTATTAAGAACATTTTAAAAAATCAATTGAATAAAAACGCTTCTGTACAGATCAAAAAAAATATTTATTATATATTTAAAATTGAAGAAAATTACTAATTAATTAATACGTATTAATTGGAGGTTGCTGTGTGACACGTCCATTCCCAAAATGTCGGCTGGTCTGCAAATGCAAAGACATAACTCACTCTCCAAATCTCTTCGTGACAGGGCGATAACTAAGAGTAAAGCGTTACTTCCCTTTTAAATATAAAATGTTTCATATTTATTTTCTCTTTTAATCATATTGTCTAGATGAAATCTGTTTCATGTAACAGTAGTTTTAAAATATTTTCTGATGATTTAATTGACAAAAGTGTGTTCAACTCTGTCACTGAATTCAAATATGGTTTTACCTTTTATCTTGCACTCTCTGATCTTGAGAAATTAGCCAACGTTCACTCACACGAAATTCATTGTTTTTGTTACTAATGACACCATTTATCACAGCTAAAAACCACTCGAGCATAACATATAATGAGATGGATATATTGACAGTTGAATGATGATGAATACTTTGAGAGGATTGAAATTTTCTACATACTACCCACTGAAAACAATAATTTTTTCCCCTTTGTCAGAAACATAGTTCTTGAAATGTGAGCAATAAAGGACAAAATAGTCGGAAGCGGAAGTTATGTGGCTGTTAAAAGTAAACCCACAATCCACTTTCTACTCTCCATTATACATAAATTGTACTCACTCGAACTTTACTTTTATTTATTTAATTTTTTTATTTAATTGATTTTAATGTTTGAGAAAACTAACCAGAATTGCTGGTGGACTCTTCCTAATCTCAAGCACAGGATAACCAACTAGCTTAACTTCTTACCAAACGTGTGGAGTTAGGATATCCTTAATAGAACAGGATTGACTAACAGTCATCTCTCAACATATATACCATACACTGGATAAGACATGTGAAGCTAGGGCGACACCGCTTGATATATCTAAAGCCTTTGACAAGCTTTAGCATGAAGGTCTTCTTAGAAAAATCAACTCGTACGATATTACTGTACGAATATCTAATATAATCAGATCTTTCTTAGCTAAAAGAAAGATTCAGGTCGTTTTAGATGGCTGTACTCCCATACAACATCATATCAACGTGTATGTTCCCAAAGTGTGATACTTGGACTTATTTTATTCCTGATCTTCATAAACAATCTCCTTTATGCAATTGCATCTGAGATGGGTGTATTTGCTGATGACACTATGCTCTACTCCCGATATAAGGATAAATCGAATGTTCATACATCCAAGGCAATGGCCGAATCTTTGGAAAATGACCTTCAGTCTTTATTAGTAGAATGGGAACAAAAATGGATGGTCTCATTCAATACTACCAAGACAGATCCCCATTTTCCTTTCACAATTATAAGAAACCTTTCCAACCACCGATTATCATGGTCTATAGCACTCTTCCCAAGAGTCCAATGTTTAAACTCCTTGACCTGACATTTTCAGGAAACATGAAGTGGGAGAAGTGCATAGAAGATGTTGCCAAGTCTGCCGCAAAGAAGGTAAACTCTCTCTACCGGGCCCAAAATCTCACAGCTGTCAATATTCTAAACCACCATTCGCCCATGCATGGAGTATTGTTACCCCATCTGTGCTGGTGCACCAACGACTAGATCCTTCCTCTTGAACAGGAGGCAAAAAGAATTTATAACTTAATAAGTCCTGCACTTTCTGCATTAGCCCCTGTTATATCGCCACAGTGTTGAGACTAGTGGTTGGTGCATCAGCCTCGATGGGGGAATGGTGACGTTTTAGAGGTATAGGATACTGGCAGGTTTTCTGACCCAGTATAGGGAGCCTACTTTCTTTGCATCATCTGCTTCTGCATATCATATATAAACTACTTAGGTCAACTTCAATCACACTCGTCAATTCGTATAAATCAAATAGATTTTTCACCTGATTTCTTTTAGAATCAGTGAAAGTTGCCAACTTGGTAAAAGTCGTGTTATGGAACCGACAAGATTCGAACTTGGCACATCCAGGTCGTTAGTCCGCATCAGTATCCTCTTCACCGTCGTCAACTCCGTCAATGTCACTGCCATTTGCGAATAGCATGTCATCGTTGTCAGCAACTGCTGATATATGTCCCACAGAGAGGCAGACGACATTAATCGCAATTGCTTGTGGGCAAGCAATTCTCGTGACCTGTCGCTTTCGGTTTTTATCCAAAACTATGTCTCCTGGCTCACATGACACATATCTCACTCCATCTATCTGTGGGAACATAGTGTAAATAGCTTTCAGGCGGACGTCATAAGTGCATACTTCATTAGCAGGTGCAGTCCTGGTCAGCGGACTAACATTTGTATTCGCGTTGTACCGGTAACAATCTCCTGAATGGAGAACTGTTTCCTGGCGGAAATCCATTGTACACTCTGGTGAAACCGCTCCACTATCCTGTTCTTTTCCGGTGCGTGTGCATATTGAAAGTGAAAATTAATTTTCCATTACTGGAAAAATGTCATTATCAACAAGACAACAACCACTTTACAATGGCAACAACATTTAAAATGTTGTTTATTAAAATAACCAAAAAGATGTACGTGAAAATTAGTACGAAAAAAATTCTAATGATTTTTGTAAAAGGGCAGGTCACTTCGATAATTACGGGGTAACTAATTTCATTCATTTATTCATTTGAACATATTTTACTAAAGGAAAATAAACAAAAACCGAATGAAGTGATGTATTCTTCGATGAGTATATTCACCAGCGGGCCGCCATGTTTGTTTATATAGTAATTAAAAAAATGATATGATCTTAATGTAAAATAAAATATATTAACGATGAAAAAATGTATTTTAATATTATTATCTAACTGTGGAATAAACAGTGCACTAAAAACATGCATCTTGCTAAATATTTGAACCCGGTGATTTGAGTGGCAGAAAATGAACATGCTATTCTAGGGTAGTTTCTTATCCTTGTTCCTCTATTCGTAACTAATAAAATTGAATATCGATCATGAATAAATAGATCGATAAATGCGATTTTCTTGTCATGACACGGACCAATTAAAAGCGAAAATGATTGGAAAATGTTTTTATCTAGCATTTGTTTATTAAGCTATTCTGGTCAATGAAATAGGGGAAAACTCACTTTACCTTATATATAATTCGATTAACAAACACATTTTTCAAGGAGTTAGTCTAACACATGAACATAAGTTGCTTTCTTTGTTGATTATTTCTATTTCTGTAAAGAATACAGACTGATAATTTTCGTAATTGATTGGCTATTCAGAATGAAATACTGACTTTGTAGAAGAGAATCCGACTGACTTCACTTTATTATACAGATATATAAATTAGCACTTGTTGAAGAAGAATTCTTAGGTTAGAGTCGGAACTAAAACTACAGTTTGAAACGGATCTTTTAAAATTTTAGGAGTCGGAGTTGATCGGTTATGCTACCGATTCCATGTCACTGCTTTCAACTCCATTCACGAATTCGATTAACAAACACCTTTTTCGAGTTAGTCAAAGTTTCTTTCTGAAAACAAGTTACATGAATCTATTTATAACAATTGGTCATTGTAGTATCTCGAAGCTACTTTACTTACTAAGTGATACTTGACTGAAGTGCTATTGTCTTGCAACAACCTTGGCAATCGTATCATCTTTCCACACATTTGCTCAATAAATACAACCTGATATTATTAAATAATCAAATTCTGCCCAGTTTCAACCATCGTTGCCAACTCTCACAGCGTTGTCTTACCATCTACGTGACAGACTCATTAACTCTTATCCTCGAGGGGCCTTTGGGCCTTGATAAGCGGTGACTTGTTAGTACATTAAAAGACAGAAAAATAGCTGATATTGTTTGTAGAATTTGTTGTATATAGATTTTTATTGGAACACAACATCTAAATAAACTATAGTTTTGTCAGATACTTTAAAAAACATTTTGTTTTTAACATAGTTCACCCCAAACAAGGCAGGCTGCCACTGTAGACGTAAGGGGCGACTGAGAAAAAAAAGGGAGAAGGTTGGGGGGGGGGGGGTCAACCTAAATTGGGATCTGCGCAGCGAGATGTCTGTTTACATTAGTTTTAAATTTCTGCATGTCAGTATTGTCGGGGAAACAGGGGGAAGGGAGGGATTTCCATAGGCCAGCAGCACGAGGAAAGAAGCTATTTGAGTAGAAAGCTTTCCGGCATCTAGGGACCTCCACAGTGAATGGATGGGATTTAGTTGATTGTCAAGCTGGTCTAGTGAATTTACGTCGAGAGGGTACCAGAGTAGCCAATTCATCAGAGCATAATCCATTGAAGTATTTGTAAAACAAGCACAAGGATGCTACATTGCGGCGATGGGGCAGGGACTGGAGCTTGGTTGACAGTGAGGGACCTATTAGGTTGGTGATTCTTTTTTGGACCTTGTCAAGGAGGGAGAGACTAGTAGATGATGCACCAGCCCATATGTAGCAACAATACTCCATGCATGGGCAGATGGTGGTTTTGTAGAGATACAGGATAATGTCAGGTGTGAGGAGTTTACTAGCATGGTAGAGGGAGCCCACCTTCTTAGCGGCAGCCTTAGCAATGTCTTCAATGTATTTGTTCCAATTCATGTTACCTGTGAAGGTTAGGCCGAGGAGTTTGAATGGTGAACTCTCAGGTAGGGTGTTATTTGCCATGACAATCGGTGGTTGGAGAGGTTTCTTGTAGTTATTGAAGGAAAGGAGCTTTGTCTTTGCGACATTAAAAGTTACCAACCATTTATGACCCCAATCCACTACAGCCTGAAGGTCATTTTCTAAGGATTCAGCCATTGCCTCAGATATGATCGCGTCTGTTTTGCCAACATGGCGAGAGTAAAGCGTGGTGTCGTCAGCAAATAAACCAATCTCATACTCTATGTCATCAGGGAGATCGTTTATGAAGATCAGGGACAATAAAGATCCAAGGATAGATCCCTGGGGTACACCAGCATTTATGTCATGTTGCTTAGATGAACGGCCATCGAGGACAACCTGGATTTTTCTTTTGGTTAGGAAGTATCTAATTATATTAAGTAATTGCCCAGTAATACCGTATGAGCGTATTTTCAGGAGAAGGCCTTTATGTCATACCTTGTCATACTGTTTTAATGTAAGATAAAAGATGAACCATGTGTAAATTTAGCACCTCAGTTATCATGTCAGTTGAAACGGACCGGTTTAGCATGACACCGACACCGTATCCGACATCATTGAAATAACACATCTATCCAAACGTAAACAAATGATTAATGTTTTTCAAAATCTCTTGTTATCAGTATAATTTTTTATTGAAAACTCCAAAATAATTTATATTACTTCTTACATATCTTCTTATATATAAATTAAAACAGTTTCCTCCATTTGACGTAATTAAATACATAATTAAATCTGTCTTATCAGTCATATAAGGCAATAATTAGTCCATGTTTTAAAAATATAGGAATTATGTTTTCACTTGATTTTAATATTTTAATATTTAATCCTGATCGATATTTTATTTTTGATTAGTCATAAATAAAGGAGGAAGGGGAAACTTGTACTCTCACACTCAGAATTCCTCTTACTGTCACCCACAACACCGGGAACAAATTTAATAACAATGTTTCGAGATTCACTGGATAAACCCCAAATCTTGTGACAGTGCAAGACTTCTCGTAAGTAAGTTAGATATAGATAAATAGCAACTTATAGTTAAGGAATGGATGCAGTATTAGATAAGATCAAAAACAATATAATTCAATTGTAAATGTCAAATTTGTGAGGTACTTACAAGAGAACCCCCAATCAAGATAACATCAGCACCGGCACCTGAACGAGGATAAAAGAGTGATTTGACAGAGGGTCAGGGATATGCTTTCATTTGTTACCGTGATCAGGATATAACGTTACAACTTGTACATTAATTGAAAAAACGCTAAGAAAATTCAAATTCAAAAGAATTATCTATAAGAAAAAATCGAGATATACCAATGTTTGTTTAACCTATCTTTGTTAATTTCGACTTTTTTTCTCTTTTTTCAAAGCTTTGTGTTGCAGCATAGATAACTTGGATTGATCTATCCCTTTTGATTTCCAAACCGGTGCCTTTTTAGAAATAACCGTAGAAAGTTCTAGATTTGACCGTTTTCGGCGTGCACACATTTAATTAGTTAATACTGTGCATAGGTGGTTAGGACGCGCATGCACATTTCATTTGAGTTCCCATTCTCAAAGTGAGAACAACTCAAAAAGCCAATTATCAGGAAAAAATATGTGAATACCAACATTAAATTTTTTTAAATGCGCAAGACGCTTTAATCTATACTCTCTTTTTCTCAGTTAACAATAAAATAAGTAAATAAAAAGACCAAGTTGGCTTGTAAATTAATGAATCAAATATTTATTAAAGATAAAGAAAAAAAGGGTTGACATGCATCCTTGTTCATATGTAATATAAAAAGAAAATTGTTAACAATAAAATACTCACAGTTCACACCTTTACAATATATATTTTTTTAGATGTGGAAATTTTCTTACTTGTGTGTTTTTTTCAAAGTTCGATCATAAATGTTCTCATCAGCAGACGATAAATTTTCATTGAAAAAAGTTCTTTCTTTTTCGTCCAAAAACATTCAAGGCAGACGACAAATTTTCATTGAAAAAGGTTCTTGTTATACAAAGTTCTTTGGAGGCTTGAGCAAACATCTGGTTCCTGCCTTATTCCTTGTGTTTTTTTTTTGTTTTTTCAAGTAATAAATTTTCAAATATTAAAATAATTATTACCTCCGAACTTAAGTAATACTAATATTAATATTTTAAATAATTACTCCTCTTTTTCCTTTGAATATTAAAATGTGAATTTGTGGATGCAGACTTTAAATCAAATATACAATGACTTCACTTTTTCTTAATTTATTTATCCTTCAGACAAACAAATTTTGAATTCAATAACACTTTGAAATAATTAGCAGCTTTGACTAAATAGAACACATTCTGGATTCTTCTCCGATATTTAAAATAAAATTTAGTTAATATTCGGATTCAGTTTTCCAAATATAACCTAACTTTGAAATAATGACATTTTATCATAAGTTTACTTCACAAACAATAGTTAATACTTAGGATTTTCAAATATAACTTTAAATGATGACTTTCCAGTCATACATATTTTTCAATTCTCCAAACTTTTTTCAAGAAAATAAATTTAAATTGTCATCAACTCCACAGAAGAAATGTTTACAGTCCAAAATTGACTCTATCGATCAATAAATTAAATTCACATCGTAGATAAGAGAGAAATATCTCAAGTCTATTACACAATATATTAAATTAATGAACACTTCTGTAGTTTAGCTGTGAATCACTGTGAATCAGAAATCAAAATTGAAAAGTTCCATTCACTCAACCCAATCAGTGGCTTAGATATTGAATTTTTTTATCCAAAAATGGAGCTTAATGATATCAATCTGCGAGATATTGGTTATTTAACTAGCGAGCCCCCAAAAACTATTGACTTTTTGCAGGCACACAGACTTCGAACCCCATGCAAGCCATTGTTAATCAAATTGCAGAACTTTATCCTCTTCAATAAAAGAAAAAAGATCAGACATCTCAAAGTTTTAAATTATACAAAAAAAATCAATGTTGACTGTTTGTTGGATTTTAAAAAATCAGTTTTTATAAAGTTTTAAATTATACCCAAAAGTTTTAAATTATACCAAATCACTGCAGACGCACAAATAATAAATTTTCGTTTCATAAAGTTTTAAATTATACAAAAAAAATCACTGTTGACTGTTTTTAGAAAGTTTTAAATTATACCCCAAAAATAAATAACACTGTTCGCTGTTATTATTGTTCGCTGTATTGATTATTTTAGATAAAAACTTCTATTTCTATGTGACTGCCCCTGTCTTCAAAATAGGAAAGCAAATAAATTGTGATTCACAGCTAAACTAAAGAAGTGTCAATTAATGTTTAAATTTATTCTCGACATCATAATATCCAGTTTACATGAAAAGGAGTAAATTAACTTAACGTAGATACAATTCTGTATCTACAGAGACGAAAAACAAGATGTTGATGATTTAACACCAATTTCCCATCTGAAGAAATAAACTTTAAGATTTTATCGTCTGGTCGTTTGTTTACATTTTAAAATTGTCGCGTGACTCAAATTAACCAATCAAATAATGACCCGAAGGCAATCATTTGAAAATGGACAAAATGTCGTCTGCCCAAAACATTTAAAGCACGATTCAATACAAAATTTGAATCCGTTAAAAAAACGAACCGTACATACTTTTATTTCCACTGAGTGTTTTCATTCAAAATGAAATCTGACCATTTTAAGAAATAAATTCTATAAACATGTGAAACACGTGTTTATTTTTTATAAACATAAAAATGAAGACGAAAAGTTAACCAATAAAATATTATTTTCATTTAAATAAATTTCTTATTGCCAAAATTGCACAAATAAGAAAATCTCTGATAAAACACTGCATTTGGGAAGTGTCACTCTCAATAATAATTGTGCCTCTTCTCACAGAGAGATTATTTTTCTTCTTTTCCGAAGTATCAATCGCACAAAATTCCATCTTTTAGGGGCGACTCCCTTAATACTAACTAGTAAACTTCCTACAAAGAGATCTACTCATCTCTCTGTTCTATGTATTACTCTTATCGAATATGACTATTTGAACAAATGCAAAGATTATTAAAAAATAGTATTACTATAATTAATGAGAGCTTAATTCCACAAAATGAACACTTTTTTGGACTCATAACTTCAGTCGTGTTATCTATATATCCATAAACTTAAAAAAATAGCAATCGATTCTTTTGATTACTTTTGTGTATTTTCGGTTCTGATACTTTGCAATTATTAAAGGGTCCAAGTTTGTCTCATTATGATAGATTCAGCCAGGGACGGGGGTTACAGCTAGTATTCAAATTTAGTGTAAACATGTCTGTGACCGAAACTATGTCACAGTTCTCAAATATATTACGTCATATTCTCAATTCTTTTCTGAGTGCTAAGAATGATTTAATACCAGCAAATAAACATATGCGCACCTAGGATGTTTATCTTCTATATATAAAGGGTGAAATTTCAGGAACAGAACAAAATGATGTAATTTTGACCACTATGACGTCACAGCGTGAGCGATCACAGATTAATTATTTTTTGTACTCAATGTGTTGTAACTTAAAACGAGAAAGTATTTAAAAAATGACATGAGATCAAAGATAGAGCCGTCGGTCATGGGAGAGAGAGAGAGAGAGAGAGAGAGAGAGAGAGAGAGAGACGGATATATTTTTTGCAAGCATTTAAGTAAATTAATATTCATTGACACATCGTAATTGTATATTGAGATTTACATTCTGTGTAAACTCTGCTAAGCGTAGTAGTAAATGAGGACTTTTCACTTTTGTGATTTTCTTTCATGTTTTTCTACTGCGTTTTAAGTTTGGTGACCTTCGGGCAAGGATCAAGGTATAATATAATAATGAAATCATTGTGCACAGTGCTCAGGTCAAGTACAGCTCATCAAAAGTGTATGTGTAGTACACTGGATTCAATTACATTCAAATCAATTCAATAAATTTGAGAAAACATAAAACCAGCATGCTTCAGTTGTCATGTAGGGAAAGGGGAGTAGAAGAGGATACAGTTGCCCAAGGAGAGTAGAACATGAACTTTCGGTTTACTTTCGGTTTACTTTCGGTAGCCTCGTAACTCTCGCTTCCCTTATGTTGTCCTTTAGTCCTCACATTCCATGGGCGATGTTTCTGACAAAAGGGGAAGAATTGCTGTTTTCTGGGTCAGAATCTATCCATCTAACACTTATTGTTGGCTAGTTTTTGACCTTGAAGTAGTTTTTTTAGCTCCTTACATCTAAGGCTTCATGCCTTGTCTGGAGCGATTTCCATAAAAAAGAATATCAGGGAAATGAAAAGTGTATGATCCATGATATATATGCTTGCATGCTATTTTATATACTAATGTATTACCACTTATTAAGGCCCAAAGGCCACTCGAGGATAAGTGTCAATGAGATTGTCGATTGGACGTCAAAGAATACTATAAGAAAATCAAAAACAATGGGTGAAAAAGGGCGGGATTTGTTGACTTAAGAGGACGGCTCAACAAGTATTTGCTGACATTGTATTTGAAAACGATTATTTTGTAGTCAGTAATACGGAAGGGAGATATCAAGTGTAATTTTAGCGAATTTCTGGGAGCATTTTAAAGGATGCAGTGTCTCAGCAGCCAAAAATTGATGCAGGCGGTCTGTTCACGTTTTAGCAATTCTGAGCGGGAAATTGTTTCCAAAAAGCATGGGAGCTCTGCTGTTTTTTTGTTTTTTTACTTTATAGGTACGTTCACGTGTGTTAGACACATAGAGATCAAAAAAGTGCTCTGAGTTGTTGTTGGCTAGATGATTAATACTTTGTTGATTTTTACTAAGCCAGTTGCTAGATGCAGAGCTTCAATGAATTTAAGCCCAAGGAGCATTTAGAGTATGGCAGGCATCTAATGGAGGGCATTCGTTTGGTTACACGTCTCTGAACAGTTTCTGAACAAGATAGGGGTTCCAGACTGATGATGCGAATTCTAGCCATAGCTGTATACAGTTTTAAATACATATCCGGAGAGCAGCTAACAAAGGTATTGCCGAGTGATGTTAATACACCCTCGACCTTCTTGATAATTCTAGAGATGTGCTTTGTCCAATGCAAATCGCGGCTGACAGTAATGCCCAGGTCACGTTCACAAGAAGGCTTCTTGATATTAGTGCTGTGGAGAGAGTATGTGGGCACTGGATTTTTCCTCCAAAAATGAATGGTGGTACACTTGTCAACCACTAGCTTCAGTTGTCAGTTTGCCATCCATTGCTTCATTGTGTCAAGATCTGTATAATAGTTGGTTTATCCTCAGTCGGAGGAGAAGAGGTTCTTCTACACTGAGAGACTCTTTATGGAGAGTTGGATATCCTCCACATTAAACCGACCTCGCGGAGAGGCAATAAATAGAAACTTACATTGAATCACTCGTTTTAGAAATTGTATAAGCAAAGAAAATTAATGTTCTTAAAAAGCATCTTTGAAAATTATTTCCACAGAAGCGAATTTTCTGCCATTTTGTTTTTCAAATGATTTGCATAAAGATTACAGCAATGGTCTATGAATCAGCTAAATTTACATAAACATGCATAAAAGAAAACAAGCATAACGAACTCTACAAGAATACAACATTTTATTAAATACTATTGCCTGATAATGAATGAGGATCCCTGTGTAGTTGTCGTGACTTCACTCCCCTTTATGACTCGGAACTTCTAACAAATCCGGATGTTTGATCTTTGAACAGCTCAGATCGTGTGGCAGAAATTACATGCTTTGATCTTTCTGTGCACACCATCAATCTTGCATACTCTCTACGCCCACTCAGAGATAACTGTGACAATCAAAGCCCGTAAAAGCGTTTTATCAACAGCATCTGATCTGACTATATAAAAATACTGCGTTTCTTCATTCATAGCACACTAGCGGCTTTGTTCCCAGGCCTTATAGCTTGATGAGACGAAGTCTCTGTCACCAGAACGAAATAGATGCTGAAAAGTCAAAGCCACCTTTAAAACTTCCAGCAACCACTGCAAAAGATTTATAGAAAACGCAAAAGAGTCCTATCCCCAATCCATTAAATTTAGAATGGCTGAACAGAGATTTGGTTCTCATGATTTTGGATGAATAATAATCAGCATCCTTAACAGACGTAAGACTTCTATTCCAACAATCATCAATGGAGCAGCAGTAATTTTCTAAACATCTGATGAAGCCAAACTTTCTTGCAAAAAACTTTGCATTAAATTCCACCCTTTGCGATCAGTGCCGTCTACTTACTGAATTTCCCCCTTTGACGGTAAACATTCATATATCTCTCCGGGGTGTTGCGAAACTTATCAAGAACCTTGATGCCAGCAAGGCAACTGGTACTGACAACATTCCAATCATAGCGCTAAAGAAGCTGCAACCTCAACTAGTTCCTATTTGCTTAAAGGAGAAACGCTTTCCATCACCTATGAAAACTTAGTCTGGCCAGTATTTAAAAATACTGAAAATTGGTCTTCTGCATCTGATTACAGACCAATCAGTCTCCTGTGCGTCATGTATAAGTTGTTTGAATGTGATAAATCAAGAAGTTGTAAAAACAAGCAATATGGATTCCGTCCTGCAGGATCAACAGCTGACGTGCTGACTGTAATATCACACAGGAACATCGAATCTATTGACGGGAGTCTTCATTTCTAGAGTAATAGCTCTTGACATATCAAAGGCCTTTGATAGGGTTTTACACAAAGGTTTTCTTCATATACTTGCTAGCTATGGAATATCTGGAAATGTCCTTAAAACATTAAATCCTTTCTCTCTGATAGGTTTATAAAAGTAGTCGTTGATGGACAGACATCTGAAGCACATAGTATCAATGACGGCATGTCTCAAGAATCCAATCTATACTCAACCCTCTCCCTGATTGTCATCAATGATCTCTTAAATCACATTCTAAGATCATTCATTGACATCTATGCAGATGACACAACCATCTATAGCAACATTTCGAAGAGCATTAATGATCAATATCTTTCTGATTGTTTTTCTTTCAAACTGAAACACATGGTGCAATGGGAAAAGGGTGGCTGGTTACTTTTAATACATCTAAAACCAAGCGTCTCTCCTTTCACTACCGAAGCTCAGATCCTCACTTTGCTCCCGTTACAATTGGTGACTCTCTCTTCGAGGAGGCCTCCTGCTTAAATACGCTTCTAGGACTGACTTTCACTCCAAACCTGAAGTGAAAGACAAACATCAGATCTGTTGTTAAGGTTGCTGGAAAAATGTCTGGATCATTCTATCATTCGAGAAAGTATCTCACTCCTGACACAATCCTCTACCCATATAAGAATCAAATACATCCTAATATGGAGTGCTGTTGCTATGTCTAGGGAGGTGCTGCTCAGAGAATCTTTTCCTGCCTTGACAGAGTACAAAACCGGCTTCGAAATCTAGTGGGGGGGGCCTCTTCTCTTCCTTGCAGTTTCTTTCTTACAGAAGAGAGGTTGCGTTATTTTTGTAGTAGATGCTCGACTGAGCTTGAATCTTTGATGTCCACTGTTAAACATTTATAACAAAAACTCGTCGAGCTACAACCACTGTAAAAATATTTCCTTTCTTGTACTGTGTACCTAAAACTAAACGGAACTTCCATGAGCAAAGTTCCTTTTCATGAACTACCCGTCTGTGGAAAACAATACCACGAGTTTGCTTCCCAGTTGACTACAACATGGCCGTTTTCAAGTCAAATCAGAACAAAATTTTGTTGAGCTGTTCTTTCAAATAATCAAATTCTGTCTAGTTTCAGACATCGTTACCAATCCTTAAGGTGTTGTCCTACTGTCCACCTAACAAACTCATTAACCTTTTTCCTCAAGTGGCCTTTTGGCTTTGATAAGTGGTTACTCAATTAGTACATAAAACGCCCTTGCCAAATAAATTTCTGCCAGACGACGCAGCATAATTTCGCCATGATGACAACGATCGACCAGACTTCGTTCAGAATGAGAGCAATGAAGAGGATAATAGCAGTTTGTCGTCCGCTTGTTCATTCACCATCGTCTACATCTGCCTCCTGCCAGCCGTAATCACCACAGCGGCGACCGAGACAAAAGCAACAGCAGCAACATAAAAATCAATAACTCTCAGTGAAAGACCAGAGGAAATTTAGACCACTATCATCATGTAGATTTACTGAATCATGATGTTCCAAACATTAACTATAGACTTATGTTCAGAAGAAGTGCGTTTGGTGATTGAGCAACCCTTGTTCACCACAGATTAATATTCAGAAGAGGTGCGGCTAGGGAATGAGTAACCCTTGCTTCACCATAGACTCATGTTCAGAAGAGGTGCGGCTCAGGATTGGAGTGGATTTAGAGATTCAGTAATACTTCCATTCTCTTTCCCGGTTAATTTTACATAATAATACACTTTTAGGTTTTTACCTAGATTCTCTAACCTTTTTTTCTATAGGGCACAACCACACACACATTGAGTTATACAGGGTGGGCCAAAATAAGGGTCCTATCTTTAAATTTGAATAACTTGAATTTGAATAACTTCCACAAAATAAAAGTTAAACTCACCAAACTTTATGTGTGTGTAGACTGACCCTTCCGAGATTTTTTGAAATAAACAAAACAAATTTTAGCCGAAAAACACTTCTTAAAACTTACAAAAACTAAAGCATTGTTTTTTACACTGTTTTGAGTTTTTTAAGCAAAAATAATGTTTTCTAAATGAGGGTACGTTCCTTAGGGCTAATACGGCTCATGCTTGCTTCGGAAGGGGTCCTTTACTTATTCTAAAAAAAAAAAAATTTAAAAAATCAATAAATAAAAAAGTTATGAATTTTTTAAAATAGGACCCTTATTTTTGCCCACCCTGTATATATATATATATATATATATATATATATATATAGTCACTGATCAAATAAATTGATCTTTTGTACTACGGGTTGTCTATGTTCTCTCTTAAAAATTTATGATATCATAAGTTATCTTTATGACGTTATAAATGCTGAACTAACAAACGGGTGAAGTAATAAACAGAGAACATAGACGGCCCGTGCCCTAGACAAACTATCTAGACCCTGTTTAGCATAAAAGTAACGAATTCGTTGTAAAGTATTTTTTTTTTACTTCTCACTTCATATTAAAAAGTTTAAGACATTATTTCATATGGATTTAATGGTTCAATCTATCCATTACGAGATATTATTTCATTCATGACACTTCAGTATTTATGTAAAATATTTTACTTTTATGAAGGCCGATGTCAATAAACAATTTTAAATATCTGCATCCATATTATTTATAATCACGGTGTTTAATTATGTATTACTGACGTCTCTTCCCAGAGTTGCATGGGAGTCTTTTAACTTTCATTTTTGTTTCATTCATAACCCTAATGCCATCGCACCTTTTTGGTGATTTCTCTTAATTAATTTCTTGTAAGAAAATGTTTTTATTTTTGAAAAGATAATTCAATAAAGAATATTATGTGTGTTTTTAACAGATTATTATTATTATTATTTGCACTCATCTCATCACTGATTGTTGGCGAGCGTATGATCACCTAGGTGCCAAAGGATTCCATCATTTGCGTGTGAATCACAAATACAATTTTGTTGATCCACTAACAGGTGCCACAACTAACCATGTAGAACGAATGTGGAATGAGGCGAAGAAAAAAAACAAGATTGAATGTGGCACCAACACGCAAATGGTGGTATCGTACCTAGCCGAATTTATGTGGAAACAAAAATTCCGAAAGGACATTGCACTGGGAACTATTTTCAAACAAATTGCTCAGTGTAAAACTATCATTTATTTCAAAAACTTTATTTCCCGTGTTTCATGTTTTTTTTCCTTCCTGTTTGATAATTTATTTTAATAAATCATTTTATTTTTCAAAATCATTTTATTTTTCATTTTTTAATAATTACAATAGTAAAATCCATTTTCAGATAAATCGTGGTTGAAACTTGAAACTAGAGTTTTCTTCCCCTTTTATTTGACTCTCCTCAACTTAAAGATAAAAAAAAAATTTCGGACCTACAGTTCACAAGCACCAAAAGAAGTTACAAATTTTTTATTAAACAAAATGTATAAACATTATGTTTTGCTAGAATCAAAGTGTAGTATCTGTTCTGATAGTACACTTCATCTTTTCTGTCCTCGGTCAGTGAATGAGAATTTCTTTCTAGACTGAGACATTTGTTATTTTTGTTCCGGATCCAGAGTGCCCCCTTTTGAGAAGTTCGGTTTTTCCCACATTAAACACCAACCTTGTGTCTAACTCTGCCCTCGTGGGGAGACAAGTAAATATTGAATTATAAACAAAACAATATGCACACTTGCCGTCACATATCTTTTTAATTAAAAACAGTTTTATTTACAAAACGTTTTGTTTTGGAGATTTTGGAGATTTATAAAAAAATAATTTTTAATTAAAAACTTTTATTAAAAAAAATGTATAAACAAACGAAACAAATTTAAACAATAAAACATTTAAATAAGCAGATGTTTTCCAGAGATGGTGTCACAATTTGAAAAGGGTATTTTCGGAGTACTTTTCAAACCACAGGAATTCCTTCAGATGGGAATCCAAATGAGATGTACACCCGAGCATTCGGCCAGTGAATAAGAAATCCTTCTAAGCTGAAACAATTTTAATTTTTATCCTAATCAAGAGTTCCCCGTTTGGGGGAGCTCCATTTTTCCTACATTAAAGGTCAAATGTGCTTACCTTGAAATGTAAGCTTTCTATTTCAACCATTATTATTTATGACTAAAGGTGATTTCCTAAGCATCTTACAAAGCAAAGCTTTTTGAAAAGAACTTTTCTCCGAATTCGACATTTTGTGATCAGTGCAACCTACTTCCAGAATTTCCCTTTATGACTGAAAATACTCGAAGTAATATCTGTCCTGGATGTTGCCAAACTTATCAAGAACCCTGATGCTAGCAAGACAACTGGTCCTGACAACATTCCAGTCATTATTCTTAATAATCTGCTATGCAACCGGAACATGGTTTCTATCCTAACAAAGGTATCAATCGTTGCTTAAAGGAGAAATGATTTCCATCTCCTTGCAAAATTCGTGGGTCAGCCTAGTATTTAAAAATACTGATTATCATTCTTCTACATCTATGTATAAACAGAGTAATATCCTGTGCTCATGAGTAAGTTGTTTGAATCTGTGATAAATCCATAAGTTGTTAGAATTACATCTTTCTGAAAGGATGAAAGAAAAAGTGCTTATAGTTTGAGGTTATAGTTTACATTTATATGCTTAGACTTTTGATGATGAACTGGATTTTAGTTAATTCGATAGCCCCTTGATTATAAATTTATCTGTATTTTTTTCATTTTTCATGTCTGAATATAATTGTTTTAAGAAATTTGCTTCTTGCACTGCAATATGCACATTGATAACGTGACAGTTGGTTGTTTTCTGCATTTCCATGAGATTAATGGACCATAACTATTCAATTTGTAACAATATCCAGATATACTTTTTCTATTTTCTGAATTGGGCCAATCTGAATTACAAAGACCAATTAAGTTTAAGTTGGCTTCACATTTCTTATAAGTTAGACAGTGATCAGGAGTTCCCTTAATATATCTTAAAACGGATTTACTTAAGTTTAAATGTGCACTTGTAGGTTTTGATAAATATTGCGATAACCTAGTAACTAAGTAACACAAATCAGGTCATTGCGTGAATAAAACTTCCAATGATATCCCTGTATATTTTGTTATCCGATAATTCTTTTTAATTTGAATTTGCTTTATGAACATTTAGATCACATTCGATTTATTTCGGATTACAATCGTTCATTTTGAATCTGCTTAAAACTCTTTGTAAAACTTTTGTTTGACTCATTTTAACAAAACAATTATTAAACTGAAATTCTATACCTAGAAAATGGGATGATTTCAGTCTGAAAACTTGAGATAGATTACTTTTTATGTTATTAATACTTCTTGAATCTGAAGCTGCAATGATTACATCATCCACCCAAGATATTTTTGAATTGTCTTCACTTCTAACATATACACAATAATAATTTAGAAATTTAGAAATTTTCATTTGTCAAGTATTTATGCAATTTCTTCCACTTTGTTTTAGTCCATATAAAGATTTATTTAATTTGCAAAAAAGTCTCTTACCTTGTTTATTTGTTTGTATAAAACAGAAAAGCGTCCAATTATATGGACGAATAATGTTTTCAAGTATTTTAACATTTTTAATGTCCTTTTCGTTTTCTCAAAAAGTCAATTATAAAATTGCTTTCTTTTTTATTTTTTTTTACTTTTCACTTAATATTACATCTATTTTCTCTTTGAGAATATCTTTTTTCAACTTTAACTGAGATCACAGATTTTTTAGATGATGACCTGTGTGAGAGCTTCTAGTGACGAAGACGACGACGACAACGGCAACAACAACACCAACAACACCACCACCACTACCAACAACAACAACAACAACAACAACAATAACAACAAAACAAAAAACAACTACAACAACAACTGGGCAGTATCACTAATAAGATACTCTGGACCATTCATAGGCTGGACTAAAAAAGAACTCAGGGCCTTTGACCAGAAGACTAGTTGGGTGTGACAGACTGCTGGAAACAGATAAATTGATTAATCTTTCCTTTCTATGAATCAAGTTATACATTTATACCTATGTAATTCGGATGGGGCGCAGTTGAGCACGATAGCTGGCAGATTGAAAGACTTGATTAAGTAACTTATTCCTGTTTAAAGTTCAGTCTCGAAAGACCCCTTAAATTCTCAGACAGAAGTGTAAATTTTAGAAGGGTATTTAGTTAAACACATGACACTGTCATTATGCCATCCACATGTCCCTATCTGTTATATAAATAGGGGAAGAAAATCTATGCGTCTTTTTTTTAGGATGGAGGAGCTTAGAGAAATTATAGTAAGTATACATTAATATATAAGTATACATTAATATACATATATATATAAACGGAGGAAGAACAAGAACAGAACAACTAGACCCAACGGAACAAAACACTTCTGGAGCGAGATATGAAATACATGCATACTGTTTTTAAAAAATGCATGACTCTACATGAAAGACTAACGCAGAAACTGAGAGGATGTATCCGAAAAACAGATGTACCAGAATAAATGACCAAAGGAACACTATGTTAATACAAAAAGACGGCGTCAAGGGAACGATCGCAAGTAACTACAGACCAATAACCTGCTTACCAACCATGTGGAAAATCCTAACGACCCAACTGAGAGAACAGATCCACCACTCTCTTAACAATCGTGGATTACTTCCCAAGGAACAAAACGGATGCCAGAAAGGGAAAAGAGGGATGCGCAATCTAATATACATAGATCAAAATATCCTGAAGGAGGTAAAAAGCAGGAAAAAACATAGTCATGGCATGGATTGATTACAAGAAAATCCCCATAACAGAATTCCTCAAGCATGGATAGTTGAATGCTTAAGAATGACTGAGATAAGAATACAGAGAGGCATCTTCCAAGGAGAAGCTCTATCACCACTACTATTTACTATAGCCATGACGCCATTCAACTACATACTCAGGAAATGTGATGCTGACTACAAATTCGCTGACACAGGAAAAAGAATAAACCACCTCATGTACATGGACGACCTAGAACTATTTGTAAAAAGCAAAAAGGAACTGGAAAAGCTGATAAACACGACCAGAATCTTTAGCCAGGAAATTCAAATAGGTTTTGGAATGGAAAAGTTTGCACTGCTAAAAATAAAAAGGGGAAAACTAGAGACTTCCGAGGGCAATGAACTGCCCAACCAACAGCACATGAAGGTGCTTGGTAAATATGATAACTATAAATATTTGGGAGTTCTGGAAGCAGACATAATACAAAACCACACAAATGAAAGAGAAGATTGGGAAAAAAATACCTGAGAATAACAAGGAAACTCTTAGAAACAAAACTATATAGTAGAAATCTAATTAAAGGAATAAACACCTGGACAATATCACTAATAAGATACTCTGGACCATTCATAGGCTGGACTAAAGTAGAAGTTAGACATCTTGACACGAAGACGAGGAAACTAATGACCATGTACAATGCACTACACCCAAAAGATGATATTGACCGACTCTACGTGAAAAGGAACGAAGGGGGAAGATGCTTGGTAAGTATAGAAAACTGTGTGCAAGACACAAAAAAGACTTGGAAAGAACACAGAAAGACTGATCACTGCAGTAAGAAACACAGTCAAAATGGACAACCCATGAAGCAGCGAAACCAAAAACAAAAATACAAGAAAAGAGAAGTGGGAAGAGAAACAGCTACATAGACGATTCACAAGAATGACAAGAGAAGCGACCCACGAAAGCACCTGGACATGGCTAAGGAAAGGACACTTGAACAGAGAAACGGAATCGCTACTGACAGACGCACAGAACAATGCAATTAGAACTAACTACATTAAAACTAAAATAGATAAAACAGTAAATGTAGGCTCTGTGGACAAAGAGACGAAACGGTAAATCACATAAGTGAATGCAGTAAATTAGCCCCAAAAGAATACAAGAACAGACACAACTGCATGGGTAAAGCAGTATACTGGGAACTATTTAAACAACTGCATTTTGAGCGCGCAGACAAATGGTATAGACACAAACCGGAGACAGTACTGGAAAACGAAAATCACAAAATCCTCTGGAACATGGAGGTACGAACAGGTAAACTTATATAAGCAAGGAGACCGGACGTCATATAGTTAGCAAGAAGGAAAAAATGCCAAATTGTAGATTTTGCTGCCCCAGCAAATCACAGGATAAAGATTAAGGAAACAGAAAAACAGAGCAAATACACATAGAGGACTAAAAGGGTTATGGAACATGAAGAAAGTCAATATACCAATGATCGTAGGAGCACTAGGAACAGTCCCTAAAAAACTGGTAAAAAGACTAGGAGAAATAGGAATCAAAAGAAAGACTGAGACCATACAACGGACGGCAATAATGAAAACAGCTAAAATCTTAAGGAAAATCCTTGAATGCGGAAACCCCTTCACATAAACTATGAACACCAACCAACCAACCAACCAACCAACCAATCAACCAACCAACCAAATGGAAGTTGCAACAGAAAAAAACCCAAAAATAGCGGGAACATCACGTGAACTTAAGGGAAGTGAATCTGCAAGAAATCTTATAAACTGCCCCCCTCCCAACAACAACAAAAGGCGTCAGCCTCGGCTGATTCCACACAAAATCATCGTGAAGGGTTAATGGAAAGACCAAGGTAGAAGAGCACTAACCAGACCTCCACTGGAAATGGCAGAGAGTACTGGGGCCTTTGGGAGGCTTATTGCCACTCAAATCCCAGAGAAAACCAATGGTTGCTGACAGCGAGAAGTCAATGGTAAGCGGCTGTTGCGATAACACAAAGTCATTTGCGAGGGTTATCGAAAAAGGTGGAGAGTACTGGAAATCTTGGGAGACTTGTTGTCACTCAGACTTCAGGGAACATCACCGGTAATTATCAGTGAGCAATCACTGATTATGACTTGTGTGAGAACTCCTAGTGAGTTGATGATAATAATAATAATAATAATAATAATAATAATAATAATAATAATAATAATAATAATAGTAAATACTAATACTAATGACCATAAATATATTAGTCAGAATAGCAAGAGGAAGGGAAATACACGCAATCAATGACAATTAGCGATTGACACAATGAATTAACGTTAGAGTATCGTAACGTTAACATTTTCCCAGTAGAAAACTATGTGGTAAACCCACTATCGAAGGAGAAGGTAATGCCTGGATGGATGATCTTCTTTAACCGAATCGAACCATACCAAATTCGGACAAAAGAGTTGATCCAGACCCTAGAATCAAAATGTGCAGGAAGGATTTTCGGTTGGTATGGAAAGAAGAGCTGGAAGATAGTCATGCGGGGAGGGCGCTTCAAGCAACAGCCTTAAAATGGTATGATGAAAAAGTGAGTTTGCAAAGTCAGTAAAATTTCAAAAAATAAAAAGACGAAATACAAAATTAGTTTCCTGTTGTTCGCTCTCTCTCTCTCTCTCTATCTCTCTCTCTCTCTTTCCCCCTCTCTCTCACTTCAGCTATGGGTTCAAAAGTATTTACTTGTGATGAAATCTTGACCAAAAACGACCAAAAAACTAATTAAATCTACCGATATTTATTAAAATTTACAAAACTAATTTTAAATGAAGGTAAGTTATGTGGGTTTTAATAAGTTTTTTTCGGCTCGTTTTCCTCTTTTCATTAAAAGACAAACACATTTGTAGGGCCTCAAGAAATCGAATTAATTGAAGGTTGTTTGCTTGTTTTTATTTTTCACTTATTTTCGCCACTTACCAAGGCCAAAAGCCACGCGAGTACAAGTGTTAATGAGATCGTCAGTTGGGTGATGAACAATACTATTAACGGATTGAAAACGATGAATGGAATGGACAAAATCTGATTACTTAAGAGGACGGATCGACAAGTATTTGTTGACATTGACCTTGAAGACGACTACGTTGTAGTTTGCAGGGAAGCAATTCTTATTTAAAAAAAACAACAACTCTGTTCATGGAAATTCCGGTTGGTTTATGTACAGGAAGAAAGGAAACTTCTTTGCAGCGATGATAGTAAAACGAATTCTTTTTCTTACTTCATCTACAACTTTGGCATTCCATTGCAGATGACAAATTCCAACAAGAACATAAGTTTCGAGGAGCGTAGGCGAGCTTTTCGCTGATAACGGTTTGCACAAAACTCTAAAAATACGAGATTACTTCTTCATTTTTTCTCTTTTTCGTTGGGCATTTTTTGAATTTTGATTCGTCACCGCTGGTTTCTAAATGCAACGCAATGTGGATGAGACATTGTCTTAATTCCTCTTTGCTCCGCCCAAAAGAGAAGAATAAAACGTAACCAAAAAGATATGGCAGGAGAAAGGAGTGGATGGCTTTACCTGCCGTCTTCATTGATTTTTTGGCTTCTTTCTCGAGAAAGATGACGAGCATTTTTAAGGTGCGGGAGTTACGTGATACATTCACAGATCATCAGAGAAGAATGGCCCCTTTACTTCCGGTAGAATAACATTGAAGGAAACAAAAAACAGGATTACAAGAACATTATTGGCTATCTTGGAGCAGTTAGCTCCAAAAAAGGCTGCCATTTCTTATCGATTAGTTTTGTCTGTTTTTCGTAGCGGTGACGAGTCAATATTGTTCACCGTGCAAAAGACAATTTCTCCGGTAATAGGCGGCCATTTTCTGGTTTATTGAGTGTTCAAGAAGAATTTTTAATTTGTTTTCTGACTTTTGTGGACTTCTTATTTTTCGAATTTTTATTTTGCAAATATCCTGAATTATGATTAAAGGTTATCGTTTTTCAGCAACTTAAAAATAATCCTCCCTTAACCATAACACTAGCCCTTAGTCCGGGTGGCAACGTCCCCCAAATGATACTAGCTTATATAAACAATTCTCTTTCTTTGTCGATTCATTAAGAAGGGTGTTCTTTTGGGGTGAGGGCGTTGCCACATTGACTTAGGGTTAGTAATAAGATACCAGGAAGGTATTTTGTGTTTTGTTTTCATTTCTAAGTAACATTCATTTTCTTTTACAAGTTTCAAAGATGGGGGTAAATTCTATATAGTTGACCAATCTGGTGGTATTTCGATTATCTTAGCAAGAAACAAATAATAAAATCATACAGTGTTTATTAGGTACGTGCAAAAATGACCGTCGCTTGTACGGACTATGCTTATTGAAAGTGTCTTTTCTTAATTCTTAAAAGTAGTTTTCGTTTAACTTTTGCTTGTGTTTGAAAGATAAAAGCATTAAGTTAATATCTAAAAGGAAACAAATGTATATTTACGTGTGAAAAAAAATAAAATTAAAAATGTTATCAAAACATCGAAAAATCCGTCAAAACTGAAGATTCAATAAAACATGTTTAAAAATCGCTGGAAAAGTAAATATCAGTTTTCTGGAGCTGTTTCAAAGATAATTATTAAATTAAAGTCTTAAGAGAGTGAATTACAAAAAAATGTACCTCTTTTTTTTTACTAAAAATTGCTTAATTATAAAAAAAAAGTGAAAGTTAGCTAAAACATGTTCGAAGCCCGTCTTGTAAACAGAATATACGGCTACAAAATCTCAAAGTATGGAAGGCTCAAACTGCCGTAATAGTTAGTTTTTTTAAAATTTACGTTACGAACTGCGTCAATTTCATTAATTAATTTTACATAATGATTGATTAAAATTTTGAACAATTACATTACTCGATTTATTCTTTAAGAATTAATGTAATTTTAAATTAAATTAAAATTCTTAAAGAATAAATAAATAATTTATTGTTACGACACATGTAATAATTTCTTACATGTGTCGTAACGATAAATTACATTAATTCTTTTAAAATAAAGCTAAGAGTATTTTTTATTCTAAGTGTGAAAAAGTAAATTAAAGTCAATGACTACATTGAAAAAAGTTAAAACATTAAAAATTATTTATTAATAAATAAATAGAATTCAATTTTGAAAGAAAATGTCATATTTGAATTCTATTTATTTATTAATGAATAATTGTTTAAAACTTTTATTTATTAATGAAAAAATGACAAAACAAATACAAACTTACGTTTTATCTTTTCAAATAACTGACGATGAATTGTGAAATTAACGAAACTGTTGAATCTCTAAAAATAAAATTTTTATGGGGGGGAGTGATTGGTGAGCTAATCCCGCCGGTCTATTAAAGAACAGGCCTACCATACGTCCCCAAGTCAATGGTTAGTAGAAGTTATTCAATTTTTTAAATTTTTTTGTTAGGTTCCTGAGTCTCAAATCTTTTAATTTTTGGTTTATTTTCAAGATTATAAAAAAATTCTTACGCTGATGATGACACGTTTATGTATGAAAGGGAAATATAATTATGTCGCATTTTATATTTTACTAGAAACTCTAATCATTAAAATCACATGAAATATTTTTTGCAATTATATTATGTTTTTGGTGAAAATATTGATTAAACAATGCTTTATTCAATGATAACATTGCAATTCAAAAATTAATTTTTCTTTGAGTTATAGCGATTTTATTGACACGGAATTTAGAGGCCTTTTTCGTAATATATACGAAATAATTAAAAAAAATTTTATTTTAAACATCTACAGTGCTTTATTTTCATAAAAAAAATTGTAATTCATACATTTCATAAAAAAATTTGTAATTCATACATAAAAATATAACTTTAGTAAAGGCGTATTTTGTTTTAAAAAAATAATACATTTTCGCTAAGATTTAAAAAATATATAATGGTTTCATTATATTACGTGATCGTTGATTAATAAATACTGAAAATTTCATTAAAATTGGTTGATTTCCTGAATTTTGGTGAATTTTAAGGTGAAGAGAGGGTTAAAATGTTTTTACATTTTGGGAATCGGCCATTGATTTTGCACGTACCTAGTGTTTATTAAGAATCAAATTAAAATATATTACATATTAAATATCATAATATAGAATATTGCCGAAGAAATTGTCTTTTATACAAGCGAATATGGACTAATTTGATTCGTCACCGCTACTATCCGATTAAAATGGCAGCCTCTATAGGAGCTACCCCCTTCAAAATAGTTAAATTGTTTCAAATAATTGAATTTAATTAAAACATTTTGTATTTTGTATTTTTAAAATTGTATATTGTGATTAAGTTGACATACGAATGAATATCATGTCTAACGAATCTATTCAAATAAATTTAACTTTTTATTCATTTCTAATAAAGATATAATGTTTTTATCGTAAGTTCTTGACTGAATTTCAATCTATGGTTCCTCCTTGTAAGACATTCACAGCAAGAACTCATCTAGTTACCACCATTGCAAAGAACTTTCCTTTCTTCCTCTGTGTACATAAAAAACTCGTATCAAGCTGCCCTCTTAAGTAACCAAACTCTGCCCATCGTTTCCATTCCTCTCATAGATGTTTGATCTAGTTGGATGATGAACTATTGTTCATCATCCAACTTGATCAAAAATCTTTAGTGGCTTTTGGCCTTAATAGGTGGTGACTTATTAGTATTACTTCTTTTTTTTTCAAAAGTACCTTCATAGACTTCAGCAAAATATTGCTAAAAAATCGATCGCTATCGATTTTTGAGCAATTGCAGATTAACTCCAATACTTTATTGATCGGGGTTCAATGTGAATACAATAGTACGAAATGTTTGATATTTACGAATCCAATGGTAAATCAAACAACAAACATTTTGGCTGGGATCAAAGTGTAATATCTGTTCCGATGCTACATTTCATATTTGTTGTCCTCGATCAGTGAAGATAAAATTCTTCTAGACTGAGGCAATTTTTATTTTGCCGCAATCTCGAGTTTCCGTTTTGGGGGAGCTGGATTTTCCTCACATTACAAACCAACCTTGTGTGTAACTCTGCTCTCGTGGGGAGGCAAGTAAATAGGGACATACCTTTGTTTTGTGTTAACTTTATATTCCAGGCTGGAGAATAAGTTTAACAAATAAACATTTACGTGTCATATAGTAACGCACGCACGAGGCACCATGCTTTATTTAGATTATGTAATAGTGTAAGGTGATGATGAGGAGGATGAAAGGGGTTATCCTTTTATCTTCTCGTAAAGAAACAGAACAACGAAAAGTATTTCTGTAACTATAACAAAAAGGGGTTTTATTAACTCAAGGTTGCCTATACCGTTTGGTATAGGTAGAAGAGAGTGGGACAGTGTCCGTTTGAGGAAGAGGAAGAATATAAGAGTTCTTAGAGCCGCCCGTGGATTTCTTCAGGTGAAGATGGTAGTAGTCGTCAAGTGGCGACGGCGGCGGGAGAGAGAGCGTTTCCTCGTTCCTCGCTGGTGCTCTCTGCGATGTGTCCAAGCTGGTACCAGGAGGTCGTCTGATCTTTTTCTTCGAACCCTAAGGGGACATAAGTAGTCCCTTAGGGAACTAACGATATTACTGCGCCCTGTGATTTGATTGGACAAGCCAGCTCAGAGGGACAGTGATTACGCATTCAAAAGTAGTCCCTATTGGTGACTGCTACAATAGTCCCTACAAAAAATAACAACAAAAGGAACTAGCTCTGATCTTCATACAATCAAAGTGATTAAGGGGAGATAAATCTGACCCCTGCTAGTGCATCTTATTGACTAAAATGATAATTTTGAACACGAAAATTAATGAATTCACTTTTTGTATCTTTTTCTTCATTTTTTCTAAAGAGCAGGCCGCCCTTTAATATATACCATATGAATTCTTCTTTGGTAATCTCGTAATTTTGTGTTTCCATTGCAAAGCTTCTTTGTAAGAATTCAAAGTATAAAAACAAATTCATAGTATATGCATCTGATGCAAATTGTAGTATTTGTATATCTTTAAGATATATCTTAAACACTCAACAAACCAAATGGCAACATTTTACGAAGTACCACTATTAGTAGGGTCATTTGGATTTGCAAAAAATCACTGATTACCTGCCCTTTTGATTGATGACGAAATGAGAGGAGAAGCACTGCTACTATTTAAGGGTATTAGTTTGTTTGTGTTGAAAGTTTATTTAGAATAAAGTTTGATTTGTCGGTAAAGGACGATAGTAACGAGATTACCTGTGGGAGGGTAGAGAAAGTACTACTACTACTACTACAACAACTGCTACTAGCAATAATAATAATATGATAACTAGTGATGATGATGATGATGATGATGATGATGATGATGATGATGATGATGATGATGATGATGATGATGATGAATGTCTTTGTTACGAAACTGCGTTGTATAAATATATATCAGAGATTGGAATGCAGATCGCGGTCGCTGTTGGAATTCATGGCTAAGTTTGTTTTGACAGGTTACGACTTAGTCGGTAGTAAAATTTGTAAAATAAACATGGTTTTGTTGTTTAGAAAAGAATATGTAAAAGCGAAAACAGTTTTTGATAAATACCGTCAGCTAATCGGAGAACGAGGATAGAGCGAACATTGACACCGTCTAGACAGGTCGTCCTTCAAGTGGGGATTCGACAGGAAGAAAAAGGTCTTGGGGTAGGAAAAAGTTGACATACATCAGCAATAAAATTAAGCAACATAAAAATCTTCTTTTTTTTTCGAGTCTTTATTAGTAGTTAAACCTGCGGAAGAAGAAGTAGATAATTGTGGAAATCCAAGTAAGTGCTGATTTTCACTTTTATTTAACGTGGCATGTTGACGAGTTACAAGTAGATCCCTTTTACGAAAATACAGGCTTTGTGATATATAACGATAAGAAATAACGTCACGCATAACCATTTGAGAAACATTACAACATACTTTCATATGTGGAATCCATAAAGAAGATAGGACCACAACGTTACACCTCACTTGCAATTGTTCTCGTCGACTAACATTCAGCGTAGACATCGTGGTTCATGTAAAACCAAAGCTAGTTTTAATGGAACTACGGTGTGGGTATTAACAGTGTTACCTTGTCTCATAGATTCTGTGACTGTTCGTAAACCATGCTGTCTGGGAGTGTTCTCAGAAAGATACGACCACGGTTGTCTCGGCTGATATGCTGTAGCAGAAGCTACTACCGGCCAAGTGGATATTTATTGCAACTTCTTTTCTTTCTCTGTGTGGTCAACCCTTTCTTCGTCTCTGAGATAAGGAAGGAGGATATCTCGTAAAAACATGTTGGCCGAAGATCCGGCCAATCAGGGACCGACACGCCAGCTTGACCACGCGAGATTTTACTCCATATAAAAAAAGAAGTAACTTTCTCTTTTCTCATCTTTTCCTCTTCGGTTCCAGACGATAACGTACGCGAGGGTTGTTGTCCCCCCCCCCCCACGGCTCGATCGGGAAGTGGGAGGTTCAAGTAAAAAAGAGGGTAACATCTCCCATTTCTCTTTACCATGAACAAAGAACTCTTACCAGACACATACACATTGCAATAGCTAAAAAATATACATACATAACTTTACATCAGCCACACTCGCACATACGCATTCATACAAACGCGAACTTAACAAACTGAACATTTCACTCGTGTAACAAACTGAACATTTCACTCGTGTAACAAACTGAACATTTCACTCGTGTAACAAACTCGTTTTGTTATCCAAAAAGAATAAATTGTTTTGTTAACTTTTAATTTTAGTAGATGCTACTTTTGTCTGTATTTTCCTTCGTAATTTCACTATAATAATAATGTGTTCTTTCTTCTCTTTTGTTTGTTTATTCTGTTAATTTTATTCACACCTGGTGACTTGCTAATAATCTTATATTTTACATTCTATGCGTAATGCAAATAGGTCACAAATCGCTAAGCAACTCCTAATTATAAGCTCTTAATAATATTCCCCTAAAAATGATTTGTGACCCGAAGAAAAATGTTTATCACAATTAGATAAGGAATATAAACCGCTAATTAATCAAAGTCCCTCTAATAACATCGCAACCATACCACGTGGGATTTCCAAATAAATATGGCACCCCGAGCATTGAGAATATTGAATTACTCCTCTCCAGGAGTTAGGCACAAGGCCAGTTTTTATCTTACTCCCACAAGTAAGATGTGACCCACGGTCGGGTCGGGAAAGTGGGTTTTAAAAATTGCCTGGGAAGCCCCGTCGGCATTCCCCGGTAGGGGCGCCTCAGGCAGTAAGCAATAAACTTACTCCTCCCCAAAGAGGAGAGGCGAAGCCTGGGAGGGTGGACCTCCTAGAACTGCACAGGACAGACCCATAGACTGGCGTAAATCAAGCCCCGAAGGCTGTTTCTTGGCCTTTTGGCAAAGATCAAAGTGTAGTATCTGTTCCGATGGATACTGCACGCCTGTCCTGTGCAGTTCTAGGAGGTCCACCCTCCCAGGCTTTGCCTCCCCTCTTTGGGGAGGAGTAAGTTTATTGCTTACTGTCTGAGGCGCCCCTACCGGGGAATGCCGACGGGGCTGCCCAGTCAATTTTTAAATGGCCAGAGTGCTCACCTCTCGAGCGCTGGCTTTTCAAACCCCACTTTCTCGACCCGATCTTGGGTCACATCTTACTTGTGGGAGTAAGATAAAACTGGCCTTGTGCCTAACTCCTGGGGAGGAGTAAATAAAACCAGTCTATGAGGTGCAATATCCATCGGAACAGATACTACACTTTGATCTTAGCCAAAAGTCCAAGAATCATAAAGGCATCTCATATCCTTTGTACGGACACCTCGACCATAATTGGTTTACCCCGACGTTCGGGCGTCATCGGCCATAATGCTACTATCATGTTTTAACCCTTTTTTTTAAATTGAAAAATCAATATATTTTTCTGGTCTTTCACTTTTCATGCGGGCGTGGTTTGGTGACTCCTGTTCTTGACGAACTCACAGTTACCCTATATAAAAACGGTTCATAAAGACCTGACAGTAAAAAGCATGAGATATTTTAGGAAAGAAGTGCTGCGGTCAACGAAAGACTCTGAGGCATTGCAGTCTCGGGCATAGCGTCCTCGCGAAGTTGAAGAACTTTGGGATTTCATCGACGGCGGTGGAGTCTTCTTTTCTGACGGCAAGAATTCGGCGATCAACCCATTTATCTCTCTGGAATCTTCTCATCTTTTAGTATCCCGTCTTCTTCTACCACAAGATTTTAACAGCCTAATAAATCTTCCCCTGCCTCTTTTCGGACAACGGCAACGATCTGACCCTAACTTCTTTCCCACGCCCACAACGTTTACTATTTCTGCTGAAAAGAGAATCGGGCCATGTATGAAACTTTCTGCCAACAACAATCAACAGTAAGTTCAAAAGAACTCTACTCACGCAAAACATTTTTAGGCACTTAAAGAAATATTTTATTTATTTCCTCTCACATACTTTTCTAAGAACTCCTACCACTCATCTTTTATTTATTTCTTTTTATGTGTCTCTGGTAGATTAGTAACTAGATATCGTGGACTGGGTCGCGTTTGTTTGCTGTCGTCACAGTGGTTGTCTTAAGCAGATAAAAAAGACGCTTCAATGTGAACTGTTAGCCGCTATATGTGGGTATACGGCGGTGGTTATTTCTGTCTGAAATTATTTCATCTTTGCTCTAGTAAAAGGATACTGTTCATGTCGTTTTCAAGGTGGAAGTTTGATAGAGATTTGAAGGTAGAACTATAAAAACAATCGTCGAAACTAAAATTCAAGATGGATAACAAATCTGTCTTGATAGGAACATCTTAAATTTTAAAAAAAACGAATACTTGCTTGTTTTCCTTAAAATTTGAACCAATTTTTGTTACATAATAACAATTCTGCATAACATAAAACTTTTATTTTTCCTGGTACAAAATTTTAATGCATTTTTAAACGTATATAAAATTGAACTTTTATACTTACCTAATTCCTTGATCATAAAATAATATGACTAGAAATTCCCTTAAAATTTGTTTCTTTTTGTATGAAAATAATGTTCAAAGTTTACCTTTTGTGCCCAAAAGTTCTAAAACAGTTCAAATGTCTTAGTTGGTAGAAAAAAGAAAACGATTAAAAAATTGTATTAAAACTATATTCTGCAATTTAAACGAAGAAAAATGGACAATAAAATAACTTTGTTTATATATCCATTTCCTCATAGGTTTGCATTAATAATAATAATAAATTTTGAAAGTGTTATTTAAAAATAACACTTTCAAAATTTATTATTTAATCAGGTTTTGTATATTTATTTCATTTTGTAAATTATTTATCGTTTGTTTTTAAAATTTTTTAATTACTGTTTGATTGTTCTCTGAATTGATAATTGCAGTTCCTTGGCCTTTTAGCTTGGATTAAAGTGTAATATCCCCAGATTACATTCATTTTGAATGAACACTATCCACTCCTAAACGCCATCCCTACTTCATTTCCTCGCACTTAAGTCCCACTCCCACTTAGAGACCAATTTACTTGTTTTTGGTCCTAAACAAATTATTTTAAAAAAGGGTTGGGAAGGTCTTACTAAGCGTGTTTTGTTGTCCCACACTTTAAATGAATTCATACAAATATATATTTATAAATTTGAAAATAAGGTAAGAAACCAAATAACACGATGCGGAATTTTTTTCAAATAAATGATTTTTTTAATCCAAATTTTCGGTTTTATAAACCTTCCTCGGGATGGTACAGACAATTTTTTTTGTATCGAGATCTTGCGGCATTGCCGAAGATCACCGATTTCTTCCGGTCTTGTTGAAGAAACTGCTTTTTAATGACCGATAGCCGTAGTGAGATGCGCTGGGACGCGTGTACAAATAATAAGTTCAATTTTACTACAGTAGAAGCATAATACCGATGCTTCTACTGTAGTAAAATGAGCAATTTAAGAAACCCCCCAAAAAACGATGCGGGATTTTTTTTTTTAAATAAATAAATTATCATTTCTTTTTTTAATCCAAATTTTCGGTTTTATAAACCTTCCTCGGGATGATACAGACAATTCTTTTCTTTTCTTTTTTTTCATTGTCAAGATCTTACGAATTGAACTCATTATTTGTATACGCGTTCCAGCGCATCTCACTACGACCATCGGACATTAAAAACAGTTTCTTCAACAAGACCGGAAGAAATCAGTGATCTTCAACAACGCCGTAAGATTTCGACAATGAAAAAAGAAAGAAAGAAATTGGCTGTATCACCCTAAGGTAGGTTTATAAAGCCGAAAATTTGAATTAAAAAATAATAATAAATAATTCATTTATTTGGAGAAAAAAAATCCCGCGCCGTGTTATCTGATTTCTTAACTGATTTTCAAATTTATCATTATATCGATGCTTACATTGTAGTAAAATTGAACTCATTAAATATATATTTATCAATAAAATTAAATTTTTAACACATTGGGGATATCTTAAGTAGGATGGCTCCTAGAGTAGATATGGTATTGTTTTGACTGTAATGATTCTAGTCAAGAGTAGGATAGACAGATGATTACCAACGACTCCCCCACTCCCAATACTTTTTATGCCCTTGTACCGAATTTGTTTAAAATTTCAATTGTAGTTTTTGTAAATAAATAATTCAATATTTAGTATCTGTCCTGTGACGAAATTTTGTCGTAGCAGACGATATTTGTCTTTTGGGTAATAAAGAAAAATAAATTTTTTTAAAATTAGAAATGTCAAAAACGCACAAAAAAGCAAATAATAAAATACTTTTGCTGTAATTTATGAGTGCGTATGTGGGTGCGTAGTTGTACGAATGTGTGTGTGCGTGTAAGTGGAGAATGGATGAGTTGAATAGTGGCAGCGTTTCCCAAGCCCAATAGGGCGAGGGAGTGGTGACGTTGTCCTCTTGTTGACCATGTGTTGATTTTTTTTTTCAACTGTATCGTTCGCGACGAAAACTCCAGCTTAAATTAAATTTCATCGGCTCTCAGCGCATAGTGTTATTTTACCGGGATTTTGATCACATGGTGTGGCAGACGTAGCTGAAAACACACCACGTGACAGCCATTTTTGCTTTTTCGCTAAGTTGGAACTGAGAGCCACTTTATTTAACCAAAAATCTGATTTATTTTAAGATGGAATTTTATAGCATAGCTTTTGTGTTTTCGCCCACGTCGTCGATCAGTCAACATTGGAGAATTGGAATGCATGTTGATCCCCCCCCCCCCCCCTCAGATTGAAAATTATTGAAAATATTTAACAATATGTGAAGTTGCCATGAGAAACGTATTCTTTGTGTGTGTATTTGTTTTGTTGTTGAAAATAAGAAAACGTTGTGTGCACGATACTTGTTTCTGTAGATTTCTGTCTGGTCAATTTTTTTTTTGATTGATGATTCGAACTTTTGTTGAATAATTGAGCGCATGTGCGTCTGCGGTTTGATGTATGAGTACATTTGATACTCTGCACGTTTGAATGCATGTGAGCTTGCAGTTGAAGATGATGAAATGCACGTGAGTATGCTTCAGAGGTTTGGGTGCAATTGAGTCTGCACACAAGGTGATATACTGTATGTCTTCGTTTTACTTGTGAAATTATTATTAGATTCCGATGCATGAATGTTGCGGCGAGATTTGTGAGTTGATCGGGAGATTTAAACGTGCAAGAGGGTCTGTAAGTTTGTTGGAGTTGAGGTCCATGATTAACCGGTGGATAATTAATTTGTATTCCAGTGTGATGATTTGACGTATATTTCTATCCTTGTTTACTGTTGATTCCAGAGTTAGGCTTCGTCCACGTAGCTGTGTATCTTTTTATTAGTTGACGAAAGATATCAGAGTTAAGATTTTTGTAGCTTATTGAAACAAATAGGCTTTTTTTAACTGGATGAAAAGATTCAATTTGTGTGCGTTGAAGAAAATATTTTCATTCTGTTGTTGTTGTCGGCGGGGTCGGCGTTCCATAGTGTATGTTGTTGCTGTCCTTCAAATATAATAACGTCTAAAATTATGAATTCAATATGTTAGAAATATTTAATTTGAAATAGGCGATAATATATTGGTTTGAAATTGTTGTTTTGAAGTAAGAGTCTTCGGGGTTTTCATTTGGTTGTTGTTGTTGTCGTCGTTGAAATGAACGAATAGAAGTTCATAGATTCTTTTTCTGTTGTTTGAATTTTCATTTGTTGTATTGTGTGTTCGAGTTAGAAAGTGTGTGAGTTTCAAAGTGCGGAGTCACCATTTTCATGTAGGGACGTGGTCCCATTAATTGTTATAAAATGTTAGAAAAATAGTGAAAAACAAGGAAAACATGAATGAATAAAAGATGAATGGAAGAAGCAACAAACAAAAGATTTATATATATACACAAAATACAAGACATTAATTGTTCATTTTAAATGTTCACTTAGAGAAATAATGAAATGTTTATACCAGCAATTTATTAGTGCGTATGTGTGTGTGCAGTTGTACGAATGTGTGTGCGTGTGTGTAAATGGAGAAAAGATGAGTTGAATAGTGACAGCGTCTCCCAAGCCCAAGAGGACGAGGGAGTGGTAACGTTGTCTTCTTGTTACCCGTGTGTTGATTTTTTTTTCAACTGTATCGTTCACGACGAAAACCTTAGCTTAAATTACATTTCATCGGCTCTCAGCGCATGGTGTTATTTTACCGCGAAAACTGGATTTTAATCACATGGTGTGGCGGACGTAGCTGAAATCACACCACGTGACAGCCATTTTTTGCTTTTTCGCTAAGTTGGCACTATGAGCCACTTTTTTTTAGCCAAAAATCTGATTTCGTTTTAGATGGAATTTTTTAGCATGGCTTTTGTGTTTTCGCCCACGCTGTCGGTCAGTCAACATTGGAGAATCGGGATGCATGTCGATCCATTATATTTTTTAAACTCTTTGGAATTATTTTAAATGGTTCTGTATCTCAAGACTGTATACTTTTTTTCAACCTTTCTAGGTTAAAAGTTCCTAGGATTTTCTTATCCCTAAAAAGTTAATAAAAAATCTTTTTTTGTTGTTGTTTTTATTTTAATATCCCTTTTTATCAAAGGAATTATATTTTACTTTTAGGGGCTTTCTTGCTCTTATTCTTTTTCAAAATGATAAAAAAATATATTTACGTCGCCTTGCGACGGTGATCGACAAAAAAAAACGTTTTTCTTTCAAGGTTGTCTGTTAGGAGCACTGTTTTTTTGTTTTTCTTTAAAATCTCTCTGGATGTTAATACCTTTCAAAAAGCCGATCTTAACTTATAATAATACATCACTTTAGCTTGAACAATGGAGCTCCGAAAAACAACTTTTCTCTACAGAGAATTTTACAAAACTAAAGTTGAATAGAGGCATCAAAATCGCCACAGGTGGGGGCTATCCCCCTTAACTAATCAGGTCACGGCATTCCTCTTCATCTCTCAGAACTCTTACACCACTGTCGCTCTTAACAACATGTAAAAACAACCACCAAAAAATATAAAATGATGATGATGACGGTAGAGAGGGCAGTCAGCCCTGGCATATAGTAGCAAGAATGGTGACCTCCCACCCACCCCGACACTGCTAATGGCCAATAAAATAAAATTTTCTAAACTTGATACTACCCTTTATCTTTTCTGTCTTCGGTCAGTGATAGAGAAATCATTCTAGACTGAGGGAGTTTTTATTTTTGTCCCAATCCAGAGTGCCCCTTTTGGGGAGCTAGATGTTTTCTCATATTAAAAACTGACCCTGTGTCTAACTCTACCCTCGTGCTAAAGCAAATAAAAATTGACGTAATAACATACAACGTGACAATAATATTTTCTACACTACAAATATGTTGATATTGCAACCTAAAAAATGGATAATCGGCATTGCATCCATTTAAATGTTTTTATTTTAATAATTATTGTAAAAAAATGTTTTCAGATTGTTAACAATCAAAATAATAAACGAAGTCCAAAACTACAAAAGACACACCCACACTTCTGGTATATTCTTATTAAGCGTTGCCTCATACGATTAATATCTAATTTAAAAAATATCCATTCTCTGGAGCAGAATTCGTCAGTGCCGATTTGGAGCAACTTTTTAATGTTGTCATGTAGTAATTTGGAAAGAAATTGCTGAGTGATTCCTCAAGAATTTCAGAAACGCTAATTGTTATGGTGTTGTATATCAAACAAGAAAATCGGTGTTGTCCCAGAGCAATAAAAGTAATAATATAGTATTACATTTGATAATTAATGCTCAATATCATAGATAAGCCAGGTGCATTTAAATACCGCAACTCGCTGTTGTCCCGAAGCAATAAAAGTAATAATATAGTATTACATTTGATAATTAATGCTCAATATCATAGATAAGCCCGGTGCATTTAAATACCGCAACTCGCTGTTGTCCTGAAGTAATAAAAGTAATAATATAGTATTACATTTGATAATTAATGCTCAATATCATAGATAAGCCAGGTGCATTTAAATACCGCAACTCGGTGTTGTCCCAAAGCAATAAAAGTAATAATATAGTATTACATTTGATAATTAATGCTCAATATCATAGATAAGCCAGGTGCATTTAAATACCGCAACTCGCTGTTGTCCTGAAGTAATAAAAGTAATAATATAGTATTACATTTGATAATTAATGCTCAATATCATAGATAAGCCAGGTGCATTTAAATACCGCAACTCGGTGTTGTCCCAAAGCAATAAAAGTAATAATATAGTATTACATTTGATAATTAATGCTCAATATCATAGATAAGCCAGGTGCATTTAAATACCGCAACTCGCTGTTGTCCCGAAGCAATAAAAGTAATAATATAGTATTACATTTGATAATTAATGCTCAATATCATAGATAAGCCAGGTGCATTTAAATACCGCAACTCGCTGTTGTCCCGAAGCAATAAAAGTAATAATATAGTATTACATTTGATAATTAATGCTCAATATCATAGATAAGCCAGGTGCATTTAAATACCGCAACTCGCTGTTGTCCCGAAGCAATAAAAGTAATAATATAGTATTACATTTGATAATTAATGCTCAATATCATAGATAAGCCAGGTGCATTTAAATACCGCAACTCGCTGTTGTCCCGAAGCAATAAAAGTAATAATATAGTATTACATTTGATAATTAATGCTCAATATCATAGATAAGCCAGGTGCATTTAAATACCGCAACTCGCTGTTGTCCCGAAGCAATAAAAGTAATAATATAGTATTACATTTGATAATTAATGCTCAATATCATAGATAAGCCAGGTGCATTTAAATACCGCAACTCGCTGTTGTCCCGAAGCAATAAAAGTAATAATATAGTATTACATTTGATAATTAATGCTCAATATCATAGATAAGCCAGGTGCATTTAAATACCGCAACTCGCTGTTGTCCCGAAGCAATAAAAGTAATAATATAGTATTACATTTGATAATTAATGCTCAATATCATAGATAAGCCAGGTGCATTTAAATACCGCAACTCGCTGTTGTCCCGAAGCAATAAAAGTAATAATATAGTATTACATTGGATAATTAATGCTCAATATCATAGATAAGCCAGGTGCATTTAAATACCGCAACTCGCTGTTGTCCCGAAGCAATAAAAGTAATAATATAGTATTACATTTGATAATTAATGCTCAATATCATAGATAAGCCAGGTGCATTTAAATACCGCAACTCGCTGTTGTCCCGAAGCAATAAAAGTAATAATATAGTATTACATTTGATAATTAATGCTCAATATCATAGATAAGCCAGGTGCATTTAAATACCGCAACTCGGTGTTGTCCCGAAGCAATAAAAGTAATAATATAGTATTACATTTGATAATTAATGCTCAATATCATAGATAAGCCAGGTGCATTTAAATACCGCAACTCGGTGTTGTCCCGAAGTAATAAAAGTAATAATATAGTATTACATTTGATAATTAATGCTCAATATCATAGATAAGCCAGGTGCATTTAAATACCGCAACTCGCTGTTGTCCCTAAGCAATAAAAGTAATAATATAGTATTACATTTGATAATTAATGCTCAATATCATAGATAAGCCGGTGCATTTAAATACCGCAACTCGCTGTTGTCCCGAAGCAATAAAAGTAATAATATAGTATTACATTTGATAATTAATGCTCAATATCATAGATAAGCCATGTGCATTTAAATACCGCAACTCGCTGTTGTCTCGAAGCAATCAAAGTAATAATATAGTATTACATTTGATAATTAATGCTCAATATCATAGATAAGCCAGGTGCATTTAAATACCGCAACTCGCTGTTGTCCCGAAGCAATAAAAGTAATAATATAGTATTACATTTGATAATTAATGCTCAATATCATAGATAAGCCAGGTGCATTTAAATACCGCAACTCGCTGTTGTCCCGAAGCAATAAAAGTAATAATATAGTATTACATTTGATAATTAATGCTCAATATCATAGATAAGCCATGTGCATTTAAATACCGCAACTCGCTGTTGTCCCGAAGCAATAAAAGTAATAATATAGTATTACATTTGATAATTAATGCTCAATATCATAGATAAGCCAGGTGCATTTAAATACCGCAACTCGCTGTTGTCCCGAAGCAATAAAAGTAATAATATAGTATTACATTTGATAATTAATGCTCATTATCATAGATAAGCCAGGTGCATTTAAATACCGCAACTCGTGTTGTCCCGAAGCAATAAAAGTAATAATATAGTATTACATTTGATAATTAATGCTCAATATCATAGATAAGCCAGGTGCATTTAAATACCGCAACTCGCTGTTGTCTCGAAGCAATAAAAGTAATAATATAGTATTACATTTGATAATTAATGCTCAATATCATAGATAAGCCAGGTGCATTTAAATACCGCAACTCGCTGTTGTCCCGAAGCAATAAAAGTAATAATATAGTATTACATTTGATAATTAATGCTCAATATCATAGATAAGCCAGGTGCATTTAAATACCGCTACTCGCTGTTGTCCCGAAGCAATAAAAGTAATAATATAGTATTACATTGGATAATTAATGCTCAATATCATAGATAAGCCAGGTGCATTTAAATACCGCAACTCGCTGTTGTCCCGAAGCAATAAAAGTAATAATATAGTATTACATTTGATAATTAATGCTCAATATCATAGATAAGCCAGGTGCATTTAAATACCGCAACTCGCTGTTGTCCCAAAGCAATAAAAGTAATAATATAGTATTACATTGGATAATTAATGCTCAATATCATAGATAAGCCAGGTGCATTTAAATACCGCAACTCGCTGTTGTCCCGAAGCAATAAAAGTAATAATATAGTATTACATTTGATAATTAATGCTCAATATCATAGATAAGCCAGGTGCATTTAAATACCGCAACTCGCTGTTGTCCCGAAGCAATAAAAGTAATAATATAGTATTACATTGGATAATTAATGCTCAATATCATAGATAAGCCAGGTGCATTTAAATACCGCAACTCGCTGTTGTTCCGAAGCAATAAAAGTAATAATATAGTATTACATTGGATCATTAATGCTCAATATCATAGATAAGCCAGGTGCATTTAAATACCGCAACTCGGTGTTGTCCCGAAGCAATAAAAGTAATAATATAGTATTACATTTGATAATTAATGCTCAATATCATAGATAAGCCAGGTGCATTTAAATACCGCAACTCGCTGTTGTCCCGAAGCAATAAAAGTAATAATATAGTATTACATTTGATAATTAATGCTCAATATCATAGATAAGCCAGGTGCATTTAAATACCGCAACTCGCTGTTGTCCCGAAGCAATAAAAGTAATAATATAGTATTACATTTGATAATTAATGCTCAATATCATAGATAAGCCAGGTGCATTTAAATACCGCAACTCGCTGTTGTTCCGAAGCAATAAAAGTAATAATATAGTATTACATTGGATAATTAATGCTCAATATCATAGATAAGCCAGGTGCATTTAAATACCGCAACTCGCTGTTGTCCCGAAGCAATAAAAGTAATAATATAGTATTACATTTGATAATTAATGCTCAATATCATAGATAAGCCAGGTGCATTTAAATACCGCAACTCGGTGTTGTCCCGAAGCAATAAAAGTAATAATATAGTATTACATTTGATAATTAATGCTCATTATCATAGATAAGCCAGGTGCATTTAAATACCGCAACTCGGTGTTGTCCCGAAGTAATAAAAGTAATAATATAGTATTACATTTGATAATTAATTCTCAATATCATAGATAAGCCAGGTGCATTTAAATACCGCAACTCGCTGTTGTCCCGAAGCAATAAAAGTAATAATATAGTATTACATTTGATAATTCATGCTCAATATCATAGATAAGCCAGGTGCATTTAAATACCGCAACTCGCTGTTGTCCCGAAGCAATAAAAGTAATAATATAGTATTACATTTGATAATTAATGCTCAATATCATAGATAAGCCAGGTGCATTTAAATACCGCAACTCGCTGTTGTCCCGAAGCAATAAAAGTAATAATATAGTATTACATTTGATAATTAATGCTCAATATCATAGATAAGCCAGGTGCATTTAAATACCGCAACTCGGTGTTGTCCCGAAGCAATAAAAGTAATAATATAGTATTACATTTGATAATTAATGCTCAATATCATAGATAAGCCAGGTGCATTTAAATACCACAACTCGGTGTTGTCCCAAAGCAATAAAAGTAATAATATAGTATTACATTTGATAATTAATGCTCAATATCATAGATAAGCCAGGTGCATTTAAATACCGCAACTCGCTGTTGTCCCGAAGTAATAAAAGTAATAATATAGTATTACATTTGATAATTAATGCTCAATATCATAGATAAGCCAGGTGCATTTAAATACCGCAACTCGGTGTTGTCCCGAAGCAATAAAAGTAATAATATAGTATTACATTTGATAATTAATGCTCAATATCATAGATAAGCCAGGTGCATTTAAATACCACAGCTCGCTGTTGTCCCGAAGCAATAAAAGTAATAATATAGTATTACATTTGATAATTAATGCTCAATATCATAGATAAGCCAGGTGCATTTAAATACCGCAACTCGCTGTTGTCCCGAAGCAATAAAAGTAATAATATAGTATTACATTGGATAATTAATGCTCAATATCATAGATAAGCCAGGTGCATTTAAATACCGCAACTCGCTGTTGTCCCGAAGCAATAAAAGTAATAATATAGTATTACATTTGATAATTAATGCTCAATATCATAGATAAGCCAGGTGCATTTAAATACCGCAACTCGCTGTTGTCCCGAAGCAATAAAAGTAATAATATAGTATTACATTTGATAATTAATGCTCAATATCATAGATAAGCCAGGTGCATTTAAATACCGCAACTTGGTGTTGTCCCGAAGCAATAAAAGTAATAATATAGTATTACATTTGATAATTAATGCTCAATATCATAGATAAGCCAGGTGCATTTAAATACCGCAACTCGGTGTTGTCCCGAAGCAATAAAAGTAATAATATAGTATTACATTTGATAATTAATGCTCAATATCATAGATAAGCCAGGTGCATTTAAATACCGCAACTCGGTGTTGTCCTGAAGTAATAAAAGTAATAATATAGTATTACATTTGATAATTAATGCTCAATATCATAGATAAGCCAGGTGCATTTAAATACCGCAACTCGGTGTTGTCCCGAAGCAATAAAAGTAATAATATAGTATTACATTTGATAATTAATGCTCAATATCATAGATAAGCCAGGTGCATTTAAATACCGCAACTCGCTGTTGTCCCGAAGCAATAAAAGTAATAATATAGTATTACATTTGATAATTAATGCTCAATATCATAGATAAGCCAGGTGCATTTAAATACCGCAACTCGCTGTTGTCCCGAAGCAATAAAAGTAATAATATAGTATTACATTCGATAATTAATGCTCAATATCATAGATAAGCCAGGTGCATTTAAATACCGCAACTCGCTGTTGTCCCGAAGCAATAAAAGTAATAATATAGTATTACATTTGATAATTAATGCTCAATATCATAGATAAGCCAGGTGCATTTAAATACCGCAACTCGCTGTTGTCCCGAAGCAATAAAAGTAATAATATAGTATTACATTTGATAATTAATGCTCAATATCATAGATAAGCCAGGTGCATTTAAATACCGCAACTCGCTTATGTCCCGAAGCAATAAAAGTAATAATATAGTATTACATTTGATAATTAATGCTCAATATCATAGATAAGCCAGGTGCATTTAAATACCGCAACTCGGTGTTGTCCCGAAGCAATAAAAGTAATAATATAGTATTACATTTGATAATTAATGCTCAATATCATAGATAAGCCAGGTGCATTTAAATACCGCAACTCGCTGTTGTCCCGAAGCAATAAAAGTAATAATATAGTATTACATTGGATAATTAATGCTCAATATCATAGATAAGCCAGGTGCATTTAAATACCGCAACTCGCTGTTGTCCCGAAGCAATAAAAGTAATAATATAGTATTACATTTGATAATTAATGCTCAATATCATAGATAAGCCAGGTGCATTTAAATACCGCAACTCGCTGTTGTCCCGAAGCAATAAAAGTAATAATATAGTATTACATTTGATAATTAATGCTCAATATCATAGATAAGCCAGGTGCATTTAAATACCGCAACTTGGTGTTGTCCCGAAGCAATAAAAGTAATAATATAGTATTACATTTGATAATTAATGCTCAATATCATAGATAAGCCAGGTGCATTTAAATACCGCAACTCGGTGTTGTCCCGAAGCAATAAAAGTAATAATATAGTATTACATTTGATAATTAATGCTCAATATCATAGATAAGCCAGGTGCATTTAAATACCGCAACTCGGTGTTGTCCTGAAGTAATAAAAGTAATAATATAGTATTACATTTGATAATTAATGCTCAATATCATAGATAAGCCAGGTGCATTTAAATACCGCAACTCGGTGTTGTCCCGAAGCAATAAAAGTAATAATATAGTATTACATTTGATAATTAATGCTCAATATCATAGATAAGCCAGGTGCATTTAAATACCGCAACTCGCTGTTGTCCCGAAGCAATAAAAGTAATAATATAGTATTACATTTGATAATTAATGCTCAATATCATAGATAAGCCAGGTGCATTTAAATACCGCAACTCGCTGTTGTCCCGAAGCAATAAAAGTAATAATATAGTATTACATTCGATAATTAATGCTCAATATCATAGATAAGCCAGGTGCATTTAAATACCGCAACTCGCTGTTGTCCCGAAGCAATAAAAGTAATAATATAGTATTACATTTGATAATTAATGCTCAATATCATAGATAAGCCAGGTGCATTTAAATACCGCAACTCGCTGTTGTCCCGAAGCAATAAAAGTAATAATATAGTATTACATTTGATAATTAATGCTCAATATCATAGATAAGCCAGGTGCATTTAAATACCGCAACTCGCTGTTGTCCCGAAGCAATAAAAGTAATAATATAGTATTACATTTGATAATTAATGCTCAATATCATAGATAAGCCAGGTGCATTTAAATACCGCAACTCGCTGTTGTCCCGAAGCAATAAAAGTAATAATATAGTATTACATTTGATAATTAATGCTCATTATCATAGATAAGCCAGGTGCATTTAAATACCGCAACTCGCTGTTGTCCCGAAGCAATAAAAGTAATAATATAGTATTACATTTGATAATTAATGCTCAATATCATAGATAAGCCAGGTGCATTTAAATACCGCAACTCGCTGTTGTCCCGAAGCAATAAAAGTAATAATATAGTATTACATTTGATAATTAATGCTCATTATCATAGATAAGCCAGGTGCATTTAAATACCGAACTCGGTGTTGTCCGGGAGCAATAATAGTAGCAATACAGTATTACATTTTGTAAATAGTATATATTATGCCAAAAGTGGTCAATACACTAGATAGAGCAGATGTGTTTGAACGTCGCGTTGCTCGGGTGCAATCATTTCAATCTCTTTTATTATAGTGTTGTATACTAGACAAAAAAACTGTGTTTCCCGTAGTAGTAATAGTAATAATACAATATTACATTTGGTAAGTGGCATATGTTAAATCAAAAAGAGCTCAATATCCTAGATAGAGCAAGTGTGCTTAAACAACGTATTACACGAGAAATAACTTTACTGTGTTTTGTCATAGTGTTGTATACTAGACAAGGAACTTGGTGTTGCCCGAGGGCATTAATAGTAATAACATAGTATTACATTTGGTAAGTGGGGTATGTTGATCTAAAAGTGCTGAATACTCTAGATAGAGCAGGTGTGTTTATATCCTACATTACTTAGGAGAAGGAAATTCATGGTGTTTAATTAATTCGGCGTTGGGAGAGACAATGTTATTACACAAACTTTTTTAACCTCTTCTATTTTGTTATTTATAGGCCCCGGGCAACGCTGGCTATCCCTGCTAGTCCAATATATAAAAGGCAAAAGTGTGTATGCATGTGCTTATGTTCGTATGTGTCTATGTTTGCCTAAGGCTCCAAAATACTTGACAAACATCCATAAAATTTATATTTTGTTTAACAGCGTTGCCTCGGAGAATAATATCTCAGAATTAGAAAAAAATATTTATCCTTTGAGGGTCACTGGGCCAGATTCTGTAATGGGGGCTAGCTTTTTCCTGCAGTTTCCAATGTATTTATCTATTAATTTTTAAAAGAAAACAATGTAATTATGTAGTATTTTGGAAAAAAATCTAAGTCATTCCTCGATATCTTCCGGAAATTACATCATTTCTCTTGAGTATGGGGGGAGGGGTTAAACTACCGACATATTTCTAGACCGGAAATGAGTCTGCATTTTTATTTTAAAAATAATAGACGCTGAATCTATATTTCATTTATATTTCTTAACGTTCTATTTGGAAGTGAGGTGTATGGCCAGAAGCTAGGAAAGGATGTTTTTAGTAGTGCTCTGGAGTTCTTCTTCAGGTCAAAACAATATATGCGACATGCGTACACTATTTGAGGGCATATTTTTATCTATAATATATAATTTTAGTAGGTCTCTCTCTACAGGCCTCTTAAGTTTTCTTTTTGCACTCCTTACTACAAAAAATAAGGTAGGGGGGGGGAAACACTTTTGTTTAGTGCTTTGGAGGTATCCTTAATTGTAAAAGTGCCCAATATTCAAAATAGAGCAAGTGTGTTCAAACGCAGTGTTGCTCTTGATAAAGAACTTCTCTGTCTTTTTAAAAATATTGTTGCACACCATTGGAGCCATAATGCAAAGTGCTTGATATCTAGGATAAAGCAAGTAGTAGCCCAAAATTGCTAATTACAATGTTTAATATTTTAGATAGAACAGGTGTATTTAAACACAGTGTTGCCCAGTATAAATATTTTCTTTGTCTTTTTTAAAATGTTGTTGCCCGGGTGCTCAATATCCTGGATAGAGCAGGTAGTAACTCAAAAGTGCTCAATATCCTAGATAAAGCAGGTGTGTTTAAATGCAGCGTTGCACGCCGGAAAGAACTTATTTGTCTTTTGTTATTATGTTGTATACTAGACACGGTAAATGATGTTACCCGGGAGTCATAAAAATTAATAATACATTATAATATCTGATGAATGCTATAAGTTTGTCAATCCACAGTGCTCAATATCATGGATAGAGAAGGTATGTTTAAACGCAGCGTTGCCTGAGAGAAAGAACTTATCTGTCTTTTGTTATTATGTTTATACTAGACAAAGTACATGGTGTTGCTCTGGTGTCATAATAGTAATGATGCATTATAATATCTGGTAAGTAGTCAATAATATCTGGTAAGTAGTCAATAATATCTGGTAAGTAGTCAATAATATCTAGTAAGTAGTCAATAATATCTGGTAAGTAGTCAATAATATCTAGTAAGTAGTCAATAATATCTGGTAAGTAGTCAATAATATCTGGTAAGTAGTCAATAATATCTGGTAAGTAGTCAATAATATCTAGTAAGTAGTCAATAATATCTAGTAAGTAGTCAATAATATCTGGTAAGTAGTCAATAATATCTGGTAAGTAGTCAATAATATCTAGTAAGTAGTCAATAATATCTAGTAAGTAGTCAATAATATCTGGTAAGTAGTCAATAATATCTGGTAAGTAGTCAATAATATCTAGTAAGTAGTCAATAATATCTGGTAAGTAGTCAATAATATCTGGTAAAGAGTCAATAATATCTAGTAAATAGTCAATAATATCTGGTAAGTAGTCAATAATATCTGGTAAGTAGTCAATCCAAAATTCTCAATATCCTGGAAAGAGCTGGTTGCTCAATCGCCAACTGCACCTCTTCTGAAAATGAGTCTGTAGTTAAGCCAGGGTTGCTCAATGCCGAACCGCCCATCTTCTGAACATGAGTATGTAGTGAAGTAAGGCTCGTCCAGCTGCACATCTTCTGAATATGAGTTTGTAGTGAAGTAAGGCTCGTCCAGCTGCACATCTTCTGAATATGAGTTTGTAGTGAAGTAAGGCTCGTCCAGCTGCACATCTTCTGAATATGAGTTTGTAGTGAAGTAAGGCTCGTCCAGCTGCACATCTTCTGAATATGAGTTTGTAGTGAAGTAAGGCTCGTCCAGCTGCACATCTTCTGAATATGAGTTTGTAGTGAAGTAAGGCTCGTCCAGCTGCACATCTTCTGAATATGAGTTTGTAGTGAAGTAAGGCTCGTCCAGCTGCACATCTTCTGAATATGAGTTTGTAGTGAAGTAAGGCTCGTCCAGCTGCACATCTTCTGAATATGAGTTTGTAGTGAAGTAAGGCTCGTCCAGCTGCACATCTTCTGAATATGAGTTTGTAGTGAAGTAAGGCTCGTCCAGCTGCACATCTTCTGAATATGAGTTTGTAGTGAAGTAAGGCTCGTCCAGCTGCACATCTTCTGAATATGAGTTTGTAGTGAAGTAAGGCTCGTCCAGCTGCACATCTTCTGAATATGAGTTTGTAGTGAAGTAAGGCTCGTCCAGCTGCACATCTTCTGAATATGAGTTTGTAGTGAAGTAAGGCTCGTTCAGCTGCACATCTTCTGAATATGAGTTTGTAGTGAAGTAAGGCTCGTCCAGCTGCACATCTTCTGAATATGAGTCTGTAGTGAAGTAAGGTTTGTTCAATCCCAGGTCCACCTCTTCTTAACATGAGTGTGATGTGAAGCGAAGGTTGCTTAATCACAGCCGTACCTATTCTAAAAATGAGTCTGTAGTGAAGCAAGCGTTGCTCAATCTGAAGCCGTCCCTCTTCTGAACATGAGTCTGCAGTGAAAGAGTCAGAGTCGGTTTGGGAAAGAGGGTTATGAGGAGCCAGAGTCAGAGATATAGGAAGGGGTAATATTTTTCATTATTTTTCATTCATTTTTTTCATTCTTATTTTTTAAATTTTTCATAGGTTTTTCATTCATTTTTCATTTATTTTTTTCATTCATTTTTTCATTCACTGATTATCATTCATTTATTATTCAGTTTTAATAACTTCTTTTATTCATTTTTTCATTGTTTTTTTTCATTCATTTTTCATTCATTTAATTTATTTTCACTTATTTTTTTGATTAAATTTTTACATTCATTTTTTCATTCATTTCCCATTCATGTATAATTCATTTTTTCATTATTTTTCATTCAATTTTCATTCATTCATTCATTTTTTTCTTCAATCTTCATTTTTTCATGTTTTCAATTCGTTTTTTCATTCATTTTCATATTCACTTTTTTACTTCATTCGTTTCCATTCATTATTTCATTTATTTTTTCATTGATTTTTCATTTATTATCTTTTATTAATTATTTTTCATTCATTTTTTCATTTATTTCTTTTAATTCAATTTTTATAAATTATTTTCGTTTATTTTTTCATTCATTTTTTCCATTCAATTTCTTTCTTCATTTTTTTCATTTATTTTTTCATTTATTTTTAAATTATATTTTCATTTATTTTTGTTATTCATTTCTTTCATTTATTTTTTCCTTTAAACTTTTTTTTTCAATTTTTTTCTTCATTTTTTTCATTCATTTTTCATTCATTTCTTATTTTCACATTTTTCATTCACATATTTTCATTTCTTTTTACATTTACTTTTTTCATTCATTATTTTTCATTCATTTCTCATTCATTTTCTTAATTCATTGTTTTTTATTCATTTTGTTCATTAATTTTTTTATTCATTTTTTCATTAATTTCTTTTCATTCATTTTTTCATTAATCTTTTCATTCATTTTGCAACCATTTTTTCATTCATTATTTTTCATTCATTTTTCATTAATTTTTTTCATGGATAAAATTGAATAAAAAATAGTGAATGAAAATAAATGAATGAAAACAAAATTAATAAAAATGAATAGAAAATAAAGAATGTAAATAAACATTCTTTATTTTCTATTCATTTTTATTGATTTTGTTTTCATTCATTTATTTTCATTCACTATTTTTTATTCAATTTTATTCATACATTTTTTAAAATTCATTTTGTATTCATTTTTTATTCCATTTTTCATTCACTTTTCATTCGTTTTTTATTTACTTTTTTATTAATACTTTCATTCATTTTTTTCATTGATTTTACATTGATTTGTTTCATTCAATTTTTTTTCATTCATTTTTTTTCATTCATATCAATATCCTGGATAGAGCAGGTAGTAATCCAAAAGTTCTTATAACAGTACTCAATATCCTAGATAGAGCAGGTGTGTTTAAACGCAGTGTTTCCCAGAATAAAAAAGCTTCTCTGCCTTTTTTTCATAATGTTATATACACCAGGAGCCAAAATCCAAGTGCTCGATATCCTGGATAGAGCAGGTAGTAATCCAAAAGTGCTCATAACAGTGCTCAATGTCATAGATAGAGCAGGTGTGTTTAAACGCAATGTTGCCCGTGATAAATAACTTCTCTGTCTTTTTAGAATATTGTATACCCACGGGAGTCAGAATCCTACGTATGGGGCCGTGAACTTATTAATTTACCGAGATCATTTGTTCTACTCGACATTGTCCGTAATCCAAAATTGTGAGATTAAAGTATTACTTTTGGTAAGGGATATACAGTAAATCTCTTCGAACTATTGAATTCATCAACATCATATATCTTCTTAATTTGCTGAAATGGAGTGAGGATAAGAAATTAGGAATTGACCGTGACCGTTTGTTCTTCTCTGTGTTGTCTGGGATCAATAATTGTAAGATTTCAGTATTACTTTAAACTGGTATATATTAACTCTCTTCGGACTATTGACTTCAGTTCCATTACGTATCTTCTTAATATGTTGAAATGAAGGGAGCCAAGAAATAAGGAATTGATCCGAACCATTTGTTCTACTCAGTGCGGTACGGGATCAAAAATTGTAAGATTACAGTATTACTTTTGGTAAGGGATATATAATAAATCTCTTCGGACTATTAACTCATCAAAATCACGTATCTTTTTAATATGTTAAATGGAGAGGGGAAGAGATTAGGAATTGACCAGGACTACTTTTTCTACTCGGCGTTGTCTGGGATCAATAATTGTTAGATTACAGTGATACTTTTGGTAAGTGATACAGGCACGTAGCCAGACTTCTAACTTAGGGGGGGGGCAAGGCATTTTTAGGAGGGGCAAAACTAATATTGATATTCTAATATGAGTGACGTTTTGGTTCAGTGTGTGTGTGTACTGATATATAAATAAGTAGTAAAAAAATTTCAATTTCTTTTATATAATCTAAATACATTGTTGTGTATTTCGGTAGGTACACGTAAATAACAACATAAGCATAGTAAAGCACATAAAGCATAGTAAACACAGTAATAATAACATAAAGTTCGTAAAATAAGGTAGCTACTTGCTAGCTCTACAGAATTCTATTATAATCTCCTATTTTTACAGTTATTGAAATGCGCAAGGATGTGCTCTCTGTCAATGTTTCTCAGCAAATCTTTTTCAAAGGATATGAAGCAGAGTGAGGTCAGTCTCTCTGTTGACATCAAAGATCGCATTCTTGTTTTGATGCGCTTCACTGAAGAGAATAGTCTTTCAACGGTTACTGAGGTCTGTGGGATGGTAAGGAGCAATTGCAATACTCTATGCACCGATGGAAAATATCCCTGTCACATTGTTCGAATAATTCTGAAAATCCAAGATCTTCGGTAGGGAGACGTCGCTGAATGTAGTTCTTGAATATTTCCATCTCACTCTCCTTTACCAAAACCCCAAACAGTGGACCTAGCTGTTTCAGCGTCTCACTGTCCATGAATGATTCTGATGACGTGTTACACACTGCAACAGCTTTTATCACTGCACATTGAGCATTTCCAAATCGAGCACGGAGTTCTCCTCTAATGTGCCCCAGCAACTGTCGGAGTACCAAATCAAAATCTTCCACTGTACCCACACAGTTATGGCCAACGGAACCAGTCACTAATGCGCCATCTAATTTTCCGGATAACTTTCGTGCCCTTCCAGATGGCCGAGTATCAATATCCGTGATATCGTACTTTGTGGCAAGCTCCAATGCATACTTCACCACCTTCTCTGTATCGAATGATTCTGCGTGTTCAAGTAGTGTTTCCACCAAGCTAATAGCTGTCTCCGCATTTGTTTGTTTCTTTTGCAGACCTTTGGTCACAACATCTGTATAATCATATAATCTTCCAAAAAAGATTAGGAGAACTAGGAACTTCTTTGTCTGAATTGCCTTCAGTAGAGCAATAGCAGAAAGTTTTGTTTCAGCAGCAGGATCATTTTGAAAGGATGCCAGAGTGTCCAAAATTACATCAAAACGGTGCAAGAACTTTTCAACCTCTAAGGATCTGGAAGACCACCTGGTTGTAGATGAATGGGTCAGTTCCAATTGTGGGTCTTTCGGATACAACATCTTCTGGATTTCCAAGTATCGGGAATGACGTTTTGTACCTGTCATGAAAGTGTACACTAAATCCATGGTCTCGAAGAATGTCTTAATGGCAGGATCAATCTCAGTGACAGATGCGAGAACTAAATTCAGCCTATGAGATGCACAGTGCACATACTGGGCATTTGTATAGCCAGCCCTTTTCATCAGCGCTTGGACACCACCACGTTCACCTGACATCACACTTGCACCATCGTATCCTTGCCCAACACACATCTCCTTCTCCAAGTTCATAGACCGCAGCATACCTTGCAGCTGTTCCGAAATACTGGCAGCAGATAAGTCATACAGCTCCATGAAACCAATGGCCCGTTCATGGACTTTTCCTCCGTGCAGAAACCTTAATGAAACACCAAGTAATTCTTTGTTAGAGATGTCCTTAACCTCATCAGCTAAAACCACATAATATCCGGCTTCCTGAACCGGGTCCCTGATTTCCTCTAACAGAACCTTCTGCGCTGAAAAGAGTAAATCATTTTGAATCTCTGGGCTTAACATTTGTGCATTTCTCGGAAGTTTCTCCAAGCGTTGTTGAATAGTTGGGCCATACTTAGATAAAAGTGAGAGTAACTCCAAAAAGTTTCCTCTGTTTAGTGATTCTTTGCTTTCGTCATCACCTCTCAGTGCTATCTCATTCTCTGCACAGAATAATACTATGTCCAGTACTGTCAGGAGATGCTGTTTGTGCTCATCGATTAATTTCTTGTCTCGGTAGCATGGATCCAGGAGTTGATCCACTCTTCCTACTTTCTGAACATTTTTTAAGGTGATCCGAACCTTGTCCGCTTCTTTGTGGATATCAGTGTCATTATGTGCTTTCAATTTTTGTCCAATTTTCCTCCAGTCACGAAAGCCAAACTCTATCCAGACTCTACTTTCCTCCCGTCGTAAATGTCCAAAATTCCTGCATGTATGACAAAATATACCATTCTTCTGGATGCTGTACTCAATCCATTCAAATTTGGCGTACCACTGACTTGAAAAACGACGTCCCTCACTGAGACTTCCACCAGTCGACACCATGTTTGTTTTTTAACAAAAATATGCTTTAAAATAAGTTAAAACACAAATAAACGTATCCAGGTAGGTAGAATAGTAACTTATCTTGCCTTTGGTAACATTTATTTGTTGCACATTTATTTGTTGTTTTTTGGGTTTTTTTTACCCATTTTTCGTTCTGTTGGCTCTCATTATAAATGCCCTAAAATTGTTTTTTTTTATTAATTTATTTTTACGTTTGTGGGCTTTTGTCCGTGTTTGAATTATTTTGGTGGTCTTTTGTCCGGTGAGCTTTTGTCCGGTCGCGATCACCATTTTATTTTTAGAACATTAACATTTTTATTGACATCTAAAACTACTGCAGATTTTCATATATCATGTATGGAAGATAGCTTGAGAAATAATCCCATGATGACTAAAGAGAAAATGAATACGGAAAATAGTTTTACTGAAATCTGAAATTGCGTGTGTGTATGTGGCAAACGAAATTGCCGGATTTTAAAGAAAAAAATCGCTAGCCGCTAGATCCAAATTTTACTAGCCAGATTCAAATCAAAATCACCAGATCTAGTGGGAAACACTGGAGCCGACACTTGGTTTTAAAACAACAAAAAAAACTTTAAAATAAGTTAAAATACAAATAAACGTATCCAGCTAGGTAGAATAGTAACTTGTCTTGCCCTTGCTAACATTTATTTATTGCACATTTGTTTTTTCACCCTTTTTTCGTTCTTCCGTTCTGTTGATTATAGTAAAAGATTCCCCAATTTTTACTATATCTTTTGTTTATTAAATTGTTAGGTGAAAGTACAGAATAGTTAACAAAGCACCCCCTTTCTCCATGTTAAGAATGGCTTTCTAAATAATGTTACAAAAAAATAGTCAGTAAAAAGTTGTGAAAAACGGACTATGGTAAAAGACGAACAAGTACCTCGATTTCATTTGCTTCAAAACAATAGCGTATTAATAAATACTTATTTAAAAAATATTTATTTACAAATATTGGAAGATAGCATAGCTTCTTAAGTGAACCCCACGATTTTCAGTTATTTAAACACCCAAAGATTAATAATAATAAAAATGCTATTAGTAATGATTTTTTTCTAAAAACACATTTTAAATTTCTTTAAAATAGAGTTAACTAAAAAGAAAAGAAATATATGCACTTACATTTATGTTGGTCAAAATTTCCTCTAGTCTTTCTAAGAGTAGTTGTCTCTAAGAAAATGAAAATGTAACTAAACTGTTTCAATAACCAAGAATCTTTTTTATTATTATACTTTTATTCTATCTCCCTATCCACTCTTTATTTATTTTGACATTTCTTTTCACTATTAGTTCACACAGACATGACAATCAAAATCAAAGAAAGAACTGATGCCAAAGTCTTCGACTTCCACTTCTCACATATGTGTGAAAAACATTGGATTCACTAATTCACTTAATCCCACCCTACATCACAAGCCTTTTTTTTGCTGGCCTCTCGTTGGGTTTATACCCTACCAATGCTGTTTTTCTTTCAACTTCATCTTGGGTGAAATCTGGGATTTTTTTCTATGTTAATTTCAAAAATTTTGAATGTAACATTCACAATTTTTTCAATTAACAGTTGCAACTGACAACAAAAAGAAAAAACGTATTTGAGATTCGTGATAAAATACAAAAACTAATTTTTAAAACTAATTTCCAGTTTCATTTGAAAATAATTTAGGTTGCTAGTATTCATTTCTATCTTTTGAATGAAGACAACACTTTCTTTTATAAATTTAAAAAATATCTTTTTAAAAAGCTGGCAGAACAACAACGTGAATTAATTTTTTGTTTATATTACATCATTTGGATTATAATTATTTAATTAATTTAATTTATAATATTAAATAGTGTGAATTAACAATATTTTAAAATATATATTTGGTAAGTTGACGAAAAAAGACAGATACACTGACAATCTCTTTCACCAAGCAGGAAACAGATGAAAAGCATCGAGGCTTTGTTTCCCTCACCAGTTGATCTGAAACTAGCGAAGTTATGTTTGAGTTTGAGAACGCGTAAATTTTTCTTTTTTTTCTTTTTACAAGGTAACAAATTTAAATCATATTTAGATGTTATTATGGTCAATAGTTTTATTTTAACTGGTAGTTTAAAATCCGTAAATATATATTTATGGTATCATTAGTACCAGTAATGGAAAATTAAGTTTTAAACAAAATAAAATCCAAATAAGCGTTTTTGAAATCGGAAATTATGTTAAAAATTGGTGGGAGGTCCCCTCTTGATGGGTGGCCCAGGGCCCCAGCCCCTTGGCCCCTTAATCCGGCCCTGCTGTAAAATATATTACACAAAAGTAAATACTGGTTCATAATGAAGAAGTATAGTTGACTACGAAATATAAGAGTATTTATATTTATAATATTTTTGGATCACAAATTTCAGGGGGTGCAAATGTAATTGCAAGTGGAAGGGCTTGTCCCCCTGGCACCCCCTGGCTACGTGGTGGGTTTAAAATCCGTAAATATTTATTATGGTATCATTAGTACCAGGAATGGAAAATTAAGTTTTAAACAAAATAAAATCCAAATAAGCGTTTTTGAAATCGGAAATTATGTTAAAAATTGGTGGGAGGTCCCCTCTTGGTGGGTGGCCCAGGGCCCCAGCCTCTTGGACCCTTGGCCCCTTAATCCGGCCCTGCTGTAAAATATATTACACAAAAGTAAATACTGGTTCATAATGAAGAAGTATAGTTGACTACGAAATATAAGAGTATTTATATTTATAATATTTTTGGATCACAAATTTCAGGGGGTGCAAATGTAATTGCCTTGCCCCCCCCCCTGCCACCCCCTGGCTACGTGGGGGAGTGATATATAGTAAATCTCTTCGTACTATTGATTTTATCAACATTACATATTTTCTTAATATGTTAAAATAAAGGGGTGGATGAAAGAATTATGAACTGACCGGGGCCATTTGTTCTACTTGGCGTTTTCCGGGATAAAAAAAACTCGTAAGATTACAGTATTACTTTTGGTAACTGGTATATATTAAATCTCTTCGGGCTATTGTCTCTATTAACATCATTTATCTTCATATTATTTTTAAATGGGGGGTGGACAAGAAATTAGGAATTGACCAGAACTATTTGTTTTACTAGGTGTTGTTCGGTATCAATAATCATATCAACATTTTTTCTCTTCATACTTTGATTTTAACGGTACTTTTGGCAGTTCTGTGAAGGCCTCCTTACTAACATTACAGTATTATATTACTCAAATGAGAGGTGTTACAGAAACTTTTGTTCTACTCGGTGTTGTCCAGGAGTAATAAATGTAAGATTAAAGTCTTACATTTAAAAGGGATAGCTACGGTAAATGGATTACATTATTATTTTTTTCTAACACATTAAAACAGGAGAGAGAAATGGGCTCAGTGGGGGGAAAGAGAGGGTTGAGGAGAGGGACAGAAAATAAGGGGGGCGGGGAAAGAGAGACAGATAAAGAAACGGCTAGAAAAAGAGAGAGGGAGAGAGATAACAGTTTTAATATAAAGATGCTACACACGCTATTTAACTTCTGTTTTTTATGGCCCCGAGCAACGCCGAGTAGCCCTGCTAGTGCTAATTAGTAATGCAAATAACTATCTGTTGATGGTTAGTCTGTATATTAACAGTAACTGGTTTGATGGTAATATAGAAGCTATAAATAAAAATTTTTTAAACTTCCTTATTTATACATTAACATATATGTAGCTGACCCATCCTTGTTTATTTCTTATTAATCTTTAGGTGCTAACTTCCAGTGTATCAATTTCATGCCTACCCCTTTTGTTCACCGTAGTTAGGTTCTTTGCCGCCTTTCCCCCTCCCCCACCGCCTTAGAAGAATGTGTCACCTACTGATCATATCCCAACATCACTTAATGTCTTCTCATATGATCCAATCAGATCATTCTTCCCTCATCCCATGTGTGTGCCTTCAAAATAAAATTATTTCCGTATCTTCATTTTCTGAAGACGTTCTCCACGAACGAAACCGGTCAAAAATATCTTGTTTTTGTTTTTCTCCTGCACTTTGACTTGTTTTCCGTTTGTCATCTTTTCACACATTTTGTCCATCACGACACTTCATTTTCATGAATTATCGTGTACCTTACCCTATATATATATATATATATATATATATATATATATATATATATATATATATATATATATATATATATATATATTGTAACTACACTGCGTTGCACGGCCATGTTTTTCTTGTTATTTTTATTTCTAATAACCTCGGATGAATACATTCCAAACAGCCGTGTCGAGGATTTCACACAAAATCAAAAGCCAAGTAATATCTTGGATTTTCAAAGTGTGGATGTATTTTCTTTTTACTTTAATTTATTTGCTTGTTCGGGCTACTGTCATTCTGGCAGTCATGTCGATTCCTCGGCTTTAATGTCCAACCAAATGATATGCCCAACCAACGAATTGTTACTTGACAACAGAGGAGGGCCTTCCAATGAAGAATGCCATCGATGCAAATCGGTAAACAGAAGAGGAGTAGAAGATGTCATGCATGTCAGCGCTTCTTCCACCTCACACGAAAATTGAATGTTCTCCGATGAACTTGCTGCTCTGGTGCTTCATCGACGTAAATACACTCGACCAACCCGACAGTCAGCTAAATTCCATCCATTCACTGTGGAGATCCCCAGATGTCGGAGAGCCTTCTACTCCAATAGCTTCTTTCCTCGTGCTGCCGGCCTTTGGAACTCTCTCCATGCTCCCTGTTTCCCCGACTGTACCGACATGCAGCAATTTAAAACTAATGTGAACAAGCAATTAGCTATACAGCTCCCAATTTAGGATAACCCTTAAAATATTCACCCTAATTTTCAATAGCCCCTTACGTTTACAGTGGAAACTTGCTTTGTTTGGGGTGAACTATGTTAATAAAAAGTTCAGCTCCAATTCTGTAGAAGTACCAAACAAAACACAAACACGCACTTAATTTTAGAATTTATTGTGGAGAATTAGTTTCGTACTGGATCCAATCCCATACGAATTTGTCGCATAAAAAAAATCTCAAAACTTTAACGTCAAATGTTGCTGCTTTTATTAACTTACTTACGAATTATTTTAGAATAAATAAATATATAAATATTAACAATATCCAGACTTGGCTTCGCTTTACTCCCGTAGTTTAATTTCTGGCCGTGAAAATTCTTCATTAAATATACTTTCTCGAATACCGCCGGGACACGAGCCCCGCTAGTATTGAATAAAGTTCAGTTTCAGTATAAATTAGATTGTGTTCCTTTCTTTTTTAAGGCAATTTCAACATTTTTCTAATACTGTTTAGAAAACAACAACGACGACAACAACAACAACAACAACAGCCTGTAAAGTGAGAGTTGATGTGAGTTGAACTTCGGAGATTGGAGATAGATGTTTCGTAGAGGTTCATTTAGAAATACCATTTTGTTGAGTTGTGGGTGTTGGCTGTAATGACTTTATCTGACTTGGCTTCCTTGAGATGAAAAAGAAGAAAGGATAACCAGACTTTCATATAAAAATAATAACATCTTCTCTACATTAAAATCAACTTCATTTAACAGTTTCGCAAAACAGAACAGGAACATAAGAATGTAAGGCAAGTTCGTTCAGCAGGCACGTATTAGAATAGCAATGTAATTGAGTCCAAGTTGGTCTCCAGTCTATTCTTGCCTCTCGTCATCATTGACGAAAGGTGTGAGAGGAAATTTCACGTCTGTCTACAGGCACTGAATCATATTTGCGCGCCAAGTAGGTTAGCGGAAACGGCTGAGAGATCAGCATGCGCAGAAGTGTTCAAATCGTTTCATGTATTTCTACGCGAACATGCCTGTTTTAGCCAACCGAACCACAACTAATTGCTACGCGAATGATTACATATAAATACAAAAAGAAATAGATTGCAATGACGTGACTGCTACACGCGAACAGAGGCCGTGGACGAACACAAAAACAACGACTTTTGCAACGCTGAAAATCCCTTAACAACTACTGCTCATTTTTCTCTATTGCAGCCTAATCAAAAAAGTAAACCCACACACACGAAATAAAGCTCTTAACAAAGACTTGCATATTTCTAACGCTCGTGTCTTTTCTTTACTGCAATCGAGAACATTTAACATTTCAACACAAACACGAACAATTTTATCACAAAATATCTTTAATACCATTTTAAAATATGCAAATATATAAATATGGTTTGTCCCCTAACCATGTTTGTATCTCTTTCATTCATAACATGCATCTTTGTCCATTTCAACTCGTATTACATATTAAATTCATCGTGAGTAAATCCAAAGACGTTTGGTAAATCCAAAGACGCGACTAGCGTCGTCGTCGTCGTCGTCATCATCATCATCATCAAAACAAACCCACCCTATGTCTTTTTCTTTTACACTTGAAATTCAGTTTTCACACATGTTACTAGTCCGATTTTTTTAGCGCTAGTAACCATTTTCCACTAATTTTCCAGCCATTAGTTGTTTCAAGTAAATCCGTATCAACCAGCATGTTTCCACTTTTTTTGTTATTGACATTCCTTCTAGAATGATATACTTACAAGAGCGATGACGTGAAAGTTGCCGGCATCCATAAAAGAATATGGTAGTATGGAACCGCTTGGATTCAAACTTAGTACACCCAGATCGTCAGTTCGAGTCCAGTTCACCACAGTCACTTTCCATTAGTTGCTTGAGAACCCAATATAAACCCTTTGCCCATCTAAATGTATAAATCCTAAGAGAAATAAATCCCCATGAAGTTGATTTAACCGCAATCTTTTTTTAGGTACGGTCGATTATAGACACCACCGGCCATGCGTGCTACCAACGAAACATAAACCTAACAAATGCTAAATTCACAGTCGTTTAATATTCTTTTGTCAGAATGTTTGCAAACAAAAAAGGCAAATAAGCACATCCACACGTTCGCTTTAATTTAGACATATGTGATTTATTGAAGAAGCCATTTTTTTTTAATATTTACTCTCTTCCTTCCCTTCCTTCCACCTCTTCTTCCATCACGACAAAATACGCTTCCTTTATGTGTCGTCTTTTACCCAGCGGTCATTTAATGTGAACATAATTAATATCCCAATACGACTGTTTAAATCAGATCCTTTTTTTTTTAGTATTGCATTAACCCAATCGACTGCTATTTAAAAACCGTTCACACTACCTACGTACCGACGTACATATTTACCTAAATTTACTTAAACCCCAAATATCATTGGAAGTTTAAAAAAACACACACACGTTGAATTGTCAAGTGTAAATCTAGTTAATTCTCCTGTAAGAAACTGAAAAAAATCCTCGGTAACATAAGTTATCTACAACCGTCTAAAATTCAGAAAGGAACTCTTGTTCAGGCAACACTGGAATAATATTAACAAAACTTGTAAAAAGGCTATTCCAACTGCAAGAATCACTCTCCCGTCTGATAACTGTGTCCACGCATGCATATCACCAACAAAAAAGCCCACAACTTTTCCCTATTGTAAATGACCGCTTGATAAGTCAAACATCGCGGTCACCTACAACTCTGTAAGTTTTCATCTCTGTTATCACATCTCCTTTAAGAGTTACATGGAATCGCATAAATGCGTTTCAAATCGTTGCTTTCTTGAGTGTCACACGAAAAAACTTTGCATTAGCATTCGTAACGGAACCGATCTGAGTATGTATGAGTATGTATTTTTATGTAATTATTTGTATTGGTGATTGCAGCGTTCGTTGTTTTTTTTTTTTGCTTGCTATTATTTCGATTGTCTCACTTCCTAAGTGAGTAAGATGCATAAAGTTGCATTATTAGTCGCCTTTAACTTTATAGGACGTATTTTTCGTTAATAAATATATTGGTCCAATGGTAAAGACGCTGGACTATAGACATCAATATCGAAGATTCGATCCTTGTCTAAGTTAGCCATGCTGATGACGGCTGTGCGCCAAAAACACGAGTCCATAGATTACTTTTATGTAGTATAAAATTTACATATATATATATATATATATATATATATATATATATATATATATATATGGGTGGTGTGGTGGAGTTGTTATCCACAGGTCTGTGTGATGCGTCTAGTGCTACAGCGGAGCGTACGTGTAGTTGCATGGGCTTCCTACTCTTGCTATTTGCTTAGCCGCCAGATAGCCCACTAGTTGTGCGAAAAGGGAGCCGAGTGAGTAAGTCTCCCCTGCTGGTATATAGCCTATCCCCAGACAAGACTCTAGTCTGACCTCCTCGTGGTACACTATGGTAACTGGGTGCTTTGCGGCCCCAGGCTAATAGACTAGAGATCTCGGAGTAGGTTAGAACCCCAGAGGTGCAGTGTGCAGGGCCTGCTGGCATGCAGATACGTCCCGGCACTCACCAATCTAACCCCCTGCCACTGGGTAGTGGTCTGTCTCAACCCCCCCCTCTCTCTCTCTCTCTCTCTCTCTCTCTCTCTCTCTCTCTCTCTGTATATGTACATGTGTGTATATATGTATATGTATATGTATATGGCGCCGGATCAGGGAAATTTCCAGTTTGGTATCTGGGGGCGCGTTTAACCCACTAGGAGAGATGCCTCCTAAGCCTTTGTTAAGGCAGGTGTCTAGGAGATGGAAAACTCTGATGTATAACCTGAGGGTTGTTGCTGACTTTTTCTGTGGCACTCATTTGCACCGATCTTGTGCAATCAACAATTCCAAAAAGTGTGGATGGTCCTACACAAGCCTTCACCACTCAAATCAAATCATTCGTGTGGGTTTTCTAGCAGCTTTTCTAAAATCGACATGAGTATTTCTGGGTCCACTGGCGAGAGAGTAAAGGCGACGGGGACAGGCAAAGGATATTGCTGGAAGTCTCTAGCTGGCGCTCTACACAGTGGCGGCTGGTGGGTGATGGCCGTTTGGCACAAACCTTTGGGCAATTGTGCCGTTCGTGTCCGCCACCAGTGACAAAGCAGGCCTATCTAGGATCAGCACTGCTTTCCCTATTTCAGGGAGGGGGCGATAAAAGGAGCCCTAAACATTGCATGCCCTTCTTTGACTTGTCAGCCTACTGCAGCTGTCTAGTTATCCAATACAGCAGTCAGAAAACAAAGAAAGTTATGAAGCTAAACATTGGATCTTGGAATGTGCGCACATTGCAGGATAGTGATGCGTCACTAGAAAGGAAAACGGCCCTCGTATCAATGGAATTAAGGAAACATGATGTAGATATTGCTGCCCTTAGTGAGACGCGTCTGCCTGGTCACTCACAGCTGTGTGAGGTAAAAGGTGGATACACGTTTTTCTGGGCTGGTAAACCAGAAAACGAACCACGTCAATCTGGCGTAGGGTTTGCAGTGAAGACGGAAATTGCTAGATCACTTCCAACACTCCCAGTAAGTCATTCAGATCGTATTATGACCCTAAGACTTCCACTAAAAAACTACACATTCGCAACACTTATCAGCTGTTATGCCCCTACTATGAATAGTTCAGATCAATGCAAAGCTGATCTTTACAATGATTTGCGTAGCTTAATCTCAAAAATTCAGCATAAGGATAAGGTTGCTTTGATGGGAGACTTCAATGCTCGAGTGGGGCTCAACTTTCAAACATGGGCTGGTGTTCTGGGTCACCATGGTGTTGGAAAAATGAATTCAAATGGATTGCGACTCCTGACGTTATGCAAAGAATTTAACTTCAGTGTGACAAACACGTACTTCCAACAAAAGCATTGTCGAAAAACATCATGGATGCACCCCCGATCAAAAGATTGGCATCTCATTGACTACATAATTACCAGAAAGCGCGACCTCAAAGATTTTAAGATAACACGCTCTTTCCATAGTAGCTGTTGTTTATCAGATCATGCGCTTATAGTCGGCAAGACCATCTTCCATTTAGACAAGAGGAGAGTGAAAAAGTCTTCTGTTCCAAAACGCCTAAATGTTCTGCCTCTAAAACAGGCAGATACACAAAATGAGCTGAAGGAAAAAGTTACGGCCGCTATAGCTTCTGTAGAGGTAAATAGTGACGTTTCAAGTTCTTGGGATTCATTGCGCAATGCTGTTTATGACTCGTCTGCTGAGGTTTTGGGCTTCCCTTTGCGGAAACATCAAGACTGGTTTGATGAAAACAACACTGAAGTGCAGAAGCTTATCGACCAAATGCATGTTTGCCACAAAACATGGCTCGAGGATAAAAATTCCACAGTGAAAAAGAAGGCGTATAGAGCTCACAAAGCACAAGTTCAGAAGGCACTTAGGGCATTGAAAGAGGCTTGGTGGTCATCCAAGGCTGCGGAACTTCAGGACGCAGCCGACAGGAAGGATTCTAAGTGATTTTACTCTGGCCTGAAAGAGGTGTTTGGTCCTCAAATGAATGGTTCTGACCCAGTTTTTGCTGAGGATGGAGAAACACTGCTAACTGACAAATCTGCTATCCTTAAGCGCTGGAAGCAGCACTTTGAAACTGTCCTTAACTCTGCATCGGTGACTGACGAAAACATCATTTCCTCTCTTCCGCAGCATCCCGAAATTCCGGAACTGTCTTTTTCACCTACAGTTCAGGAAGTATCTCAAGCTAAAAAACAGCTATCGTCAGGGGCACCGGGCAGAGATTGCATCCCCATTGAGGTGTACAAACATGGCGGAAGAGCACTCGAGGAAAAACTGACCATCTTGTTTGTGGAGATATGGAAAGTTGGCGGAGTCCCACAGGACTTTAAGGATAGTAATGTCAAGCATCTTTATAAGAGCAAGGGAAGCAGGAATTCTTGCGATAATCATCGCGGGATATCTCTGCTTTCTGTTGCAGGTAAAAATCTTGCAAGGTTGATTCTGAACAGGATCATCAGACATCTTATTGATGAGATTTACCCAGAGTCCCAATGTGGTTTTCGCTTTGGTCGAGGTACAATCGACATGGTATTTGCCCTTCGTCAAGTTGCTGAAAAAGTTCGTGAAAAAAATCGGGAACTGTACATGGTTTTTATTGATTTGACAAAAGCATTCGATACGGTCAGTCGCGTAGCACTTTGGAAAGTTCTTCATAAGCTTGGAATCCCCAACAACATGCTTGATGTCATAATCTCCTTTCATGAAGGGATGAAAGCACAGGTCGTTTCCAATGGGGAAACCTCAGAGCCTTTTGAAGTAACCAACGGTACGAAACAGGGTTGTGTGATGGCACCTGTGCTGTTTGCATTGTTCTTCTCGGTGATGCTTCGGCACGCATTCGCTGATGAAAGCACAGGTGTTAAGTTTCAATTCCGAACCACAGGTGGGCTCTTTAACCATCAGCGTTTTAAAGCCAAAACCTTGGTTCGAGAAGCCATCATTCGGGACCTTTTCTTTGCAGATGATGCTGCCCTGGTCGCGACTTCTTTTGAAGAAGCTCAGAATCTTTTGACAAAATTTTCAGGTGCATGTAGGGCTTTTGGTTTAACAATCAGTTTAAAGAAGACTGAGGTGGTCCATCAACCATGCCCTACCCCTAAACAAGTTCAAGGAGTGAAACAAAATCAGCCTGTCCATGAATTTTCATTAGAAAAACTCAAAGTGGATGGCAGACCAATGAACTATGTCAAAAACTTTACCTACCTAGGTAGCAAAGTTAATTCTGCTGCTTCACTTGATGATGAAATCGTAAACCGAATTGCAAAAGCGGCAAATGCCTTCGGAAAGCTGAAACATCGTCTTTGGAGTAGTAGAGGCATTAAGTTGAAGACAAAAATCAATGTGTATAGGGCTGTAATATTGACAGGTCTTCTCTATGGATGTGAGGCGTGGACGCCTTACCGGCATCATATTCGCCAATTGGATGTGTTCCACAGGAGCTGCCTTAGGACCATATGTGGACTTAGTTTGAAGGACAAAGTCGCTAACATCGATCTTTACAACAGATGCCATATTGGTGGAATTGAAAGTTTCCTGTTGCAGTCTCAATTGCGATGGGCTGGTCATGTAGCAAGAATGGACGAAGGGAGGATACCTAAAGCACTGATGTACAGTCAGTTAGCTTGTGGTAACATGAATGTTGGTCGGCCCTTGCTGAGGTACAAAGATAAATTGAAAGATGCGCTGACGGCAATTGGAGTACCCCCAAAAACTTTGAATACTGTACAAAAGACAGGAAGACATGGCGAGCAGCTTGTTGCATTGGACTGGAAAGATTCAACGAGACCTGTGTGGATAATATGAGAACTGCCAGAGTTAGGCGAAAAGCTAGAGAGAGTGCTCCACACCTGGCATCCGATTACTCACACTCTTGCACTGTCTGCGGCTTTCCTTGCAGGTCTCTTGCCGGACTCAGGTGTCATGAACGATCTAAACACAAATGAAAGTTGTTGGAACCTCATACGTCGCAATCGACGGGAGAGTCCATCATATATGGGAAATTAAAAAGGAAAAACCAAAATATGTTTTTTTTGTTTTTTTTATGTATTAAACAACGTTTCGTCTTTATTTGTAAGACTTCTTCAGAATGATAATTTTAAGAACAATGTCATGCAAGTACATAGAAATATTGGGTTGACATGATGGGTTGATGAGAAGAAGTAGTAGCCACTACTGGGAGCGCAGGACCAAGGTCTTTGCATAACGTCAGGAGTCGCAATCCATTTGAATTCATTTTTCCAACACCATGGTGACCCAGAACACCAGCCCATGTTTGAAAGTTGAAGAAGTCTTACAAATAAAAACGAAACGTTGATGGATACATTAAAAAAAACAAAAAACATATTTTAGTTTTTCTTTTTTCATTCTTGGCCTTTTGGCCAAGATCAAAGTGTAGTATCTGTTCCGATGGATACTGCACTCCATAGACTTGTATCGTCTTGGCCTTCGGGGCTTGATTTACGCCGATCTATGGGACGGTCCTGCGCAGTTCTAGGAGGTCCACCCTCCCAGGCTTGGCCTCCCCTTTTTGGGGAGGAGTAAGTTTATTGCTTACTGTCTGAGGCGCCCCTACCGGGGAATGCCGACGGGGCTGCCCAGGCAATTTTTAAACCCCACTTTCACGACCCGACCTTGGGTCACATCTTACTTGTGGGAGTAAGATAAAAACTGCCCTTGTGCCTAACTCCTGGAGAGGAGTAAATCAACACTCTCATCCTTCCTTTCTCATATATAAACGATTATGGGCCTAATCTTTGTTGATCTTGAATTGTTGAAACTGGAATAAATAATGTTATGAATTAATTCGTCTAAACTTACTCTCTCTCTCCCTCTCTCCTTCTCTCTCTCTCTCTCTCTCGCTCTCTCTTATATATATATATATATATATATATATATATATATATATATATATATATATATATATATAGAACGTTTAAAAGAATTTAAACACCCTAAAAGAACGAATCCCCTCCTTAGAAATCCACAAATAACTACGGAGCTTGAAATGCTTCAAAATAGGTTTGTAATAATTTCTATTGATAAGGCGACAAATAATATAGCTTTTATCTGTAAAAAGTATTATATACAACGCTTATTGCTAGAAGTAGGAATAATAGGTGAAGTTTCAGATACTTATAAATTAAGTAATAATAAAAGCGATAACATTATTATAAACAATACTGTTATTTGTGAAAAATTAGGATTAAAATTAGAAGAAAAATACAAAAAACTTCCATCTATGTATTGGATACCTAAAATGCATAAAACACCAGTTGGCGCCCGTTTCATTGTTGCCTAAAAAATGTGCATCACTAAACCTTTAAGTAAGGCTGTGTCTAAAATCTTTAAATTAATTATAAACCAAATAAATAATTTCCATAAAAAAAGTAAATTCTATAGTAATATAAACCTATTTTGGGTGGTAAATAATTCCGATCTAGTAAAAGAAAAATTAGATCGTATTAATTCTCGTAAACAGGCTAAATCAATCTCGACATACGATTTTAGTACATTATATACAAAAATACCCCATAAAGAACTTATTAAAGAATTAGGTAATACTGTAGATTTAGCTTTTGCAGGAGGAAAAGGTAAATACATAGACTTTGCAAAATCTAAAGCCTTTTGGTGTAAAAATAAAAATGGTAAGACGAGTGTATCCAAAACTGGTCTGATAATGCTTATAAGTCACCTTATAAAAGAGAGTTACTTTCAAATAGGGAATAAATTATTGCTCCAAACAATAGGTATTCCAATGGGTTTGGATCCGTCTCCATTTTGGGCAGATCTATATTTACATAGACTGGAATATATATATATATGTCATCATTAATAAAAAATGATATATCTAGAGCGTATAGTTATCATGGATGTAGGCGATATATTGACGACCTTGTTTGCATTAATGATAGCGAAGAGTTTGCAAATACTAAACATTTAATATATCCTAAAGAGTTAAAATTAAACTGTGAACATAAGGGAACACAAGCTACTTTTCTTGATTTGGATATAAAAATTGAAGATAAAATATTTATCTATAAACTGTTTGATAAAAGAAATTCATTCCCTTTTCGTATCGTGCGAATGCCATATAAAAATAGTACTAGCCCTGTGTATATATTTTACGGGAGTATTATGTCTGAATTTCTGAGAATTGCTCGTGTTACCTTAAAATTAGTAGATTTCATGCCCCCAATTTCTGATCTAATAATAAGAATGATTAACCAAGGTGGCGATCAAAATAAAATATTTGGACAATTAAATAAGGCAATTACTCGCCATCCTGATGCTTTTAAATCTTATCAAATTAATCAAAATAAACTGATAGAACAAATCATAGTATATATAAATAGAAATAATGTATAATATGTATAAACGTATATATAACACATCTTCTAATTATAATAAGAAAAACAATAAAAATACAGTAGAAAGAAAGAAAGAAATGTTAAAAAAGAAGAAGAAGAAGAAAACCGACAGTTATGAACGCCGATTTTAAACACCGGGAGTTGGCAAAGAAGAAGAAGAAAAAGAAAGAAAAAGAGAACAAATTAACGGTTAACTTATAGACGCAGATTTGAAACAATGAGAAAAGAAAAAAAGTCGACAGTTGTGAACGCAGATTAGAAAAACTAAAGTGAACAAGGAAGATTAATATTTATTTGAGGTTGACAACAACGGGGAGATGGACAACAAAGTAGGACGAGGGAGAAAAGGAGGAACTAAAGGTATATATATATATATATATATATATATATATATATATATATATATATATATATATATATATATATATATATTATCTTTTATTTTTTGATGTGTTGATGTTTTTTATATTTATAATATAAAACTAAAAATAATACATTAATCACTTAAATAATAGTGTCATGGATTCGTCCAAACACTTTAAAATGCAGCAACATTTTTGTAAGTAACGGATAAATTTTATTAGACAGACGAACAGCACAGGTAAAGAATTTTTTTTTGTGTGTGTCTTAAATAACTAATATAAGTTAGCAAAACATTTATATGGAACAAAACGTAGATTTAGTATAAGGAACGTTTATGTTTTTGTCTTTTAAGGGAAGTGGGGTCTGATCAACTCTGCTGGGAAGCCATGAAATTAAATACTGTCTTGTTTTTAAATTCCCGAAACAGTTTTTCATGGTAAACAACTGATGATCCCTTAAAATAGTGTTAGAAACTAACTAATATAATAACTGTAAAAAATAAATTGACTTACATGAGTTATTTTCCACTGGAAGACTTGAGACTATAAGTTTTTTTAATTTTTTTTTTTTATAGTTTTAATGGTTGACAAAACTTCCGAGACTATATATATATATATATATATATATATATATATATATATATATATATATATATATATATATATATATATATATATATATTTGAGCAAAATTCCTTCTTATAAACATATTTCGTTAAATATGATAAATAAATTCTGCCTACATACTTTTGTGCTGATCCTTTCCAATTTCCTAATAAATCTTCTTCTTTCAGGCGGGAACTGATAGATGTACCTGCCATAGTCGCTTTTTACTCGAGTACTTTCCGATCCCCCAGGAACCATCATCAGGAGTGGTTATGTGTTATCAGTAAAGGTCACGTGGCTAAACATATTTATTAGGGTTTATTTTTTCACCAGAAATCACGTGTTGTTTACTAAGGTTAGGGTACTATGTTAGTTGTTAAAGGCATTCAAGAATATTATTACTATTATTAGAATTTATTTTGTTAATGGTAGTTTTTTTTTGTTTTAATGAAAAAAAAATCACCCCGAATTCTCAAAGTTTCAGAGGAGCCATATCATAGGTGAATTTAATCAGCGCCAAATCGCCACAAACCTCGGAATTCCACTTTCCACAGCTAACCGAGCCGTTTTTATTATTAATGATAATAAGTGTGTCGATTTATTTAATTAATTTGTGTGTATTGTGACATGCTAATGTCAATGCGTGAATAATAATTTAAAGAAGGAAAAGAAACTGAATTTTTAAAAGTCTCATTAATCGAGTTATTGAAATTGAAATCAAACCAAACGCGCGTGCGATGGCAAAGCACGCATAATACAGTAGCTCGCTCTCCTTCTTTCTCCGTATCTTATTGTGTACGTGTGGTTGGGTATAATAGTGTGAGAGAGAAAGAGTGAGAGGTGGGGTGGGGTGGGGTAACGAGGAGGCATGTCTTCGATATGTAACGGCCGGTTTTTGGCTTTCTTTTCTATTTATTACTGACTGCCTGCAATTAAGGGGAAGAGAAAACGAGCGAATGGTGTTATAAGGTAAAAGAAAAAGAAGGAAAAAAGAGAAGATGAAACTGGAGGATTTAGCAGCCGAACTTTTATTATTTTAGGCGCGTTGATTTGTTTTTGTTTAGACACGGTGGAGCGGAGAATGTTGGATCGGTAAGATGTGGAAAGTCGCGAAGTCGGATCGAGAGTTTCAAGGCGGAAAAATGTTGTTCGTGCTATCTCGAATTCAGATATGTATATTGAGTGAAATAAAGATAAACGATTTAATGATTAAATACGGATTCTCGATGAGAGAGGTCAGGGTTTATTATTCGGTGACACGATGAAAAAAAATATCGTAAGAAAAGAAAGAGTATTTCATGAAGAGAACAATACAATTGAAGAGATAAGTGAACTTTATTATTGTTTGAATTCACTTGAAGGAACATTTAATTATTCTTACTTTGCATTAGATTGTTTATTTATTTATTTTTTTTGCTGTTGCTGCAATAAATTTATTTCTTCGTTTTTTGACCATTGCTTAGTGTCGATCTATTCCTTTCAATTATCTCATACTTGTTCTGTTCCCTTGTTGAAATAGCATTATAGAATTCGGGAAATTTCCTTTTCGAGCCAAAGCTTCCGCTAAAAATATAAATATGTTGTGTTACGTCTAGATAATAATACGAAATAATATCGCTCGTGTCCGGTTTGTAAGAGTATATACTCTGAAATGGAGGTTTAGAAAGTAAATAGGATGGTTAATTTGCATGACTAATTTTAAAAGCCCAATTTAAATCATTTCCTGGTATTATTGATTTCTAATATTCTCGTTAAGGAGCGTCCTGTCAGAGAAATTGTTACTTAGGGAATTATTAATTTAAATTCTTATTCACAATAATAGTGAATATAAGTTTACATCAATGCGTCATTCCAAATAAAAAAAAACATAGCAAAGATTTTAAAGAAAATGAAAAAAGCCAAAATGTTGCATTTTTGTGTCTGGAATGAAACAAAATAACATGAGTAAACACGACGTATCTCTTATATACTAAGTATAGTTGTGAGATGACGAAGGGGGATAGCGGAATGACAATGATGCAGAAAAAAGGAGATACACATTTATTGAACAAAAACATCAAAGTGCAACAAGCCATGTAAAAAGACAGAAGATGTTTATATCTATATACCGTCTGAATGTTTTTCCATGGCGACTTTAAACCTAGATATGGTAGGAATCGTCACTCCCTGCTTTAGTGAAATGTTCCACGGAGCGAAAACACAAACAGAAAATCCTGCGTTTCTCCTATTGAGACGAAATCATCGATAGTGTATCTTTCGCGGTATCCCGGGGAGACCACGAATTAGGACTGGGGTGAAAAACTTCTAGAGAAGTAAATTTAAATTGTGGTTAAAAACGATTAAATCTATTAACAATCTATACTACAACAAGCGGTTAATACCCGGTGCTGCCCGGAGTTTTCCTGCGTTTATCTTTGCATCACTTTCTTTTTCTTAACTCCTTTTTCTTTTGTTTTCCAATATTTGAATGGTCAACTACTCTTTCTATCACGTTAATTGTTTAGAGGTACATGGATTTAATCACTACTCACAAACAACGTATTTTTATTTAAACCGTGTTTTAGTATAAAAAGAAAGCATAACATTAAAATCATTAATATATTTTTAAAGACCCCCGAGCGCCGAAAAATTCTTTTTGATTTATATAGTTATGTTTCCTGGAGACTTTTGGATGGTAAAACTTTAGATATAGAACAAAAAACATGTACGATAGAACTTGCAATAACATACTAAAATTGACCATTTTTACTGAAGGGTCACCTCTTATCAAGGCCAAATGCCACTCGAGGATAAGGGTTAATGAGATGTGATGATGGCTAGTATAAAGGTGAAAACACCAATTGTACCCCAGCCGCTAGCAGCATCGGTGACGTCACCAATTTGGTCGTTCCTGAGTTCGATTGGTCACCTGGTATTGCTCGGGAAAAGTTGCCGCGCCGATGAAGGCAGATGTCGAAAGGCCTAGTCCATCGATTAGCGCACTCCCACGTTGTGTTTGATAGATAAATGGGTAATTATTTCGATTGTGTCAGCAACTTGGTACCACGGCGAAGCGAAGAGTCATTTCAAGCAGAATAATTAAAAGAAAAAAGAAAAATCTTCAATAATAGTAGAACTTTCGTTATTGGTGATCGTGAAAGAGCGAATTTTTTAATGAGAAGCAAGAGAAAAAAAGAACAATGAAATGAGGTACACACACACACGCAAAATATGATAGTTGTGTAAAAGAAAACAAAGATATATATATGTACGTAATCTTTAAAAAAAATGCAGTGAACTTAGCGATATACACACACACGCGCAAAATATGATAGTTGTGTAAAAGAAAAAATATATAGGGGGTCCGTGTCTCTTCCAGCTGAGGGCTGGAATTGAGTTATATTCGCTACGCGTGACCCACGTAGTGTTTAAAAAAAAAATAATAAAATATTTTTAAAATATATATATACAGTGAACTTGTCAATACACACACACACACACACACACACACGCAAGACGTAAACTTTTTTTATGGAAGGAAAGAGACGATACGACTTTTAAAAATTTTTTTATTGACTTTCTTGTTCTGTAATTTATTGATACGTTTTGTTTTTGTAAGGGGGAGGAAGGGAGATTTGTTTTTTTGTTTTGTTTTTGTTGTTGTCGATAATTGAGGGTTCGTTTTTTTTCTTTGTTGTTGTTTAAGAAAACAAACATTTTTTGTTATGTATATCTATTGAGAGAGAGGCGTTATATTTTTCCCAGTGTTTTCTTACGTAACCAGAAAAAAAGGAGTTTTTGGTTTTACGTGCGTTAAAATTTTAGTATACATAAAAAAAAATTTTTTTAAAGTAACTAATTAAAAATTAAGTTGTGGTCAGCCAATTAAAGACAGGTTTCGAATGAGAGGATTGACCTTTGGGATGCGATGAAGTTTTCGCGAGATCTCGATTTGGGATGGCCGTGAGCCAATGTCGATCGTGAGGGGAATTTCCTTACATCCCAGGAGAGGCCTCTGGGGGCCGTGTCTCTTCCAGCTGAGGGCTGGAATTGAGTTATATTCGCTACGCATGACCCACATAGGGTAGCCAAAGAGGGGGTTTGCGATGATACGGACAAAGAGTTGTTCGGTGCACACGCGTTAGAAAGCGATTTTGTGGCTATGAAAAGAATAGCGGATTGTGGATAATCGTTGGGGACCTCAAGGTTTGCCGCATTTTGCATTGGTCAATCAAGTATGAATGGTGATAATTCTAAGTTAGGGACGGGTCCGTTATAGGTTTTGGATTGGACGCCTCACGACATAGTTAGAATCACGCGAAGGGTACAGTTAGCAAAGCGATGCAGGCGAGTCCGCATCAACGGGGTTTGGAGTTAATTTTGGTGAGAGGAGGCGTTTCGTGCGTGGGTCGAGGACAGCTATGACCATAGATGGGTCGACTACGTGCCGTATTTTAGGGTCCTGGAATAGTAAATAGACAGGAAATGTGTCTCGGATCGAGATCCAATGTGTGTGTCTTCGAAATAGACACGCGAACTTCACAGAGGGTCGATCTGGACATAGAGTTTAATGATAGAGCGGCATGTAAAATTAATTCGTGTGCTGACCATATTAGGTATATGTTTTGTAAGTGGGGTTTCTGTTTGTTCCCCGTAATTCGCAGTAATGCCGCCAGTTGGAGAAAATTATTATCGGTTGTATGCCGATGATTGGGGGTGTGCGTGTGAGGTGAATTGAAGTATGCCTATGTGTTGGTGTGAATACCCCGGGGTCGGAGGTAAGACCGTTGTAGGTTCAGCGGCGAACTGAGCGGGTGATGGGGCGATGTTGCCCGATAATGCTTTGACGGGGATGGCCATAGAGCCGATATCGATCGTAGGGAGAATTTCCCTACATCCCAGGAGGGGTCATAGGGCCGATTTGTGGCAGCCGGGTTTTGAGATGGTCCAGTTTTGATGTTGGCGTGTCGCGTGTTGCATTGTGATGTGTGACCGATGCGGTTCCTTGGTGAGTGCTTTGCGGGATCACAGATAAGTCATACCACTCATTTCTCACAACATCCTTATTCATCACTGTTCCCGGGTGGGGTTGTCCCGGAGTGTGTTGGTCCTCGCTGGGCTGTCTGGCCTCGATCTGGGATTTCCTCTTGTTGACAACAATCACGGCCAATTTAAACTTGAAGTCCACATACGGGGGGGGGGCCTGGTGTATCGCATGTGGGGGGGATTCTTTGCATCCCGGAGATTATGTCATAAGCCGAGGAGCGGCCGGTTGAAGAGGTTGGACGTTGGAGGTTCAGCCGTACTAACCCTTGGTTCTGACCAGACCCGCAGGGGGGGGGGGTGCTAAAATAAAAATATTAGGATTGTTTTATTTGTATAGGGAGGGGAGGAATGTTGGATAGTGACCCTACAGAAAAAGGACGTATCTATTGAGGCGGGTTTGACTTGTGCGAATTGTAGCGGAGTCATCGCGTGCAACTTTGGTGCGACGGTTTTCTCACGGTTCGAGTGACAGTGACGAAACCCGGAGGGTCAAAGTTTAGGTCACACCTGGTGTTGATCACGAGATTTCGTGACGTCAATTTTCCCCGATGGGAAAACGAGATTGAGATTCGACAGTTTTCGACTGGAAGCCGACGAGAGAACAACGATAGTCATGTAGCTGTTACAAGCTGAGGGATTTCGAATCCCCAAAAATGAGGGCCAGAGTGAATCTCCAATCTTCCTCCCTTTGCAAGTAGAAGTGATTAGGTGATTAACTTAGGAAATTAACTAGCGTAGCCTCTCTCTCTGCGACAACGAACTTCCCCGGTCGACACGCAGAATACCAATAAATTTCTCTAATTTAAAAAGAAAAAGAAGCCTTGTTATATTGTATCGTGTACAGGGAGATTTGATTTCAGCCCATGAAGAAATCGCCAGGATCGTGAGAAGAAACGAAGATTATGGCGATTGCAGTAGGGTTGCAGACCACAGAGAATTGCGTCTACTACTGTGTCGGGCGACAACAACGAGACAAGGTTAGTACGAATAGTTGCATACGGCGGCGAGGCAATTGAGAAAGAGAGAGACAAGGTTAGTACGAATAGTATTCATGCGATTTGGGAAAAGCAGTGAGAAACGGAATATCGTCCCCATTAGTAGCGATGCCGTTCGTTCTGGATCAACAGACGAAGAGTTCAACGACGACAAGAGATTCCTGACACAACATATTATGAATTTGTAAATGTAACAAGAGTCCGAGGAACGTTCTAGGTGAAAGAAGGTATTTTATAAATAAGGAAAAATTGAGTACACATGTTCACGCATATGTGTTATGGTGTGATGGTGATCTAATCTATTTCATGATTATATGGACTCTTCCAAACATTATGTATAGAGGAGCCTACGGCGAATGAGGAGTAGTCTTTCTGTAACATACTATTCTGTACTTCTGTAAATACACACTCTTGTAAATATACCACCGTGTAGGCTTATTTATTATCAATCTTTCAAGGTCACAACACTGGCGACGAGGAACTCGGACTTATTTAGACACAACATAACTCAGACATGTTGCACACAACACTAGTGACGAAAACTCAGACTTAAGTCGGATACAACATAAACATTACTACAACTGGCGATGTTGGATTTTCGAAAAAGAATTGTTAATTACAACAGTAACAGCGGGAAGTTAAAAGACGTACTGAATTTTTAACACACAGGGTGTGCCAAATCTTCGAAAGGAAAGTCTCCAACGTCAGAAAATAGGATTAACAAAAAAGCCTTCGTTTTTGAGGTGAATGAAAAAAATTTCAAGTCATTCACAAACACGAGGTTTTGAAATCATTTGACCACGAAAAAAAAAGAACAAAATTTCTATCGATTTTTCTTCAGATTTTATTGTTTAATCAAGAACACTTAAATAAGTTTGAACAAGCTTACTTTTTTCTCTCGCTAAGAAGTGAAAAATTTATTTTCCAGTTGGAAAAGTCTAAAACAGCATAAAAATAACAACAAGAAAACTCTAAAATGTCAAGAGCCTATTTTAAGTGACGAAAATGGAGGAATTTAAAAGTGGCATGTTGGAGAACATTAAGCACCAACAAGAACAACAACTTCGACAAGAAGAAAAATATTAAAAAAACAAATAGAACAAATGGAATATCAGAAGAAAATGAAAGTAGAAAAGCTTCGTCTAGAAGAGTAATTTCAAGAAAGAGAAGAGAAATTTAAAGAAAAACAATTAGAGTAAATGGAAAAAATTGATGGAATGTTTCGTCATACGCAACAAGAACAGTAGAAAAATATACGAATTATCAAAATGTTAAAGCCGAAAGTGCATTTTTACAAAACGCTATTTTGAGCGCTATTGATACTTTTACTTACGACTCTGGAAATGAAATTACGTTTGCTTCGTATTTGAGACGATACGAAGATCTTTATAATACATACTGTGCTAATTGGGCTTATTTTTAAAAGGTTCGTTTGCTATTAAGAAAGTTGGATACAGTTGAACATACCAAATTCGTCAATTATATATTGCCACAAAACATGAAACCTGACATTTACTGAAGCAGCACAATTTTTAACTCAATTGTTTAGCCCTAAAACGTCTCTTTTTCACAAAAGGTGAAGTATGAATATTACAAGGAAAGAAGACGAAGACTACACTACTTTCGCTAGCGTTGTTAACAAGCACTGCGATGATTTGAAATTGTTGGAGTTTTAAATGTCTAATCTTCACACAGGGTTTAGCATCAAATACGGATGCAAAAATCAGACGACGGGTTCTTAATAAACTACAGAATAAACTTCTTTTAATGGTTCAATATATTATAAAAGGCTGCCAACGTTTCATTAGTGTTCCCCAAGATTCAAGAGACATTGAGCAAAACAGACTGTAACGTATAAGAAAAATACGTAACAAAGTAAAAATTAATTTACCAACTAAATTTCATCAGCCAGAGAAAAATATTTTGCCTCCTAAACCGTAGTTTGGTTGCGGGCAATTGCATAGGTACAAAGATTATCTATATAAAATGAAAAACGTTTTTAAATTACGGTCGCTTGGGACACACAATTACACATTGCAGAGTTAAAAAATAAAATTTTCAAAGCTTTATAAAATTGCTAAAGGTTGCGAAACTGAAAATACCAGGAAATGTGTGTATATAAAATGATTATATAAAAATATAAAGCTACAAATTGATTCCGGTTCATATCTGTCTATAATAAATCTTCAAAAGTGAAAAAAAACTATAAACCAACTTTGATGAGAACGTGCAAAATAGTTGAAAGCGTCACTGGTGAACAAATAAAATTTAAAGGTGAGCTAATCTTTAACGTTACATTAAAAGGAAAGACATCGAAATTAAGAATGTTAGTAATGAACAACTCAAATAACCTCTTCGGCATGGACTGGATGGGAAAAGTTCAATTATGGAATATGCCCATGAACTCCTTTTGTCAAAATATTGAAACTTTAAATTCCGAAGCGGAGAGACTAAAGAAAGTAGTAAAAGAAACCGTTTCGGAAGTTGACTGGGAAGATGTAAAAAAATGACTGCCAAGACTGAATTAAAATCAAATATTCAACCAGTTTTAAAGAAGAAAAAATGTTCCATTCGCGTCATGAAATCAAATTGACGAGGAATTAAATAGACTCGAAAAATGGGAGTATTATTGAAATTAGAACACAGAGAGTTTTGTTCACCTGTAGTCTACGTAAAAAAGTAAAGAGGTCCGTCTTTGTGCAGATTTCTCGACAGGATTGAACCATGCACTAAAGGAGTACCACTACACTCTGCCTAGTCCAAAAAAGATTATCGCTAAACTTAATGAAGGAAAAAATGTCAAACGTTGAGTTAAGTGATGTTTATCTACAAATACCTGTGGACGGGGAGTATCCAAAGCTACTTTGTATACACATAGGGTTTTGTACAAATTCGAACGATTACCATTGGGGGTTACGGTTGCACAAGCAATTTTCCAGCAAGTACGCATTGTTTAGCGTACTGAATTTGCGACTGCCTACGTAAATTACATCCTAGTAATCAGTAAAAGCACCGAGCAACATAAATCACATGTACACAAAGTATTTAAGGAGGGAAAATTACATTTTCCATGGAAAAATAAATATCTTGGTCAAATTGTAGACAAAGATGGTAGAACAGATCCCGAGCGAAGAAGTGCGATAAAAATATGCCGGCTCCAAAAAACGTATCGTTGCTACAAAATTTATTGGTTTAGCAAATTATTATAATGTGTTTATTCGAAACATGCAAGATTTGCGAGCTCCTGTGAATGAGTTATTAAAAAAAGAAAAAAATTGGGTCTAGACGACAGAATTCCATGATGCATTTGAAAAAATAAAAAATATCCTCACATCAGAATTATTTTTGACGCACTACAATCTAGATCTCGAAATCATTGTGTCTCTGGTACTAACTCGTACGGCATTGGAGCCTCAATATTACACTAAATGGAAGACGGATCGCTAAAACCTATCGATACACGTCTCGTATGTTACTATCAGCAGAAAAGTTACTCACAAATCGAGAAAGAAGCATTGGCTATTATTTTTGCTGTGACCAAATTTCATCGATTTGTTCACGAAAGACATTTTATGTTGCTAACCGACCATAAGTCATTGCTAACGATTTATGGGTTTAAAATGGATTATCAACGCATACTGAAAACAGACTTGCAGAGGTGGGGGGGCATTCTCGTCAATTAGAATATTTGTAAAGACACCAAGACTAACACCACCTGAGGATCATTTGAAGAATCAAAATGAAAGTACTCGCGAAAAGGGAAAGAAAATGGAACAAGAAGCCCACGGAACTTACAATTTGACCGAAACACTAAATGGACTATTCAGAAAATTGAAAAAATAGAAAAGTCTTATCAAGCAAAAACACTCCGTGTTATTTAATAATGTTTTCCTAAATAAAAAATATGCTGCTTAAATACATACACACACAATATATATATATATATATATATATATATATATATATATATATATATATAGAGAGAGAGAGAGAGAGAGAGAGAGAGGGGGAAAGAGGGGTAGAGAGAAGGACAGAGGGGGAGAGAGAGCAATTTTTATTTCACCACACATTATATATTTATCAGTTTTCTCTTCTTCATACCGAAAGCAAAACACAATAACATACAAATAAATTAAAGACTTCTCTTCAGAGATTTAGGAAAAATATTGCCAATAGGATACAGATAAATTATCAAAATGTTACAGTTTTATTTCAAAAAATATTTTTTAAGTTTTTTTACTAACAAATTCTTTATAATCCATCGCTACAAAAACCCCAGGAATCGTAACGTTAATTTGTTTCAGAAGTTGCACTTATTTTTAGTTGCTTTCGATAACGAGAAAGGAAATTTATTTTTCCTTCTTTTCTTTTTTTATTATTCGAAATTTATTAGATCAAAGAAAGATCAATTTATTAGTATTATATTAGCTAGAAGAATTCTAAAAACCAATTCTATTTTCCTTGAGAGATATTAATTGTTCCTAAACAAGAATACTTTTCAGCTTTATCTATTAATCATTAAATTATTTCTAGTGCTAACTTTTATAATAATATTATTATTTTTAAATCGCTTTACCAATTTATCAAGGAAGTAATTAATGAGTATTAATAGAGAACTAGCGATATGCTTCTGTTATATCAATAAGTATATATTATAAATATTTCTATGTTATTTTATGCTAATTTCTGATTTTGCTACATATTTTTTTTATTATTAAAGTCATGATGAGCCTCGATTTACCTTAAATCAGCCATGTTTATATTTTCTTTTGTGCAGACAGTATTATACTATTTCGAACTTAACGTTAAGTAGATTAGTTTTAATAGTTTAAATAATTTTAATAGTGGGAAATTAAATTTATGCGCAGCAAGTAACTACACGGGAGCGTCTATGTTTCATTCTCGCAAGAAATCACTAGGCTTAGCCTATAATATATATATATATATATATATATATATATATATATACTAGACTGAATTAGGTGATTCATTAAATAAAGCTTTATTTAATGAATCACCTAATTCATTATTGTTATTTATTCTCTTTGCATTGCTAATTTTACTCTAGTTTTAATTCTTCAAACTCAATTCCAGCTTCAATATTTTAAAAGTTAATTCTACTTGTTTTATACTTTTCCGGGTTTATTTTTCAGTCTAGTCCACTTTTTTCAGGCATTGCACTTTGAGATTGTACAATGTATCTTTCATTATAATTCAAATAAGGAACAAATAACAAGACCTCAAAGCATCAGTGACCAGGTTCACCTTGAAGCACCTATACTTTGAGTTGGTGGAAATAATTGTTAACAATTGCTAATTGAATTAAACCAATAATCATTATGACATCACAATAATGAAAGCATCTAATTAATTAGTGAACTAGTCCTGGATTTATTACTTCGTATCCGCTAAAAAGATTTAATTAATTCAAACTTTCCTTCGTAATCTGCATAAAAGCAATAGTAAGAAATTCTAACTAATTTCATTATTCAGTACGGTCCATAGAGACAAAGTCACAACAAATTATATTGTAAAAAATTTGAATTTAACTTTAAACATGATAAGCAACAATAATAACTTCACGTATACATTTTTGAAACAAAAAAATTGTTAATAGAATATATCAAATGAATCATTTGCCTTTTCTAAACAGCCCTACTACATGATTTAGTACTGCCAATAAATACAAAGCATAAAGGACTATATCCCAATCATTGAAAACTTAAATTTTATGAATGAAGTTATTATAAATTTCTTAATAAAGCTTGCAATTAAAAATAACTTCACTTTTTAGTTTATAAAAAGTAAAAGTACATAATTAGAATATAGTCAATTAAAACATTTGCCTTTTCTGAACAGCCCTACTACATGATTCAGTACTGCGCATAGCGAAAAAAACACAATTGACTATACTTTAGTAATAAATTTAGAGATTAAATTTAAAAATGAAGTCATTTGGAAATAATAAATAGTAAAACAATAAAAAATATCTTTACTTATGTAATTTATTATAAAATTATTTTTAGAATATTATCAAAAAGACAATAGTCTTTTCTGGACAACCCTACTACATGATTCAGTATTGCCCACAGAGACAAAGTCACAAATGACAATATTTTATTAATTAATTTAGAGTTTTACTTTAATAAGTGAAGTTATTAAAAATAAGTTAACAAGCAAAATAAATAATGGTGGTGCTTATACACCCACTTATAACCCTTTAAAATCCCCACAAATGTTCTTATTATTATTTAATCATTTTTGGGGGTTCTTTTGTTCTTTTTTTAAATAAAATTTATTCTTTTTCTTTTCAATTATTAGAGGTTCAATTATTAATAAGTTAAGAATTATCAAAAATAATATTTCTTCTATTTAAACATCATATTTTTTAAATAATAGAATACAATCTTACTTATTAGTTATATCTAATAATTTCAGGTGTTTTCTTTTTTAAAATACTAATTCCATATTCCAATTCAAATTAAATGATTCGCAAAAAAATTTTTAATTTTCGAAATTTTCAGAATTTTAATTTTTAGATTAAAGTAAAATAAGATAAAATATGTTGAATATTTTACATCCAAATATTAATAAATTCAGAAAAACTGATTTTCAGATAAGTTTCAGAATAATAAAAATAAATTTCAATTTCTGAGTTTCAAATAAGTTCCAATAATTTACAATTATTTTAGAATGAATTAAAATATCACAATCCAATGATTTTAAAAACTCATTTTCATTATATCTATTTAATTGTTTAAGATAAAAAGTTAATCTTAAAATACTATTTCTATGTGTCAAAAACTTTTAGAATGAAAACTGTTCTCACTATGGCTAAAAACACAGACATTCAGTAAAATTTTAAGTTTCAAGACATTTTTTTTTGTTAATCTTTTGAAATATAAATATCACTTTTTCTGGAAGTATTTCAAAGATCTTAAGACACTGAATAAAAAGAAATTATGTACATTTTACTAAAAATTAAATAATTATCTAAAAAATATCCGTGAGATCAAAAAAATGTCTGAGCGATCATAATAGCAACAATAAGTTTGCCAACAGAAAACTATGTACGGAATATATAATCGCTATAATATTTCATTTTATTAATTTCATTTAGTACTTTTTATTTTATATAGAAGGTATAGATTTGTAATAGAACATTATTAGAAAACCATCTGTCAGATGGTGTTCTAATAATTTTCCATAATTTATTTATAGCTTTATTAGAATAAATATAAATAGTTAATCTATTTTTATTAAAAAGTTACTTTTACAGTTTTAATTGGTCTTAATAATATTTTATTTCCCTATCTAATTTTAAAATGATATTAAAATTGTTTAAATATCGACGAATATGTTTTCTATTTTGTTTTAATCAAAAAATATATAAACTTTAATTGTGGAAATTACATTTTATTTTTCCAAAGTGAAACTGGAAACTGAATGATTGTCTGTAAATAAAACTTCGATGATGTCGCATAGTGGATAGTGAACATCCCGTGTGTTTAATTGTTTATTATACTTTTGCCCTACCATACATTTGAAATTAATTGTTAGTAAAATTTAGACCACTTTTTAAAATAATTTTTTCGGAATGTTCCTGTTTTTCAATTTTTTCAAATTTTTCAATTTTGTTTTGTTTTCAAGATTTAAAAAAATGAATTCTTATGCTGCTGAGTACACATTCATGTGTCAACGACAAGTCAATTATCATTTTGGACTTATTAAAAATAAAATTTTCAACTTAAATATTTAACAACATTGTATAGCACATGCTGTCCCAAAATACACCAAAAACATGTTCACGCATGCCGCTCTAGTATTAAGGAACCATTAATATTCTAAAATTTAATTTTTTAATGTTTTTTAGAGGGAGTACCCCCTTTATACAACTATATCCCCCTCAAACATTTATTTCTAAATATTATCTGGGGGGGGGGGTCTTTTAATACATGAAGATTTTCTAAGAATTTCAAATTTTCAAATTCCTTTCAAATATCGAACACAGAGTAATGTATTTATTATTTAAACTATTAACAAAATATTAAAATGGCTGACTTGTTTACGAAGAAACCAAAATGCATTATGATGGATTTAATCTCGTAATAGGATTTTAATTTACTACTTTTTTATTAATATAATAATTGGAAGGGATGGTACTTTTGTAGTTTACCGATCGGGTTGAAATAATATTATTTAGAAAGCCATTCTTAACATAGGTAGGTTGGGGGGGGGGCTTTGCTAACGATTCTGTACTTTCACCTAATGATTTAATAAACTAAAGATATCGTGAAAATTTAATTTAACTTGAAAATCTTATCTTTTTATATAAGGTTTTCAAGTTAAATTTTTACGATATCTGTAGTTTATTAACCCAGTCCGTAAACTGCACAAGTACCAAAAAGATATTCCAATCTAAAATCTATTTCGTTCTAAAATCTATTTTCAATCGATATTTATTTCATAATTACAAAATTTTCCTACTTTGACAAAATTGCCGGATTTTCCGTTGCAGCGAGGTAAACACAAGGTCGGTTTTTAATGTGTGAAAAATCCAGATCTCTAAAAAGGGGACCTCTAGATTGTAACAAAAATGAAAATTGCCTTAGTCTAGAAAGATTTCTCCTTCACTGACTGAGGGCAGAAAAGATGAAGTGTAGTATCAGAACAGATACCACACTTTGCAATATTTATTTGCACAAAAAATACAAAAGTATACAAAAATTGATGCTACATTTTGCTCCTAGCCAAAAGGTCAAGAAAGTATGTAACCGTTCTAGTTAAATTTTTTGGGTTGCCACGCCTGGACTTAAGGTTATTGATAGAGTTAAGTTATTTTTTTTTTTGGGGGGGGGGACTGTTTCCACGTGGACTTAGGGTTATTGGTATGAATAATGGATTTTTTATTCCCCCCACAAAAAAAACAACACAATTTATATCCCTTTGCAAAAAAATATGGTTATATGCTCTTAAAACGCTATCCCAATAGCGATCGGCCAGAAATGGGTGATAATTTTACGTAAAATTTATATGCAAAACTTTAAATTCCGAAATAATTGTTTTTCTTTCCAAACACGTAATCGTCTAAAAAAAGGATTATCTCATTTTTGTTTAGGGGAAGAGGGGCTGAGGGTATCTATGTACAAATTTATCAACAATTATTTAAATATAACATGTTCAAATATTCTTTAAAGTCTTCCAGTACGATATAAAAATTAATGTGTATAATGTAGAAAGTATTATTTATTTAGCGCAATAATTATATAAATATTTTTTTAATTTTCCACAAAAAACATATATAAAAAGCCCACAGTTTCAATTTCATAGGGAACTTCTTCGCTTTCATCACTAAAAAAACAATACGAAAATAAAAAAGATACAAATATTTAAAGAGTTAATACTTCAATATAGCCAATTTTTCTTCATTTTCTTCATTAATAAAGAGAATGTTCAATTTGGCATTTTTTTTTTTTGCTTTCTTTCATCTAAAATTGTGGCTTCAGTTTTCAGTTTGGCTTTTTGGGACCTTTTTTCCTGAAAAATTCTGCTTCAAAAGTCAATTATCACTTTTTAAATTTTTTTTACTAAAAGTCACACATCTCTATTTCTATGGTCCCAACTAACATGTTTAGAATCAGCTCATTGAGTTCTATCTTTCTATTTTTCCATCCTTAAATTATATTTATAATTTAAAACGTTATGTCGAGTTAAAAGGCATGAAGAGCGTTACTCAATTGGCATTTTTGTCAATTTATTGTGCTGTTTGCTACATTTTGGGTATAAAAAATAAATATTTGTTTTAAATTAAAAAAAAAGCTATGGTTATTCAAAGTCAATGGGGGTGTTATCCTACACGTTGATGACTACACATATTTTTAATAACTTTTTTCTACTGGACCAAATTTTAATTTCTTTATGTTTAAAAAAAGGCTTGGGACTAGGCAATTCTAGTGCAAAATACTGCATCAAGTTTAGATAAAAACTGAATTAATGACAAGCCCAAGCATTTTTTTCTTTCAACTAGCCATACAAAAAATAATGAAAAATATTAATTAAGTTTGTTATTCTAATATCGTTGTGAACTCTGTCTTTGGGGCATCTGTAGTCCAATAGAGATTCTGCTCTTTGACTGGACTATTAGTCTAATGTTGATATTTTCCTTCTAATTTGATATATGCTGATAAAGAGATCTAATAGAAATTTGTCTCAGAAAGATACGTACACTAAAACTTTTTGATGTTGAATTTTTAGAATTTGTACACTTAATGATTTTGTATCTTTCTAAGTTGTTATATATCAGCTCTGGTTGATCCAACTTCTTAACCATAGAGCTGGTGTAATCCCAGCAGTATTCATTGGAATCTGATGGACTTGATTTACTTCACTTTTCATCTACGTAACTTTTAGGTGTCGTTTTCTTTGTCTCGTTAGAATACTATCAATATTCCGACATGTTGAGGGTACAGGTTAGACAGCTTGTCTGGCTGCTCTTTCCGACTGGTAGTGCAGGAACAATAACTCTTAGGTAGTGCTAAGAGCGACTGCTCTATCAACAGTTGTATAATATCGTGGGTAACTGTACGTGCCATGTCGTGCATGGAAAGAGGCCCTACAGTTATCCCCAGTGGGCTTTCCCAAGGCCACAACCTCTATGGATCAAGTCTTGACTAATGGTCTGGTTGTGTGAGCTTATTGCCACCAAACAAGCACCCACTTTGCCCTCCCCACTCTATCTAAAACCAAAATGACAATACAAAGAAAAAGAAACAAACCTAAACCAGACATCCACCAAAAAACATCTTCGCATCCACCCTTGAGACTAGCATTCACAAATATCCGAGAGCTTAGAACCAACATCAATGACGTAGAAATGTTTCTCCTAGTAAACTCCCGGGATATCCTAGCACTAAGTGAAACAAACCTACAATCCTCAATCTCCACACACTATTTTTACATGAATACCGCCCACTTTACCGAAAATACTTTGACAAAAATATGCATGGGGTAGGAGAATATGTTCAGAACACCCTCTCCTTGACTAGAGAACATAGGCTAGAAGCAGATGATCAAGTCTACATATGCTTTATGGGAACCATAGATTGGAGCTCTGTCGAGCACCTACCATGAAAATAACGATAGAGTAAAGAAAGTCTAGCAATCTCTATTCTGTAAAAAAGAGGATGTTTTGTATACTATCAAGGCCGGAAAAGATGCTCTAAGCGGCATCTCCCCAGATGTGGCAACAGTACTCCATCTTTGGACGTATTTGATTCTTATAATAACAGGTAGAGAATTGCGTCAGGAGTGAGATATTTTCTGGAGCGGTAGAATGATCCAACCATTTTTCCGACAACCTTCTCAACAGATTTGTGGAGGTCAGTCCTAAAAGATTATCAAGGCAGAGGACTTCCTCAATGAGTGAGCCATTCATTTAAATTATGGCAAATTAATGATCCGAGCATTAGTGGTGCAATGAGAGAAGCTTGGTTTTAGATGTATTAAAAGTAATCAGCCATTACGTGCTCCAGGTCAGAAGAGAGAGAATCAGAAATATCTTAATCATTAATGCTCTTTAAAGTGTTGTCATAGATGGTGGTGTCATCTGCATAAATGTCAACGAATGATCTTAGAATGTGATTTTGGAGATCATTGATAAAGATCAGAAAGAGGGTTCGACACAGAATGGATCCTTAAGGCATGTCAGAATTGATACTATGTGCTTCAGACTTCTGTCGATCAACGACTACTTTTATAAACCTATCAGAGAGAACGGATTTAATGGTTGAGAAAACGTTTCCAGATATTCCATAGCTAGCTAGCTTGTGGAGCAAATCTTTATGCCAAACCCTTTCAAAGGCCTTTGATATGTCAAGAGCTATTTTTCTACAAACGAAGCCTCCATTAATAGATTTACTGATCCTGTGTGATATTACAGTCAACACATCAGCGTTTATCTTTATATTTCTTTGAATAGATTGTTTTTGCTGAGGTGATTGGCAACTTTTTGATTTATCACAGATTCAAACAACTTACTCCTGACACATAGAAGACTGAGATGCATGCGATCGATTTCCAGCAGTTTTAAATAGTGGTCAGAGTTTCCAAGGTGATAGGAAGCACTTCTCCTTTAAGCAACGATTGAACAGCTTTGTAAGGATAGGGGCTAGTTCTGGTTGTAACTGCTTAAACGCTATAGTTGGAATGTTGTCAAGACCAGTTGCCTTGCTGGCATCAAGGTTTTTGATAAGATTGGCAACATCCCGGACAGATATATGGATGTCGCTCAGAGTGTTTACTGTCATAGGAGGGGAATTCAGGAAGTAGGTGGCCCTGATCATGGAATTTGATACACAGTTTTTTGCAAAAAGTTTTACTTTATCAGATGCTGAAGAAGTCACCTCTTGTTTTTTATCTTCTGTAGGATCTGTTGCTATATGTATAACATGGTATGCGCCCCTCTTTTTCGCTTTTCAGCATTCTTTCTGTTCCCTGGGGAGTAGTCCACGATCAGTGTGTGTTCGCATTAACGTAGTTCTTCCTTTGATCATCTAATCTGGTATGCCTATTTCGTGTATACATTTTCTCATGGTTTCTGTTAACATTTTATGTAGGTTCCTGATTTCTTTTTGACCAGTATGCATGTATTTTATCGTTGTCTGAGATTATAATCATTATTTACTCACTAGGAATTCACACACAGGTTATCATTAGTGATTGCCCACTGAGAATAACCAGTGATGTTCTCTGGAGTCTAAGTAACAACAAGTATACACAGATTTCCAGTATTCTCTGCCACTGTTCAATAAACATTGCAAATGATTTTACGTTATCGCAATAGTTGCTTACCATTGATTTTTCGCGGGGTGGAAATAAGTCTCTTGAAGGTCCCAGCACCATTATTAATTATTATTATCATCATCATTATTATTATCATAATCATCATTATCATTTTTATTATTATTATCATTATCAATCGGGGTTCAATCCTCGATCGAGTCATACCACAGACTAAAAAATGGTACTTGCTACCTCCTTGCTAAACACTCAGGATTATAAGATGTGGATCAATGGTAAGTTGAGAAATCCAGGCAAACGAAAGGCGCCCTCCCCTACATCTCGGTGTAGTAGCACATGAAAAGGAAACCCTCGGGTTGCTCGATTCATTTTTTGTTATTTCATCCGAGTCTTTTTCTATCCATTATTCGTGACAAAATGTTTGAATTTGAATTATTTGGATTATTCAGACCACTGTTCTTATTTTGGATGTTATTTTCATAACGTTTTAGCCGATGTAACCTCCGATCTTCTTCCAGCGCATCTTGTTGAGCTAGGGAATCTTTATGACGATCTCTGGAATCTATACTTAATTTCGAACTGCACCTTTCATTTAAGCCATGCGGATAGATCGTTTTTGTTGCATCAGCCATGACTGAGTAGAAATCTTACTGCATTAATAATCCCGAGTTCTACAAGACCTATCTGAAGAAGATCTGAGATTACATCGGCCGAAACGTAGTGAGAATAACCTCCAAGATGAGAACAGTAGTCCGAATAATTCAGATAATCCAAATTATCAATCCTCATTCTAAAAATTCAAAAACATAAAACATTTTAATGTTAAAGCATAAGGTGTAAAAAGTAAAATATATTTTTATTGAATATAAACCATTTTTTACATTGTGATTTGAAGTCTTGTTTACAGTTCTGTTATTTGATTTTCTTATTAATAGCTATTTTACGTGGTCTTCTAAAATGTAATGTATGTCGGAATTATGCTATCAGATGTCAATTTGAAAAACATGAAATGTGAGAAAGAAAATGAATCCTAAACAACAACTTGGCTTGGGTGGGTGTAATAAAAAGAAATCATGTATGGGAAAGTCGCAGATGTTATGGTATTGGATGTGGGTCGCCAGCATGGCTCGGATAAAGAAGTAGAAAACGAGAAGCTGTTGCATGGGCTATTTTTATTGATCATTTGCTATTCCAGGAGGTCATGACAGTCAAGAGCAGATAATCGTGACTGATGTTGGGCTTAAGGGATTAACTAAAGCAAATTACAGCTAATTAGAACAATTAAACATAACTCAACTCCAAAACCATGGTATATCTTAACCTGTATTTTGTGTGATTAAAATATATGCGGAAAAGGTCTCCAGGAAACAAACGTGAATTAATTCAGCTTTCGTAAAATAATAGATGTGATTACAAGAGAGGGGTGTGTGTGTGTGTGTGTGTGTGTGTAAGAGAGAGAGAGAGAGGGGGGATAAAAGGCAAATTAAATTGACTGTCACATTCTAATTGCGTTGATCAATTGGTAAATACCGGCTTACTTCATTTGTATGTCGGCAACTGCTGCATGCAATAGGATATGACATGAGGTCATTCGAATGCAGGGGAGGGGTGTTACAGGGTCCGGTCACCTATGGAGTTTTTTTCCTTGTTCCGAACGCTTGGACAGCGCCAGATGCGACGTTTGGGCAGCGCCGGGTGCAACGCTTTGGGCAGTGCCACTACTCTGAGGTGATCAGTCTTACAACTAAGAAAGTAGACACAGACAAATTATGGTAATGGCAAAGAAGAGAGGACAAACGCAGATGAACAGTTTAAAAATAAAGAAGTTTATTTACCATAAAGGTAATAACGTGTGAAGGAAAGCTAAGGTGACGTCACTGGAAGCAGAAAAGGCTGGAGCCACTGGGAGGAAACTGGAGCAAGCATTGCTGAATGGAGCAGGAGCCGCTGAAGCAGGAGCTTTTGGAGCAGAAGCCGCTTTAGAGAGCTGGAGCAGGCGTTGCTGGAAGGAGCTGGAGCAGGAGGAACTGGAAGAAGTTGTTTCAGGCACTGTAGGAATCTGGAGCAAGAGTCGCTGGAAGGAGCTGAAACAGGCGGGGCTGTAGCAGGGGCCACTTAAGAGAGGGAGCTGGCCTCGAATGGTGATGTTGATGCTTGCTGAGCCTGGCTTTTTTTTGACAACCAGTATAAAGTCAATGGCTCGGTAATGTTGCTTGTTCTTGGCTGAGTTTGTTGAGATGTTCAAAATCGTGGTTGACCAGGTTTGGACGATATGTTATCTTCTTTACCGACTGTTGCCTGTGTCTGATATCACGTCAGGGTAACCACTTATTGCAAGACCGATCGTTTATGTGTGATCGACCTTAGAACTAAGAAAGAAGACGCAGGCAAACAGTTAAAAGCAATGACAAAGAACAGAGAACAAACACAGATGAACAGTTTATCACACCATAGGTACACATCTATGCACTGGAGTAAAGGTGATTGGGTGACGTTGCTGGAAAACTGACAAAGCTGGAGTAGCGTCACTGGAACAGATGAGAGGACGATTATTTCTTCTAACAATAAGAAAATTAAATCTGTACAGTCACTTATACCCCCAGTAGTCCCTTCTAATAATTGTAACTGCCAGAAATTTAGAGAATGTCCGCTAAACAATAATTGTCTTTTATTTCAAACACCTTGTTTTGAGCAACTGATGACGTAATAGATATTGTACGTTTACAATCTTTATTCCCATCTTTTATTTGTCTCCCTTTCTCTACATATATATATATATATATATATATATATATCCACGTCTGCTCCTTACATTTTATAAGAATTTATTTCATTTAGTTAACAAAAGGGGGGAATAAATTGTCAACGAAAGTTTTTTATAAAAATAAAGAAATGTTCTTCCCTTATTTTCTGCAATAAATGTGACAGTGCTGATGAGACTGAATTTGAATTTATAAATGGGGAAACTAAATAAATAGACTAGCCCGAATCAAATAGTGATATGGAAGACGGGTTGCTGCTTGGTCCTGACTTTGAAAATCCGACTGACTTCATTTTATAGTAAAAAAAGATAAGATAAAATAAGATGTAATCTGAACCATTCTAGCCTCTCGTGTTAACGCACGATAATCAAATCAAATTTATTTGGCAAAAAATAGAAAAGTGCAACAAACCACGTAAAGAGACAGGTAGCAGATATTTACATCAACATACAGTCTGAATTTCAAATAGCCATCTGATCGTCAGATTGCTATTTAGGTCTGGCATTGAAAATTTGACTGACTTTAATTTATATAGTATTGATTTACTCCTCTCCAGGAGTTAGGCACAAGGCCAGTTTTTATCTTACTTCCACAAGTAAGATGTGACCCAAGGTCGGGAAAGTGGGGTTTAAAAATTGCTTGGGCAGCCCCGTCGGCATTCCCCGGTAGGGGCGCCTCGGGCAGTAAGCAATAAACTTACTCCTACCCAAAGAGGGGAGGCGAAGCCTGGGAGGGTGGACCTCCTAGAACTGCACAGAACAGACCCATAGACCGGCGTAAATCAAGCCCGTATTCTTCTATTTTTTTAAATACCGCTTTTATATGCTCTAAATTCTCCTTAGTATTTTTTGCTTTTAATCAGCACATCGTCCAAATATGCTACTGCAAACTCTAGATCAGCCAACATTGTGTCCATGATCTGTTGAAATAAGCTGGGGCGACTTTTAATCCAAACGGAAGTCTATTGAATTTGTACAACCCCTTATGCGTGTTTATTGTTAATAATTTTGCATAATCTTCGTCAACTCTTACTTGGAGATATGCGTCAGACAAATCAATTTTACTAAAAATCTTTCCTCCATTCAATTTAATAAACACGTCTCCCGGAGAGGGCAAAGGATAAGAAGGTTCCTTTAAACAGACCTGTAGAAAAACCTGCACATACACGTATTTTACGATTTTTCTTTTTCACAAAAACCACTGGTGACGACCAATCTGAATAACCAATTTTAGAAATGACACCCATTTCTTCCAGTCTTTGTAACTCCTGATTCACGGTTTCTAATTTCGTTTTGGTTTAAAAACAGGCTTGACATTTTCTTTAACTTCAAATTTTACTTCGGTTTTCCTGCAATTACCGAGACCACCTGAAAAAAAACTCTAGGAAATTCATTTTTTAGGTCCTTTATCAATTTATCCTTAACCTTATTTTTACCAGCTGGTGAAACATAAATTCTATTACAAAATGAGTTTATAGGAATCTCGAATAGATCGAACAGGATAATTAAATACCTTCCCATTAGGTTAGAAGAATTTTGTAAAACATAAACCTTAGATTTAGTTTTTCCTAAAAACGATACTTCACACAAAAATTCTCCACGAAACTCCACGGGCTATTTTATCAGTCTTGGTTAACCTGGGTTTGTTAATTCTTTTCCACGTTGTTTCATTTATTATGGAGATATCACTTCCAATATCCAGTTGAAGTTGTACCTTCTCTCCATTTATTTTCACTTACACGAATTTTCTTTTTTGACCCTCCTCGATTTCTTTCTTTGTCAAAACCATTCTTACTTTACTTTTTCCGTTCGACATTCCTCTTTCGGTCTGCTTCATTCTACAGTGTGAACTCTTGTGACCTATTCTATTACACCGAAAACAACATTTATCTCGGAAAAAACAGTCATTTTTAGAATGAGGTCCACCACATCTGTAGCATAGCAATTTCATTGGGGATTTAAATTTTCTTTCACGTGTCCTAGGTCGAACTTCTTTCATATGCGAAATGTCTTTTTCCTCGATTTTAGTATTGTCATGTTTCAGATTCATTATTTTTTTAGCTTCTTCCGTAGCTTTTTGTAATGTAATATCTGGACTCTGTTCTATTTTTGACAATATTTTCGAACGAACATCTTAATCTCTACTATCCGTCAAACCTTTAACAAAAACAAGGCATTTAAACATGTCAATTGTTAACTCGTGTATGAGAAATCGTTCACACTCTTGGTTTACTTTTCCTGCATACGTAATAAAATCATCATTTTGCTTAACAATGTTCAGACAACTAAAACGCGTATGAAAAAGACTGCTTCTCTCACCAAACATGCTTGCGAGTGTTTTTATTGTCTCCTCAAACGATACTTCGTCAGGTTTTCTAGGCAATAGTAAATTTGTGTACTTTGTACTTTTGTTAGGACCAAGCTTCTGTAATAGAAGTCCAACCTTTTTGTTCGTCCGACCAAGTTTCGCACAGTTTGTTGAAAATTGTTTCAACCCGTCGAAAATAGGCTTGAAAAGTTATTCCGTTGTCAGGGTCATATACGAATTCCGATATTGAATTTGCAATACCCTCGGCTGTGAAATAATTAGAATTTTCCATCGTTCTACCTTTTGCAACAGCCTCAAATAACACTTTCGTGTCGTTTGCTTGCTGTTTCCGTAACTCTAACATTTCTTGTTGCACGTAATCTTGGAAATCTTGGTGCCTTTTCTGTTGTTCTATTTGAGAAGACACTAATGTCTTTGTCAGTTCGACCAGTTCGTCCATTTTTTAAACTATACACAATACAATGAGTATACCAAAAAACAAAAATATGGAACAAACACAACCTCCCGTAATGTTCACGTCGCGAGTTAGAATTCACTCGGCGTAAAAAAAAAAAAATAATTTACCAGTTAATAACTGTAACTCTTTCGTTTGACTTAAAACGAAGTAAAAAAAAAAATAAGTCTTACTTTTGACGAATTTTTTTTTTTTTTTCCAGCCAAGGTTTGTCGAAGTCACAATATCCGGTCGTTGTGTTTCGAAAAATTCAAACGTGCTGATTTTTCTTTTTTTCCGTCGTTCAATGTGAGTTCTGGGATCGAAATCCTATGTCGCCAATATTATGATGTTTATTAAACCTCTTTTGGAAAAGGTCGGTAACATATAATAGAAATATGTCGAGAGTCGTACACGGTCCAAACGGTGACTAGAATTACTTGCCTTCTCATGTCGTCGTGAGAGTTGCCTCCCTTTCATCGCCCTTGGAGCATCTCATTCTCCAATCTCAGGAGGGGGTACCAGCTTACTCCACATCAAAATATATATATATATATATATATATATATATATATTTCCATATATATTCACATCCACACACATACATGTATGCATACACACATAAATATATACACAAATATATATATATATATATATATATATATATATATATATATATATATATATATATATATATATATATATATACATACATACATACATACAACACACACAATTGTAAATTGGTTTTTAATTCAATGTCATTATTTTAATATTAAGATTACTTAATAAGTAATATTAGCAAATTTATAAAGCGTTTTAGTTACAGTTTCATATAGTTTAGTGATATAATAGTATTTCCAATTTAAATTTCATTTGATACTTTACATATATACATTGAAATCTAAACCATATCGGTTCTGTTAAGTCTCATCATTAAACAGATGTTATTTTACTGATTGTGGTGTTCTGTACATTATATACATGAATAATATTCTTAAATCAGTCTGTTCAAAATGATGATAAGTCGATTAACATATTTACTAGACGTCTCATATAAACTCTAAAATAAAAACTACTTTAATTTATTTAATTCAATTGGAAACATATATCTTGTTTTTTGTTTCTTTTTTGTTTAAATACATACTTTTT
>OY744522.1:101307699-101355199 GCA_963556195.1 Sepiola atlantica | reverse complement strand
GTTATTGTTTCATTGGTGTGGCTTAATGATATCGTTGTTTTCAACATCTTTATATGGACAGCCATAGTTTTCTTGATTACTGGATGGATCTTATATGATTAAACGCACCGCAGTAGACACGTGTGGGGCACGCTATCATATGCCTTTTCATACAGTTCTCAAGGATGTTCTTATTAGTCAACAACTGGTTCTTGGTGCCTAAACACTTTCTTCTGAATCTTGCTTGTTGTTTTGCTAGGTACGCTACAGAAGAGACGTGTTCATAGATGCTGTCTGCAACCAGGCCAGCGAAGAGCTTGTAGGTCATAGTCAGACAGCAGATGGGTCTGTATTTACTAGGGCGTTGTGTCTCACTCGTTTTTGGTATGAGGGTTGTGTCGCCTTTTACTAGCCATGTTGGTGTGGCTTCCCCACTACCTCAACAGTCTGGTAAAGCAGCTACTATAATGACTATGCCGTGCTGTTAGTTGCTTAAGTCAGAAATTGGTTAAGTTGTCTACGTGCGTTGAATGTTGGAATTTTAAAGAGTATTGTGTTCTCTTTTCAGCGTTTTTGGATTGTTATCTTGATAATTTGTTGTTGTTTTTTCTTTCGTAAAATGATCGTGCAAGAATTCTTGTTCTTAGTTGTTTTCGCACATGCGATCCCGTCGTAGCTTCGGGTTAACAACTTTTTTATTCGAACGTTATCCGAAGGTTGCGTTGTCTTCGAAAGTCGAATTTGTCGAGTGTTAAATCACCAATTTTGTGTTGCAAATTTGTGTCTAGAGATGTATTTCTAGCTGTCAGAAAGCGACGTATATTCGAAGCGAAGGGTCACTAATTTTGTAGAGAGAAAGGGCATAAAAAAGAAGGATAAAACTATCCATACAAAAATATATTTAATTTACTTAATAACAACAGGGTAACAAAAATAAAAGAGCTAGTTGTGAATGAGACTTTTAAACGACCAATCCGCGATAGTTATACTGTCATTTAGATATCTGTGTTTAGATATCTGTTGCTGTACGAGTTTGTGTGTTCAGTGGTCCGTGATAGTCTTTTGATGTGCGTGCCGCGTGCCTTTGGTCAGTGGCGGGGGCAGAATATAGCTACGTGCTCCCGTGCGTCAGGTCTGAAAGAAATTGGAAAGGTGAGAGAGAGCCGATGTATTTGGTTTTATATTATGCGTAAAATATTGTAGCGGCTTTTGTAATATGCGGAGGTGTGTATTTCTGCGTTTCTGGTTAACTGAAAGAAGACGTTGATTGAGATCTTATCTAAGCTGGCTGCCGCTGCTTCTATAGATTTTCCTTAAGATTTCAGCTATTTTCATCATTGGTGTGTGTTGTATGGTATTATTATTATTATTATTATTATTATTATTATTATTATTATTATTATTATTATTATTATTATTATTATTATTATTATTATTATTATTATTATTATTATTATACTCACTAGGAGTTTTCACACAATCATCTTCGTTGACCTTTCACCGCCATTTTCTGGTACCAACCATAGCTAGTGTAACCAGTTTTATTGGGGGAGGGAATCTCAGATTATTGGATTTATAGTAGTTTCAGTTTTTTCGGGTTATGTTCTTTCTATATTTTTTGTTCTGTTCCTTTCTATATTTTTTGTTCTGTTCCTTTCTATATTTTTTGTTCTGTTCCTTTCTATATTTTTTGTTCTGTTCCTTTCTATATTTTTTGTTCTGTTCCTTTCTATATTTTCCCAAATAATAGTTTATACTTTAGTACATGCATACTTATGAATGTAGATGTGTGTATCTGTGTAGACACGTGGGCGTTTAGATTTATATACGAAGATGTATGTTAAGTTTAACCTAATTTTTCAACCCCGAGTTGTCACTATAACCCAATGTATATTTTAAGTTTCTTTATTTCCCTGCCACCTACTTCTTTTTTTTCCTGATTGCAGCAATTTATGTTTATAAGACTTTAAATTCATTTCCAATGAAAACAAAACTCGAATTGAGTTTCGAAGAAGGACGCATCGCGGTCGAAAACGCTTTTTTAATCAAAGTTCAACCAGAATAATTGGTTGTTCTTCTTGTTTGTAAAGCCCAAAATGAAAGATATTTTTTAAAACTTTTATCTTCAAATACATCATTACAAATTAATAAAGTAATACTGAGAAAAGAAAAAAAAAAGAAGAAAACAATAGAGAAGGAAAAGAAAAAGAAAGAAAAAAATGAAAAGAAAAAGAAAACAATGAAGAAGAAAGAAGAAAGAAAAAGAAAACAATGAAAAAGAAGGAAAAGAAAAAGAAGAAAAGAATGAAGAAGAAAGAAGAAAGAAAAAGAACTAAACAATGAAAAATAAGGAAATGAAGAAAACAATGAAGAAGAAAGAAGAAAACGATGAAAAAGAAGAAAACAATGAAAAAGAAGGAAAAGAAAGAAAAAGAAAACAATGAAAAAGAAGAAAAAGGAAAAGAAGAAAACAATGAAGAAGAAAGAAGAAAGAAAAAGAAAACAATGAAAAAGAAGGAAAAGAAAAAGAAGAAAACAATGAAGAAGAAAGAAGAAAGAAAAAGAACTACACAATGAAAAAGAAGGAAATGAAGAAAACAATGAAGAAGAAAGAAAAAGAAAACGATGAAATCGAAGAAAAAGAAAAAGAAGAAAACAATGAAAAAGAAGGAAAACAAAAACGAAGAAAACAATGAAGAAGAAAGAAGAAAGAAGAAAAAAGAAAGAACTAAACAATGAAAAAGAAGGAAATGAAGAAAACAATGAAGAAGAAAGAAAAAGAAAACGATGAAAACGAAGAAAAAGAAAAAGAAAAAGAAGAAAACAATGAAAAAGAAGGAAAAGGAAAAGAAGAAAACAATGAAAAGGAAGGAAAAGGAAACGAAGAAAACAATGAAGAAAAAAGAAGAAAAAGAAAACAATGAAAAAGAAGGAAAAGGAAAAGAAGAAAACAATGAAAAGGGAGGAAAAGGAAATGAAGAAAACAATGAAGAAAAAAGAAGAAAAAGAAAACAATGAAAAAGACGGAAAAGAAAGAAAAAGAAAACAATGAAAAAGAAGAAAAAGGAAAAGACGAAAAGAATGAAGAAGAAAGAAGAAAGAAAACGATGAAAAAGAAGGAAAAGGAAAAGAAGAAAACAATGAAAAAGAAGAAAAAGGAAAAGAGAGACATTGAGTTGATGAGTTTTTCCTCACCCTGCAAAACAGAGTCTATATTTACTTGCTCTCGGCGAGGACAGAGTTAGACACAGTATCGGTTTTTAATGTGGGGAAATCCAGCTTCCCAAAAGGGGATATTCTGGATTGCGACGAAAATAAAAATTGCCTCTCCGTCACTGATAAAGAACAGAACAGATGAAGTGTAGTATCAGAACAGATACTACACTTTGCTCCGAGCTAAAAGTCTTTCAAACTTCTTTTGCCAAAAATTTAAATTTAAATTTGATTGCGAAAATTGTTTCAGCGAATAGGAAAAGGAATGCTCGGGGATTTATGTCTGACGACGAAATCTGTGTGTGTGGAAAAGATTAATATTCTAGAACGGACTAAGAAGCAGATAATCTTAGACGTACGGAAAAAGTGCGTATGTCTGTTCCCTTATTTACTTGCCTCCCCACGAGGGCAAAGTTAGACATATCGTCGGTTTTTAATGTGAAGAAAATTCAGCTACCTAAAAAAGGAGATCTCTAAATTGGGACAAAAATTCTTTTTAAATGCCACAGTTGAGAAGGATTTCTCCTCCGACCAAGAACCGAACAGATATTACACTTTGTTCCTAGCCTGAAGGCCGACTAGTGCATATTTCTGTACACTTCTTCATTAATCATTCGTAAATACTTTTTGAAGATCAGATAAATCTTTTTCAAGGGATTTTCTTTTTTCTAAAAGTCGATATGTAATGTTCAAATCGCCTCTGCGCAGAAGTGTCAACGGAATATGTGCTGTCATGTTAATTACACATATAAGCACAGTATCAGATAAGTTGGACTTTTAATTAAGCCTCAAACACACTTTGTTTGCAAGACATTTCTTGTATTTGAATTTCAATACATATTTCATTTCAATCTCTGTCTTGTTTATTTCTGTTCATTGCATTTCCATTTCAGCTTGGGTTTCCAACATTCTGCCAAAAAGAACCAGCAATTCACTTCGCGTTGCGAACAATCGATCCAGTTTAATGTCTTACTTAAAATTATCCCAGTATTACTTATTATATAGAAGTAAACAAATCGTCGAAAGTACTTGAGTAATAAGTGAATGTTTGCTGTCAGTCTACAAGAAATGTTTCAAAATGGAAAATACTACTACTACTACTAATACTAATACTACTACTACTACTACTACTACTACTACTACTAATAATAATAATAATAATAATAATAATAATTATCGAAAAGAGGTGAAGAATACTGGAAATCTGGGGAGGCTTGTTGTTACTCAGACTCCACGAAATACTACTGGTTGTTGTCGGTGAGCAATCACTGGCGATGATCTGTGTGAAAACTCCCAGTGAGTATAATAATAATAATAATAATAATAATAATAATAATAATAATAATAATAATAATAATAATAATAATAATGATAATGATGATGATGATGATGATGATGATGATGATGATGATGATGATGATGATGATGATGATGATGATAACAACCGTGAAATCGGTGGTAGGTGGCTGTTGCGATACCGCAAGGTCATCAGCGGTGATGAACGAAAAGAGGTGGAGCATACTGGAAGTCTGAGGAGACTTGTTGTCACTCAGACTCCAGGGAATACCACAGGTTGTTGGCAGTGGGTGATCACTTACGATGACCAGTGTGATAACTCCTAGTGAGTAAATAATAATAATAATAATATATGCTGTGACCTTAAATGGCTGAAAAGAAATAAGACAAGGAAGTAGTTAACAAAAGTATGTATTTACAGATAGTACAGAAGTAATGGATTATCCAGGGAATACCACAGGTTGTTGGCAGTGGGTGATCACTTACGATGACCAGTGTGATAACTCCTAGTGAGTAAATAATAATAATAATAATAATAATAATAATAATAATAATAATAATAATAATAATAATAATAATAATAATAATAATAATAATAATAATAATATATGCTGTGACCTTAAATGGCTGAAAAGAAATAAGACAAGGAAGTAGTTAACAAAAGTATGTATTTACAGATAGTACAGAAGTAATGGATTATCATAGACTGATTCTGGATTGGTCATAGTGATTCTCTCCACCATTATAACTATTCATAATGTCGGTATATAGTGACGAAATATGGTAGATCACCATAACAACATCTAATATATATATATATATATATATATATATATATATATATATATATATATATATATATATATATATATATTATTGATGGTTTTATTCCATTTTGCTACATAATATATTGTGTTTCATTAACGTTTAAAATAAACGTCAACTCGTCAGGCATTTTGGAATCCACTGTTCAAATTTCTATAATTCAACAACAGGAAATTGGGGATGGACAAGAAGGAGGGGAATGAAGACGACGAAGTTCGCATATAGCAAAGAAAGGAAAGGAGGAGGGGGAGATTCTAACGGGTGATACTTTAAGAAATTGGGTGGGGTGGTATTTAGTGTCTGGGTTATTGTGACCTTAATTTTAACTGGAACAGAGAGTGGGATGGGTTTGAATTTATTCTATATAACAAAAGTAAAAATATTGTCGCATATCTTTGGTGGTTATCGTATAAAAAATAAATTCAAACTCATCCCACTCTCTGCTCCAGTTAAGATTATGGTCACAATAACCCAGACACTAAATACCACCCCACCCAATTTCTTAAAATATCACCCGTTAGAATCTCCCCCTCCTCCTTTTCTTTCTTTGCTATATGCGAACTTCGTCGTCTTCATTCCCCTCCTTCTTGTCCATCCCCAATTTCCTGTTGTTGTTGAATTATAGAAATTTGAACAGTGATTTCCAAAATTACTGACGCGTTGACGTTTATTTTAAACGTTAATGAAACACAATATATTATGTAGCAAAATGGAATAAAACCATCAATAAAATATATTTTGCTCTGAATTTTCATTGAGCACTCTCATGAACCCGGTTTCAACTTCCTTCGGATTCATACCCCTTGGATATTTGTAACAAGTTATATATATATATATATATATATATATATATATATATATATATATATATATATATATATATATATATATATATATATATACTAGCAAAAACTACCCACCCTTCGGACAGCAATCAATTGGCAGAAAGACTTTTAGTTTAAAAAATACTTTTACTGAAAGAGTTGAAAAATTTGACTTTGGTAAATTTGTAAATTAACACTCTTAGCTAAATTACAATCTCCTCTTAAAAAAAATGAGATTCTATTTTGTAGGGGTCATTCTAACTTATTAGGTCAGTTAACTAATATATATTTTGAACACTAACCCTAAGTTCGACTTGCAAGGTCGTAAAACCACACCTAATCGGCTATAAATGTGCCCCCTCCACCCAAAAAACAAATAACGCACAGAATACATCCCCAATAGCAAAAAGAAAATGGTTAACTGTCATAAAACTGTGACCCGGAAATTTTACGTTAAATTTATATGCGAAATTGATCCCCCACTTTAAATTCTAAAATAACTCTGTTGTTGTTTTCTCTTTCCGACAGGTTTTTCAGAGTATTCACACGTAATTGCCTAAAAAAGTAGAATCTCATATTATCGGAGGTAGGGAGTAGGTGAGGGTGTTAATCTACGATAATACCCAAACTTTTCAAATTTGTATTTATCCCTTAAAAATAAGGTATTTAATTAGTTAAATTATGTTAAAGTTATTTATCTAATTTTCACGGGAAAGGTAAACGCAACTAAAATCAATTCCTTAAAATTAGAATAAAATAAATGAACGTATAGTTAAAAAAAAGTATACGATTTTTAAAAAAAAATACAATATGGGTAAATTTGCAGATTAACACCCTCCGTTAATCACCCCCCCCCCCAAAAAAAAAAACGATTCTGTTTTTTGGGGACGATAGCGCGTGAACATCGTGGAAAACGGAAAAAAGTAAAAACAAATATTTTAGAATTTAAGGTGGGGGATCAGTTTCATATATATTTAACGTAAAATGTTCCCCAATTACCGAGCTATTCTATCTTTTTAGGGAAGATAACCACATTTTTTACCACTAACCCTAAGTCCGAGTTGCAAGGTAACAAAAACACAGAATCACCGAAAAAAGTACCCCCCACCGAAAAAAAACGCAGTTGATTTAACTCCCATAGCAAAAAAGAATTTAGTCAACTGCTCTAAAGCTGACCAGGAAAGGGAGATCATTTAACATTGAATTTATATACGAAAATCTTCCCCTACTTTAAATTCTAAAATCGTTTTTTTTTTCTCTTTGCATCAAGTTTTTCAGGGTATTCACGCGTAATCGCCTAAAATAGTAGAATCTAATTGGGGGTAGTGGAGGATTTTTTTTCGTAATTTGGATCAGATCAGTGTTACTAAACTTTGTTTTCAATTTTCAATGAGAATAGTGGAAAGTTGTTTGTAAACATGAAACAATTGTTAAGTTTGTTGTTTAACTTTAAAATTAGCAATTTTATTAGCAAATTAAAAAGTTATCTATTTATTTTTCACAAAAAATGTAAAAGCTGCAAAAAAACGGGGCGAGAAAGAGATTGAGAGAGGAAGTGAGAAAGACAACCACACTCTCCCACCATCCCCTTTCTCTGCTCGCTTATGCCTCGTTTGTAGTTGTAATCTTTGACTCTCTCCTCTTTAAGTATGTAGGGTAGGGCTGATTGTTTTAACTTAAGGTGATTTAGTCATTTTTCCGATTTATTTATTAAATAACTTTAATTAATTACTGTTAATATCGACGAAACTATTGCATATAGATAGTAACAATGAACCAATGCAATTCCAAATTAATAATACTAAACATTAATAAATTATTGACTGTTTAAAAAATAGTTATGAAAATTAGGCATCCAAATAGTAATCCCTTAATCGTTCATCTGTACTGAATATACAGAATGTCAAAATGTTATGTTGTATTATTGATTTAAATAACAGTAACCCTTTTTGTTGGTACTATAGGAATGATAAATTAAATTTTTTTCGCATTTATTCATATATATATATATATATATATATATATATATATATATATATATATATATATATATATATATATATAAGAGAAAATGATAATAAAACAAATGTAAAGTTACATACTTTACAAGTTTAATAAATTCAAAAAGTACAACAAATAATAGTTTATAGAAAAGTAGAAAAGTCCTTTAAACCTAGGTGATTCAAAGAAACAAGTCCTCTCTTCAGAAGAAAAAAAAATTAACAAGCTTAATATATTTATCAACCGACTATATTTATATATTCTTCTATGTGTATAGGCTGATATTAATTTATTTTTCTTGTTTATAATGGTATTATTAGATATAATTATCATTACTGCCTCAGATGAGCATAATTGGCATATTTTCGAGCCTGTGATCTTTTTCAATATAGACCAGCTTGGAGTATATTGTATATTTGTTTAAATTTAGTTTCTTAATGAGGGTTTTTAGAGAAGTAGTATTTCTCTTACCATTATCATTATTAAAGGAGCTTACGTGAGTAGAGATACGGGATTTTATACAACCTATATATGTTTGTAATTTTAGAATAGTATCCATATGGTTAGGATTGATAATATGATTAATAATATCATTTGAAATTCTACATAGATAGATAATTAGTATGTTGGCTTGTGGGAGAATTGTTTTGCCGGGATAAGTATATATAATCTGAACTATTTTATTGCCTCCTGATTACTTTAGTAGGATATATAACTTAGATTTGTATTAGTTCTCATGTACATTTCTTATTTTTTCAGATTTCATAAACGATTGATAATATTTTAAAACAATTTCAAATTAATAATGAAAATCAAAGCTTGTTAAATAATTGTTTTTTTTCTAAAGAGAGAGCTTGTTTCTTTGAAACCGCTGGGTTTAAAGGAGTTTCTATAAACTATTTTTTGTTGTACTGTTTGAATACAATAAACTTGTAAAGTATGTAACTTTACATTTGTTTTATTATTATTTGCCTTTCCATAATAATGCTCTTGAGCATATTTTATCGATTTAGGAATTAATATAAAATAATTATTTTATAATACTTGAAATATATATACACACGCATATATATATATATATATATATATATATATATATATATATATATATATACTATTTCATGTATCTGCATGAAAAAAACTCCTTTGACTTGGCCATAGGAGGCATCAGATCTCGTGGGGTTATTTATTTTATATACCCTCCCAAATATATTTTATAATACAGATATTGGCCTATATAGAGATGATGGATTAGCTATGATAAGGGATTCCAACAAAGTCAAGGGAGAACATTTTAAGAAAATTATACATATGGAAATGAAAAAATATGCCTGAGAGTAGACTTACTGGCTAACATAAAAAACTCACTTTTTAGATGTAATTTTAAACTCAAATAAAAAATACTTACGAAGTATATTTAAAGGACAACGCTAATCCAATATACGTAAACCCAAAGTCCAATCAGCCCATCAATCATAAAACAGATTCCTAATTCTATCGAATGTAGACTTAGCAAAAACTCTAGCAACGAAAATGTATTTAAGAAGTCAAGTAGCATAAAAATTAAAAATAGTGAGTACCATAATATCGAAATAAAATATAAAGAAACAGGATACCAATAAAAAAAATAACAAAATGCATAAAAAGTGATCAATATAGCAACAATAAAAATAATACTAAGAACAAAAATATAACCACTAGAAATAGTAATAAACCAAACCTTAATAGCAACCACCCAAATAGAAATAAGAACGTTAATAATGAAGAGAAAAGCTGTAACTCGTGTACTTTGTCTACTAAAAAATAAATGCTTTACCAAAAGTATTGTTTACCAAGCCATAATATTTGCCAAGGAAAGCCCGAATAACAAGAAGTACTCAGTGGGTATGACCTCCCTATTTTTTAAAACCAGATATTACGACTACAAAAGCACATTTCATAACGAAAAACGCGGATTAAAAACACTAGCGACCCATTACTGGGAGCTCAAATAACCCATCCTTTCCTTCATTAAACATTGATCCTAAAATACTTTTAAAGTTATTAATTTGCACAACCGAAGTCCCCTTCTACGACCATAAGGGAAACATCTATAGCCAAATTGACGGCGTTTCTCTGGGATCGGTCCTCAGATCGACCTTCAGTAATTTTTACATGGCTGACTTCAAAAATAAAATATTTAATATAATTACTAAACCCTCCATTTATGCGATATACGTATATTATATCCTTATTTTGGCAGACAATAATGATGAGATAAAATAAAAACTACAATACATTTTTCAAAATAACTCCGTACTTACATTCACTTATAAGCTTAACGCTAATACAAAAATTCCGTTTTTAGATCTTCTCATTGACTCTAACAATGACATATTCATCACCTCTCCCAATAAAAACCAACTTCTATGTTACCTAACTGTGCCAGAAAAAATAAAACAAAAATTTTGACGGTAATTCAACTTCACCGATTTTCAATACCACCACTTTTCTCTGCCTTTCTCTCTGCAATCCAAATCGCTTCTGTTGCTTCCCAGTTGTCCTCTAAATTCATATCAACTGATCTCCACACATGAAAATCAAACCTAACTATAAAAATGTGCACTCATGAAGAGTAGCCCTTCTGTACTCTGCAGACACGACATGCGAAGCACCTCATCCTCTTTCCTGCTGGCAAGTGTTCCTTTTCATTGTCACTCCCCCCCCCCGATCGTATGATCACACAAGTGACAGGAGGTGGCTGGTTGCTTTATCCTAGCACTGCTCCGTAGTGGAACAGTTATTTCTTCCTCTCTTACATCAGATGTACCAGGACCTGAATTGGCAATGAAATAAGGCAGCTCAACCAAAGAACGTTCATCTTCTTCCTCACTTTCAGACGCAGAACTACTACTACTTGTATAGGAATCTGGTTCTCTTCATTCAGTACTCTTTGATGATGTGTCATCATTGTCGTCCACTACCGGTGCTAAACTGAGACGTGGGTGCACGTCTCTTACATGTCGAGGTGTGCCATTGACGACCACCGACTGTGGACTTTTCATTCCGGTGACACGATCTGGTCTGAATTTCGACGTGCAACGTCCTTGTAGGTTTTTTACCCAAACTGTGTCTCCTTTTTTATAAAGTGTAGAGATCCTATGGTGATTCGGATGGGGCACAACATTGACCCCTTTCACTCTGATCTGGTATGAGTACAACAGATTGGCAGGTGCTGATGAAGCGGACACATCATCCTTAGGGGTAACGTTGTACCAATAACATAACAGGGCAGCTCTTCACTGTCCTATGACACCTTTCTATAATACCATTTCCTGATGGCCTGTATGCACAGCGTGGTCGGAAGTTTACACCACACTCGCTCATGAACTGCCTGAATTGTTGACTGCAGAAGGCGGTGTCATTATCAGCCAGAATCTCGGCTGGGGGGGACGTTAAAAAACACTGATTCTAATTGCCACATCACATGTGCAGTGTCTTGCCGTTGTAGTGACCGCCAGATTAAAAATCGTGTGGGTCCACAATCGATCAGTGTCAGAAAATTGCAACCGTTGTAGTGTGTGATGTTTATGCTTAGCCGGTTCCATACCTCCTGCACACTGAGCCCTCCCTTTTTCCATTGCACTGGAGCTGGGTCGATTGCTTGGCATTCCTCACAATTTCGAATAACTGCCTTTACTGCCGCTTTAGACACAGACGGGTCGATTCTACGCACAAAATATAATGTTCGCCTGATTCCAGAATGTCCACTATGTCGATGAATTTCGTCCAGCTGTGTTCGGTTAAGGTTCCCTGTAGCAAGAGCACACACTGGCTGTGTTGGTTCAATCTCTCTCTTCATATCATTGAGCCACCGCTGTAGAACTCTCGTCAAGGAGTCTGCTCAGTTCTGGCCAGATCTTACTAGTGCTATATCAACCGAAATGTCGTACTCTTTCACAAGTGAGATTATCGTGCCCAATCTCCGCCTTATGAGCATCACACTTGCGGACTTTGTGCTCAACCGAGACTTTCCCGTGAGGGCATTGGTCACCCAGTGGTGCATACACACAGAGTCTGTTTTTATGTGTAACACATTGGCCTTCCATTTGAGCGCGAGGTTTAGTCCTTTTAGTACGGCATCCAGCTCTGCCCCGTTTATATGTTGGGTATCCTTTGTTAGTCGTAACCAGCATGCATCCTCAATGATGGCTCCATTGGAGTCAAGAGCTACGCCCACAGCAAGCGAGCTTGCGTTCACCCACACATCCAGTTCCTTTGTGTCCACGCACCATTTTCCTCGGACGGGATCTGATTGCTGTATACGGGCAAGTGTATCTGCTATCATACACTCCAGTGGAGCATCGATAACCTTGTCATCCCAGTCGTGGGTGACAGTTGTAGCGTGACGTTTAATAAAGCCTGTTGCCACTCGAAGCCATCCACACACTGGAAAGTGCCCCACTAGTTTTCCACAAACGGAGAAGATACATCTTCGTGTCATAGTTCTCGACGCATCCACAGTACTGCTTCCTCGCCGCCACCGCAGTCGGCCATGCTCTGCGTAAACTTCTAATCCCAGCACTCGTGCACCATTTTTCAGTTTTTCTGGATCCTTACTAGTGAGTCCGTACAGGTCCAGATGCTTTCTTACAGATTCTACCGACGCCACGTCCTCATTAATATATATGTCATCAATATACGCCGACGTTGCTCTCCTTATCTTCTCATCCTGTGCACACAGCCTCGAGCACAACCAGCATTAAAAGAGGCGCCACATTTAAGCCTAACTATAACCTGGTTAGACAATATCTTTGTCTTTTAAATATGCCTGGCTGGTACGGCCAGAGGGATCTCTCAACATGGATCTGTAGGTATGCCTTCCTGAGGTCTAGAATGGATACATTCGTTCCTTGCTGTCTCTATTCGCCAGTGAATGCATCAACATAGCTGCTTAATTCATGATAGTCCATCACAGGACTCACCTTATTTTTATTGGCATGCAGCACAGCCATCAGTGGTATTAGTCCCTTGGGTTGGCCAAAAACAGGAGGAATATTAAACTCACCTCCCACAGAAAGAATTTTGATACACCTTCTACCAAGAGGATTTTCAAATCACCTCTTATATTAACAGGCATTCTGCAATTTTGCTTTCTCTCCCCCTCAAAAAAGATCAGGAGGATTTTCCCCTCCTACCAAGAGGACTTTATCCACACCTCTCAACTTTTCTGGCCTTCCGCCATTTTCTTTTACCAACAATAAAAACAACGTCTTTACACAATTTTACACGGACAAACATGAAACAATGTCTCTTTGCAACAGCAAATGACATTTTTTACATAAAAATACAATATTTCTATTTTTAACAACACATAAAAACATATTAATCAAAACAATAATACCCATACCCTGAAGAAAATATAACTACAATATATAACACACATAGGTCTCTTTTTCTTTCTTTCTTTCTGATTGTCTCTCTCCTTTTTTACAACACATAAACAATGTTAGTCAAGACCCAAAAGCAAATACAACTAAAACATATAACACCTTGTTTGTTGTTTTCGATCAATTTCTTTTTTGTGAGAGTCCGTACGTGGTCCTTTTTTCTTTCTTTTTGTCTCTATTTATTTTGGTTTATCTCGCCTGTGTCCGGAATCATTACTTCTTTTTCATGTTCGGTCTCTATTTTTTTTCTATTTTCTTTCTTTCTTTCATTTTTTCTCGATCATTTTTTTTGCGAGCTCTTACATCTATTTTTGTGTTTTGTTTTGTTTTGTTTTGGGCTTTTAAGTGTCTATATTTTTATTTCTTTTTTCTTCTATGTGAGGTCGTGCGTTATATATTTATTTTGTCTTTTTTTTTTTGGTTTCCATTTTGTTACTTGCAAGAGTCGGTCCTGGTCACGGCACCAATTGTAGAACTATGCTGTCCCTCTCGGCAATCGCCGCCAACTCCAATGTTGTGTCTTCCGTGGTTTTCTTCTCATCTTCATCTTTCGATCTGGCCATATCGTCTATTGCACTAACGAATGGTCGAGGGCACCAGCACTGGTTTACAAGTTGAGAAAATAAAAACAACTCATAAAAAAAAACACAAACTCATATATATTGTGTATAAGTCAGTTGAAACTGTCGAGATCCACATTGTCGTTACTCAAGTCGTCAACTAATCTCTTCATCCGCTAAGGCTCTGTCCAATCTGTTCTCGCCCGAAGTTGACTTCAAACTGACCTTCTTTTCTCCGAGTCGTCAACTCGTCAACTCCCCGTAAACTAACGTATTGTTGTAAGACTAACTTAAATTTCTGTAAACTAACGTATTGTTGTAAGACTAACTTAAATTTCTGTAAACTAACGTACTCGTCAAATGTCGTAAAACTTTACCTCCAAACATCTTTAGTCATATCGGAAATTCTATATCCGTCCTTTTTGTCTCTTCGACCACTTCCACCCATTCTATTTTCGATTGCCTTTGTGTGAGTTGGTGAATCATTTACCCTCATAGTCTTTCCACCCATCGTACTTCCGACGGCTTCCCCCTCCCGTGAATCTGTTCACATCACCGTTCGGGCTTCGTCCACCCGTGCCCATAGTATCACATAATGACAGAAGTACAAACAGATGAAAACCAGGGAGGAGAATGAGGTTTGGTTTGAAACTTACAATTAGGAATGAAGGTACCAAATCTAATAAGAAGCCAGCCAGTAACCTTTTTAGCAGCATCATTAGTAGACATGCCAAAGATAGGACACCAGGGAACATCACATAGGAAGCTGTGAAGCCCATCCCAATCAGCCGTCATCAAAAAATCAACCTCAATATCAACAACAGCATGACCAGAAGAACCCAATGGATGAGAAGAGAAAATAGAATATGAGTCAAGAACAGAAATGAGAAAAGGATCAGGTAAGGATGGTTGATGAAGGTTATTATCAGGAAAGCGTGCTGGGAAGGTGAAAATGTGGGACAAGTCATGAGACAGTGAAAAGTTAAGACAGATTTCACCAGCTAGATCTGTGTGATTAGAGTGAGGGAGTCAGTCAGAATGATGAGCATTGAAATCACCCAAAACAAAGATATAGCTTGACAATTGCAATGCATCATCACTACTGCTGGATATAGCACCAACAATAGAGCATTCATTGTCAGAATGGGAATTGGACAAAAAGAACAAATAAAAAGTGGAGTGAATCATAGACAACCTAAGACAGATAAAAGGACATCCATGAGATTCAAGACTGGGGACACGTGCAATTAGAAGATCCTTGCGAAGAAAAAGAGCAAGACCATGCAAATGCATGAAAGAGTCTAAGCGGACAATAATAACTATCCGCATGTAGATCATTGCTATCAATAGAAGCATCCAGATTAGTCTCACAAAGGGCAAGGATGTGAGGAGATTTGTCTAAGAGACTGAACATCAGGAAAGAGTGACCTGATACCTCGATGTTACTATAGGAAATGGTAAGGTGTTTATTACGTAGACTTGTAAAAGGCATAATAATAAAAAGGGAGAGAAAAGTAGAATCGCTTTAATACAAACCAAGCCTGAAACAGACCCAACCATCAGAGTTAAATCCCCTCGACTTCAAACAGGCTACGTAAAAAGTAAGCCCTTCAAAAACCTAAATAGGGAGGGAAATGGTTACTAGGCTGTCTGACAAAAAAAAGTCTACCACTAATAACGGTGGCGGCGGCGGTTGTGATCTAAAAAATAAAACTTAGAGAAATCTCAATTTTAATATAATAATAGCGTTTCAATCCCTTTCCTTCCCTACTACCTTGGAATCAGAATGTCCTATTAGAAAGGGAGGGAAGGGGTAGCTAGACTATATTTAACAATGAACAAAAAACGGTAGTTACGTTTGATTTTATTTTTTTCTTCCAGATCCGTTAAATCTTCTTATTGGAAATATTGAATGGCTGCTTTGTGGGCCAATGACGATCATTTACAGAAAGAAAAACAGGATTTCATTTTTCCGTTTATGTCAGCCATTATTGCACGCACAACTCGAAAGCTTTAAGAATGCGCTCCAATCCCACGTCTTAAAAATTTATTCTTCTAAACAACAACTTTTTTTTCAAACTAAATAGTTATTTACGGATGTTTTCCCTCCGTCAAAAATGACGAAAAGAATTATGCTTCGCCAGTGTTCGCAATAATAATATTCATATTCATATAAAATAACGTTTTAATAGGCGACATTTGACAAAAGAAAGAGAGAAAGAAAACGTCTCAAAGTAGAAGGTTTCAAAACATGAAAGACAAAAGCGTATGAACGAGTATAGAAAACGAAAAGAAGAAAAAAATAAACAAAACGTCTCATTAGAGAAAAGGATTGAAAGTGAGGGTTGTTTGACTTGCTAATGGTCTTCTAAATTCCCCTAAATATTTTAAATGGATTCGTCCGGTAGTTTTTTTACTCGCTAACGTCTGTGTGACAGGACAGATATAAATGAATGCGAAATGAGAAAGTATTTTTCCATCTATCCTTACTATATTAACATCAAAACAGATCATGCTTATTTAATTCAATAATGCAACATGATTTTTTTTGATTTTTTTTTTTTTTTTTTTTTAATACAGTATTTATACTGCAAATCCCCTCAAACACATGTAGCTCTTCTTAATTTGCATATTTATTTTATAAACAGCTTTTAATAAATGAATATTTTATAATAGATAGTTGTAATTTGGCATTGGCATTTCGTCGATAGAAAAATGTCTGATGTCGCCGGGAAGCTGACAACAGATACTATACTTTTATTTATTTATTTGCAGAAAATATTTTAAAGAATTACATTTAAAACAAATTGGGAACAAGGCCATCAAAAGTGTGTGGTTATGTGGTCTAAAGTGATACTCTACACTAAAATCATCTCAGTCACCCTGGAAAGTTAAGAGCGTTACCCGTTAATTACATTTTTCCAAATTTCATATCAATATGAATAAATAATTGAAGCTATTTTTTTATTTACTTTTCTTTTGTTCAATGTGGGACAAATTACCTTTTAGGGAACTTTACAACAATTATGAATCGGCAAAAAATACGCACCTTTGAGACGACCCCGAAAAAAAAATACAAATAGCCGTAAACTCCAGTTTTTAAATATTTTTTGTAAAGTTTTATAATAATTTGATGATGGGATGAGGTAAAGGGTTGTTTCTATCTTCATTATAATTAAAGTTTGGTTGTGATAGAAGGTCCCTCTGACTCCATGTTCGAGACAATTAAATAGAAGGTCCATCCGACTCATAGATGAAATAAGTAGACGAAAACAGACAACAACATTGAAGGTTAACAGAAAATACCTTTTATTTTGGCTGTGCTGAAAAAAAAACTAAAAATAGCTAAGAGTCCATGTTTACAAGGGGGGGCGACACATCTTTGTAGATTCCATCCCGTCGCGTGTGAGTTGAGTTGGAAGAGCCGGCAACAGAACATCCGGCACGTACTACTCTCGAAACTCAAACTGATTAAAAAACGGGGGAAAACAACTTGCGTAGGCGCCGTCAGAAGATAACAAATTGTATTCTTCCAAAAAAACATCTGATTGGCCGATGTGCTAATTACCCAGTGATAAAACCTTTCTATTTACACCAAGAGAAAATAGTACATCAAATGTGTGACTGCTACAGTTTTATAAAGAAAGGTCATTAAACCTTATGTAACCCAAACCCTAAAGTGACCGAATCGCAAGGCCGAGATTTTATGTGATTTCGAATGGTCAAGAATAAGGTCAGGAAAGGTAATATTGATCGCGGGGTTCCACGCAGATTGCTCTGTCAAAGTTCGACCCATGAAAGCCAGTCTCTCGGCGTGTCGATGACACATCAAGTAGGGAATCCACAGGGCTTTACGCGCTCCACTACTTTTGGAGCTGCTCCCGATCCTGCTCCAACGCTCAGAATTTGTGCTGGCTTCTCTCACGCTCCCCATTTTCAAAAAGGAGCCGCTCTTTTTCAGCGCTCCATAATGAAAAGGTACCTTCTTTCATAAACGTTCTATTCTGCCAATGAGTGGTCGAAGGATAGGGGTGGGTGTCAAAGGATCTCATCAATATGGGTTGGGATGTCACTTTAAGTGTAAGGCCGTAAGATAATATTTGACAAAATCTCGCTAATATTTTGAGAGTTATAGGAGAACATGTCGGACGAAGTATAGGATTATACGTAAATTTTCGTTTCCTGGGGTATAAAATAGAAATAGAAAAATCCCTGAAGTATTTTAAAACAATTTTAATTTTCATTACATTAACAACCTATTTTTTCAGGAAAGGAAAATTTGACCCGACATTTTTTCTATTTATTTTGGAAGGGAATTTAGATTTGTTTTAAGTAAATAAAGTTTTACTTTTAAACATTATTAGTGATTATTTTCTTTTTAAAGAAAACATTTCTCTTGGACAGGAGAGACAGTCAGGGCAACATTAATCGTCGTATTGTTGTTTAATATTTGTTTGTTTTACGAACGTAACTATATTGTATAATGTATATTATTATTTATAACAGAGAAACGCGCAAGTACTTTCAAAAAAATCGATTTATCCATTTATTTCTATAGTACAATTTGGGGCGAAAAAAAAACAATGAAGTTTATTTTTTTTATTCAAATAAAAAAAATATTTTTCATAAGTTGGCCAAAAAATATCAATAAATTGTCAATAAACAATTCAGAGATCTATTTAATGTCTTAAAATTTCATACAAAATATCTGGCCTAGACCTTGGGAGTTGAAAAAATATTGGGTCAAATTTTCCTCCACCGAAAGATTAACTGGAGCAAGTTTTCCTAGGTCGGGCAAAAACATTTATTAAAATTAAAATGTTGAATAAAAAAGGTGAAAACGTCTATATTTGAAATCTCTAACAAAAGCAAACTGTTTACACTTGTAATATTCGATAATAGATTTTTTAAGATAAAGAAAGATATCTAATCTACTTTCGGTTCTTAAAAAACAACAAATTATTCAGAAAGTCTAATTATTTGCTATTTTAAATAAAAATTTAAGATATTTTCTTTAATTTAATTAAGTTTAAACATCGGTGTTATTGTATAATAGGGACCGCTGTTTTCTTTCGCTTATTTCGCTTGGTATTCGCCCAAATTTAGGATGAAACTGATTGTTGGTCTTAATTGTATTTTTGGTCCTGAAATAAAAGTCTCATTTACTTTTTAAAGTGTTGAGAATCTAACTTTAATTCCAGGTTTTAATCGCTGGCGGCCATGTTGGTTTTTTATTGTTTTTTTTCTTGGACTAAATATATTTTTTCCTTGGACTAAAGATATTTTTACTGCTTTAACATTTTATTACACACAAAAAAAACTTTGAACATTCTATTTACAAAAGCAAGTTTTAACGGAATTTAACGAATTTAAAAGCAAACATGAAAATGTTAAAAGATACTAGTCGTGAATTTAAGAATAACAAAAAATGTCACCGAAATAACGACGGGTAAAAATGTGGCATAAAAGTTCAATTTGATATATGCTAAAAAAATAAATTATAATTTTTTGTCAGGACAAAATGTACCATTTCACCTCAAAAATCGATTTTATCGAACATTTGGGTGAATACCGAGCGAACTGGGCGAGAAAATCCTAGCCCCCTATAGTATAATTCAACCTAAAATACTCTATTTAAAGACAGAATTAAAAAAAAAAAATTGGCTTATTTATTCAATCAGCAATAAACATCCTTGTCATCAATACAAAAAAAGTTCAAATCTATAAGACAATAACTTGAAAGACATCTATAGACTCACTGGCGCATTTGAAGACATTTGTTGCCAAATTGTCTCATGCCATAAGAAAACTGTCCCATCAGAAATTTAACATGTCGATGTAAAAATCTGAGAACTTCAAATGTTCTGTTTTCGTTCTTTCTCCTCCCTCTCTCCCTTCCTCTCCCCCCTCTCTCTCTCTCCCTATCTCATATACATTTACCAGAAATATAATTTTAAAAAGTACCTCAGAGTAAACTCTGAGACTTTCTTTTCTTTTCCTTTTTATTGCTGAATAAAAAAACTAATGTTTAAAAGAAAATACAAATCAAATAATTTTGGAGCGAGGAGCGCGGAGCGATAAAACCACCGCTCTTTAGTCCCAAATAGAGTTGCTCCCGCTCTACTCCCGCTGAATATGAAATGAGCCCTCCTCTCCTTTGCTCCAGCAAAAAGGAGCGTGCTCCTGGAGCGCGCTCCTTTTTGGAGGGCTCCGTAACGCCTTGGGCATCCCTAAGCTTCTATCAGACGGACGTTGAATACAGACCTCTTTGCAAACCCAGTGCCTCTTCCCGTCTCAGAGAAGCGAGGGCAGAATGCGTCGAAGGACCTTTTGCCAGTTGGTAAAGGATGAGAGGAAAGACGTAAGTGGCGCAAGCCACAGCTTTACCCTTTAAGGAGAGTTTCCCTCGAAGCCAAGTGTTAACTGACGCTTTGACATTTGACTGCACCTTCGACCAATTCCTCTAGAGCCGAAGATTCGAGCCGGGCAATCTGTCCAGCAGAAAAGATCCGAAAGGATGGTGTTACCGCTCCAGGCACGTACCCGCAGGCCAATTGGTTTGCTGCGGTGGATGTTGGCCCATGTGAGCGTTTTGTAACGTGTGGGCGCCTCTGTCAACCTCTCGATATCTCAGAAGCACGACACAAAGACGGTGATGTAACTGGCGAACGCGGAAACACTGGTTCGCGCCCTGCCAGGAAAATCAATTCAGCGTAGGACACTTTGATCTTAGCCAAAAGGCCAAGAAACCATAAAAAATGTTTTATGAGTAGGCACTTTTAAATGAATTAAAAAGAAAAATGATTTAATCTATTATTGTATTATCTTTTAATTGGAATGGGTAGTGTAGTATCGGTTCTGTTGTCATAAGACTGCCCTCCCATCATTTACCGTCTCCTTTTTAAGTGGGTGAGGTTAATCCTCCCAGGTATTACATCCTCTTTGTGGAGAGGGGATAATGTAGTGTCTGTTCTGTTGTCATGAGACCATCTTTCCAGGAATTACCTTCTCCTTTTGTGTGTGTGGGGGGAGATCTGTTCTGATGCCATGATGCCATACTCATAAGTATTACTTTATCCTTTTATTGGACTATCTTCCAAGATATTACCTCCTCTTTGGAGGCAACATATGTTTGTTCCTCATTATACCATCCTTGCATGATTATTTTCTCCGTTTTTTTTTTTTGGGGGGGGGGGGTAGTGTACTATCTATTCTGCTATCCTGATATCATCCTCTCAAGTGGGGGTCAGTATAGTATATGTTTGTTTACCATGATATTGCCCTCCCAGGCTAGCAAAAATATGCGACCGGAGGGAACACATATTTGCTAGTATATATATATATATATATATATATATATATATATATATATATATATATATCCCTATAATAATGGAGGTTATGTATCTGTATGTTTGTCTGTCTGAAGCTGAAACTATAGTATTAGTTTTGATCGCTCTCTTTTTATATCTACTTATCAGCTCCTATATACCCATTCCAAAACTTCCCCAAACATCACGTGTCTTTCAAATTTACATAATTAACTTGTTTTAAAGCTTCTAATAAATGAATATTCGCAAATATACACTCATGATTGTTGTTTTTTTAGATTTCCAGATGTATTTAAAATATTTACCTCGATAATAATCTTAATACAAATTATGAATGGAATTAATTAAAGACATTGTTTTTTTATCTATATAATTTAGTTACGTAATTAAATTAGATTGTTATGAAATATGATGGAACGCACAGAAAGAGTTCTATTTCAAGAAATAGAAAGAGAGAAATATATATATATATATATATATATATATATATATATATATATATATATATATATATATATATATATATATAGTAAGCAATGAACATATATATGGCAATCAAGCTACACAGAGGCTCCCGTGTTTCATCCCCGGGGGGAATCGTCAGGCTAAATGCATGGAGTTATTTTTGTCTGGTGTTTTTATATACATGGCTTGCTAGTTAACCAATCAGATTCTTTGTTGTTCTCTCAGCCAATCGTTGGGCTTCCCGCGAACAAAGGCTTTGTTGGTGACGCTCCTATGTCAATCCTATTGTTTGTTAACAATGGAGTTTCCTATATCCTGTTTCCTTTGTTTTGTCAATACAGTAGGCGAATTTATTTTAACACGTGGTTTCTTGTATTTCTATTTTAGGTTTTAAATTTTAACTTGTTCAGTTTTTTTTTTTTAATTTATTTATTTATTTATTTTTATTTATTTATTTATTTATAATTATTTTTTTTTTAATTTAATTTATTATATATCATCCTAAGGTAAATTTATTTCTGTGTAAACAGCCGTTTGCTATTTCGCTTCTAGAGTTTAATAGGTTTTGGGGATCTTTAAAATTTAGGATTTCATATTTTTCATTAAGGCATAATCTACACGGGTCGTCTAAGTTTCTACATGTACTGGCCTGTCTTACTATTTTCCATTCAATTATTGGTGAATGTCCATTTTCTTTGAGTTCCCAATAATGGTTAGCTAGTGCTGTTTTAGTTCGACGTTCTTTGTTTTTAAATGTGCTTTTGTGGTCATAGTATCTGGTCTTAAAGTCTAGGGATGTCATACCCACGTAGTATTTCTTGTTATTTGGTCTTTCGTTGGCAAATATCGTTGCTTGGTATACAACACTTTTAGTTAGGCATTTATTTTGTAGTGGACAAAGTTTACGATTTATGCAGTTACATCTTTTCTCTTCATTGCTAACTTTTTCGTTTCTATTCGGGTGGTTATTATTAGTGTTTCGTTTATTTCTATTAGTATTGTTTATATTTTTGTTCTTCGTAGTGTTATTTTGTGTATATTTTCCACTTTGTTTATTTTTTTCTTCTCTGTTGTTGTTTTTTAGTATTTTGTTGTTGTGTGCCTTAATTATCATTTCTAGGTTTTCACAGCAGCTGTAGGATAGTTTTAGATTATTTTTATTGAATATTTTATGTAGAGGGTTGGTTACGGGGAAGTGTTTTTCAATCAGATTTAGGAATTTTTTGCCTAGTTTAGTTTTTAGCATCTGGTTATAGGGAGGGGTATAGTAGATTATATTTCTTTTTCTTTTGTTTTTATTTTTAATTTTGTTGTAATTATTGGTGTCCTGTTTTTTATATTTAATTTCGGTATTATGGTAACCACTATTTTTTAGAGCTGTATTGTAAATGTTGATTGATTTTTTAAAAACGCTTTCGTTGCTAGAATTGTTGATAAGCCTACTTTCGATCGAATTCGGGATATGTTTTATGATTGATGGGGGTGATTAGACTTTGGGTGTACGTATATTGGGTTGGCGTTATCTTTTAGGTATGGTTCGTAGGTGTTTTTACTTAAGTTTTATGTGACGTCTAGAAAGTTCGTTGTTTTTATGTTAGCCATTACTTCTACTTTTAGGCCTAGTTTTTTAATTTCCATATGTATAATTTTCTTGAAGTTTTCTCCCTTGCCTTTGTTGGAGTCTCTTATTATCGCTAATCCATCATCTCTATAAAGGCCGACATCCGTATTATCGAATATATTTGTGAGTGTATATAAAATGAATAACCCCACAAGATCAGATGCCTCCGCAGAGTCAAGGGCACCCATGGCCAAGTCAAAGGAGTTTGTCATATTCGTTTTAATCCATTGGTCCTCGTTGTTGATTAGAACTGATCTCCTACATTTTTTAATGATGTGAATTTCATCCTTGGATATATCGGTATATATCTCGGCGAATTCTAGGGCGATATTGAAGAGTTCTTCTGATATGGATGGGTAGAAGTTCACTATGTCGAATTGTAAGAAGGTACAATTGTTCTTATTTTCTATACTGTTAAACCAAGTGATTGCGTCGGCAGTATTCACCCATTGGTTTAATTCTAGGTCTTTTCTTATTTGTTTGTTAATTCTAGATAGAATTGTTTGGCTGATTCTTCCTATTTCTGGTTTGGTCGGATTAATTAAGCGAGTGCTAGGGTTATTGTTAAAGTTACTTTTGTGGTCTTTAAATAAGATATAGGCTTCCTTAGGTTTTAACTTACTAACTTTGTTGCTAATTTTTAGTTTATCTGTGATTTGTTTACTTTCAGTATTTATTATATCTATGTAGTTATGTTCGCTTGTATCTAGTTTTTTTGTAGTTTTTTGTAATATTTTCTGTTAGTAGTTTGTTATACTCTTGTTTATCTATTTTGTAAAAATTTCTAGTTTTGTCCGCTAACGCTAAACCAATAGATCTCATGACTAGCTTTGAAAATGACCTCTTAAATGTTATTAAAAACTTAGAATTTCACAAACAACAGAATAACTTCCAAAAACAATTACACACCATCGTTAAAAACATAAACAACTCTAACAAAATATTCGTAAAAGCGGACAAAACTAGAAATTTTTACAAAATAGATAAACAAGAGTATAACAAACTACTAACAGAAAATATTACAAAAAACTACAAAAAAACTAGATACAAGCGAACATAACTACATAGATATAATAAATACTGAAAGTAAACAAATCACAGATAAACTAAAAATTAGCAACAAAGTTAGTAAGTTAAAACCTAAGGAAGCCTATATCTTATTTAAAGACCACAAAAGTAACTTTAACAATAACCCTAGCACTCGCTTAATTAATCCGACCAAACCAGAAATAGGAAGAATCAGCCAAACAATTCTATCTAGAATTAACAAACAAATAAGAAAAGACCTAGAATTAAACCAATGGGTGAATACTGCCGACGCAATCACTTGGTTTAACAGTATAGAAAACAAGAACAATTGTACCTTCTTACAATTCGACATAGTGAACTTCTACCCATCCATATCAGAAGAACTCTTCAATATCGCCCTAGAATTCGCCGAGATATATACCGATATATCCAAGGATGAAATTCACATCATTAAAAAATGTAGGAGATCAGTTCTAATCAACAACGAGGACCAATGGATTAAAACGAATATGACAAACTCCTTTGACTTGACTGTTGAAGTAAATACTGAAAACTGATACATAAAAAATTATATCTCCCTATAATATTTTATGCGGATACATGAAGTACTAATATATATATATATATATATATATATATATATATATATATATAGAGAGAGAGAGAGAGAGACAGACAGACAGACAGAGAGACAGACAGACAGAGAGACAGAGAAGAGAGACAGAGCAATTAAATAAAACAACTAGCAAAAATATGCGACCGGAGGGAGAATATATTTGCTAGTATATATAATGTATTTTTATGCAGTTATCTTTATTGCTGATTGTAACGTTTGTTGCTTTTAGTAATATACTACTATATCAATTCATGACAGAACAATTAGGACCGACGTGGATCCGGTACCTGGGGGCGCATTAGTATGCATCATGGTGATGATGCTAGACCCTACGTAGAAATAAGATGGAGATCTAAGACTAGTAAATATTATCAGCGCTAGGCGACTATCTAAACAAGGCGAGAAGATGGCGTCGAAATATCTGGAAAAGCAGCTTAGGTTATCAAACCTAATTATCGCCACACAATGAGAGACATTTACCATACGCTGCCAAAAGTTTGGGCAAAATCTTAATCACCGAATTCTAATAAACATCAACAAGAAAAACATATATAGATAAAGTCAAGGAGAGAAATTTCAATTGTCCGTATCGCGCGTTCCACCCAACACCACCCAACTCCGAGAGAAGAAAGAAAGACAGGGAAAGGGATGGGAGAGAGAAAGAGAGTAAGTCCGTATCGCGCACACCACCCACTCCCACTGTTGGAAAAAGAAAGGGTATGAAATACACCCTTTCGGTAAGAGAAAAGTTTTGGGATCAGTTCCCCAGAGTCAGATCACAGTTACACGGTCAGTTAGAGCTGGGCGTGCAGCCCCAGGCAGTCGCAAAATCGGCCCGTGTGCTGTGCGACTATGAACAAGGAAGCCGGACAAACACAAACTCCGCCATCGTTTTCTTCGCGTAGATTAATGTCTTAATTAATCTAACTTGTGAAAATAATCGTTGTAAATGAAACCCCACGCAGAGACGATGAGATACCTTAGCCAAAATATATTTACAATACAATAGACATAAATTCAATGTAAAATCAATTCTTTCCTTTAATTGTTAATAATTATTTTCATCCAAAAAGAAATCGCCGAGTTGTTGCATTATTATCGTTGATTTGTTCTGCTTGAATAACCTTGCCTTCACAGAGACGAGATCGACAAAGCCAGCTATCATCATCATATTTTTTTATTGCCACTACGACGATCATCGGACAAAAGGGTGTTCACGGTCTGGCAAGATCTCTGTGTAGATAACCAGAGGTGTGAGCACAGAGATAGAGACACGAGTGGAATAACCATGTTCTAAGTGGTTCCATGACACCGGATCAGAGTGAGGTATCTGTTATACTTAGCACCGCGACAAGGATATCAAACACCTGTGCGTGAGTGGCCGACACAGATACCCACACGGGGCGAAGAGAGTGGGGTACCTTTTACAAATTGTTTCACTTCCTAAGTCATAAAGATGTAGAATATTGCATTATTTGTAGGACGTATTTTTCGTTAATATATATATTAATTTTATACATACTAACAGCCGTCATAACTTGGACAAGGATCGAACCTTCGATATTAATGTCTATAGTCTGGCGTTTTACCTCCGGTAAAAATATGTATATGCGTGGAAATATGTATGATTTCTATCAATTAAATATTTAATATATTTTTTGTAATTATACATATATATATATATATATATATATATATATATATATATATATATATATATATATATATATATATATATATATATATGAGTGTTACTACAGGATTGAAAGCGTCGTTAAGAGATATATTTGAAAATTTGAGAAACCAGTCAACAGACACGTGAATTTATATAAATAAATGAAATTTATTAATCATTTTTTTAAATATATTTTATGAATCCGAATTTTCAGTTTAACAAACCTTAATCATGGCAGACAGTATATATATATATATATATATATATGTGTGTGTGTGTGTGTGTGTGTGTGTGTGTGTGTGTGTGTGTGTGTGTGTGTGTCAGAGCATTAACTACTTGGACCGGACATATATATATAAACACTCCAATAACATCGGAGAGAATCGTCAATCTTCGGCGGTGCCGTTGATATTCATCATGAGAGAAATATATATATATATATATATATATATATATATATATATATATATATATATATATATATATATATATATATACTGTCTGTCTGTCATGATTAAGGTTTGGTAAACCGAAAATTCGGATTTATAAAATATATTTAAAAAAATGATTAATAAATTTCATTTGTTGATATAAATTCACGCGTCTGTTGACTTGTTTCTCAAATTTTCATATATATATATATAAAATGAAAAGGAAAAAAAAACAAGAGATATTTTTTTATATATTCATCACAGTTTCGTCTTTATTGTAAGACTTCCTCAGGATGATAATTTGAAAAAAAATATCATACAAGTACATCGAAATTTTGGGTTGGCATGATGGAGTGATAAAGGAAAGCAGTAGTACTGTGAGCGCTGGAGGAGTGTCCAGGCTGTTAGAGGTCAGCCTGGACTCTCCTCCAGCGCTCACAGTAGCCACGGCTGCTACTTTCCATTATCACTCCATCATGTCAACCCAAAATTTCGATGTACTTGCATGACATTTTTCTTCAAATTATCATCCTGAGGAAGTATATATATATATATATATATATATATATATATATATATATATATATATATATATATATATATATATATATATATATATCATGATTTGGGAGGGTGTACAAAACTTTATTATTGCAAGCATGAAGGGAAGACGAATTCTATCGTTCATGATTAAGAGTTAATCAAGAGGAAAAAATATATAGATAAAAAAGTACAAAATAAATAAAAATAATAATGCCAGCCGACCGGTTTCGCCCTCTCTTAACAAAGGTTGTATTGAGGGATTAAAAAAAAAACAAGGGATTTTTAAAAAAACGGGATGAAAAGAGAGAGTACAGAAAATAAAATAGCGTTATGTTATATGTACAATGGAGGATGAATCTTAGAGACTGATCACATCTAGTTCCAATAGATATTCCCTTTGCTCAAAATCAAAATTGGATGAAGAAATTAAAACTATAACTAATACTTTGTCCAAAAACGGCTATCCCCTTGATGTGATTAGGGCAGTCACCCAAAGGAAAATAAATACTTTTTCCGAAGTAAAACCATATACGGTGACTAAATGTCCAATTTACATTCGTTTACCTTGGTTAGGCACAGTAAGTGAGAAATTCGCCAAGCAAATCAGCTCAGCAGTTGAAAATTGTTACTTTTCTTCGAATGTGCGTGTTGTGTTTTCTACAAAACCACTATTGGCGTCCTCTTGTAAAGACGTTCTACCCCCCACCCCACCATAAAAATAATGTAATTTATCATTGTAAATGTAGTTTCAGTGCTGACTACGTGGGTAGGACGACGTTAAGATTGGATAATAGGGTCCAACGGCACATTCCGAGTAGGATCAGGAATGGAACCGTCCGATCAACGGACGTTCAGAACAACACATACGGGTCTTCCACTGCAGACCATTTACTTAAAAACCCACCGTGCGCTATGAATTTTAGCATGGACTCCTTCACCATTCTCAGTCATGCTCACTCGTTATACCATCTCAAAATCTTGAAGACGATCCACGTTCGTCTTAAACGTCCCAAACAAGCAAAGGGAATGTCTATTGGGACTAGATGTGATCAGTCTCTAAGATTCATCCTTCATTGTGCATATAACATAACGCTATTTTATTTTCTGTACTCTCTTTTTCACCCCGTTTTTTGAAAAATCCCTTGTTTTGGGTTGTTTTTTTTTTAATCCTTCGATACAGCCTTTGTTAAGAGAGGGCGAAACCGGTCGGCTGGCATTATTTTTATTTTTTAAAACTTTTTTTTCTCTTGATTAACTCTTAATAATGAACGATAGAATTAGTGTTCCCTTCATGCTTGCAATATATATATATATATTTTGATTTTATTCCATTAGTTGCGACAGAACAGGTTTTGTTTCATTGGTGCGAGTAGCTACCAACTCATCGGGCCGGCGAAAGGAATTCAAATGGCATAAAATTTTAAGTTCACTTTAACGGGAGATTGAAAATTGAAAATACATTGGAGGGGGAGGGGGATAGAGTTGGGGCTTTGTCTATAACGGCGACATGGGACATGAGAGGGGAGGGGTGAGGACCCCAACAAGTCGTGTTTCAAATTATTACGTGGGAGGTTATGCACGTGTCAGTGCTGTGACGATCTCAATCTCGGCCGGGGTGGGAGGAGGGAGATGGGGCGACGGCCAGAGTGAGTTAAATTTAAAATGAGAATAAAATTATGATTACAACCGTCATTTTTATTTTATTTTAATTCTAATAAGTAATTATCATATGGATAAAAATGTTTGATAATTTTAATTTAGGGTATTAATTGCTACTTTTGCATTTTATTTATTTTATTTTAATGTTTTGTTTATTATTTGTAGTGAGTTTTGTTGTGATTATATTTTTTTTTTTTTTTTTTTTTTTTAAATTGTGATTATATTATACCGAGATCAATACTAGTGGAATCATTTTATAAGAGAAGTTTTCTGGTGTTACCAGTCTTATCATTAACAAAACCGATTATGACAATGGTAACGTCTGCCAATCATACCTACGATAGTCGCAGTGATAACAGCCTTATGTAAAAGCCTTAATAAAAATAAAAATAAAAATAAAAATAAAAATAAAAATAAAGATAAATAAAATTAGAATAAAAATAGAAATAGAAATAACAAGTTTGTAAGAATATTAATGATAATAACAATAATAATAATAATAATAGTATTAAAAAATAATAATAATAATAATAATAATAATAATAATAATAATAATAATAATAATAATAATAATAATAATAGTAATACTGATAAATATCACCATCATTAACATCTTGCTACTTGTGAAGTCATTGGGCGAAATAAGTCGACAAGTGATGGTAGGCTTTTTTAATTCCACTACCAATGACAAGGACTAAGTACCAGTCAATAATTAAGTGTTCAAGGTAGTGATCGAGGGGTTAAGTAATTGAGATTAGTCTAAGTGATATCAGTGTTAATAGCTGTCCCAGTTATGGGTTTATGTTAGAATTGGTAGTATGGCTGAGAGGTTATTGAGGCTGTGCATTATAGGTAGTACGTAGAGATTTGATATTATTGGTAGTTTAGAGGGGTGGTTATATATTTATAGATTCATCATGACTTGTTGGGTGGGATTGGGTTGTAAATTTGGGTGGGTGGGTAGGGGGTTATAGTGTGTTTTGGGGTAGTGTATAGTGGGGGTTTAATGTTATCATTCATTTTTGTAAAAAAAACAAACAAAAACAAAAAAACTGTTAATTTTATGTTGAAGTTAAGTAGGGTTGGTGTGGGGTTAAGGTGGGGTATGTGGGTTGCTAAGGAGGTAGAGTCTACTATGTTTACAGTTGATAGATGTCTCTTGTTTTCTATTTAAGAGTTTGTTTTTGTCCTTAAAGCGGATAATTTCCAGTTTTTCACCCCAGTAACCTCAAATTCTAAAAGAACATGCAACTGTAATAACAAATCAAACTGCCCCCTAAATCAAAAGTGCCTATCAACCCAAGTGGTCTATGAGGCATCTATCTCCTCAACTGAAAACCCATCCCAGACTAACTATTATATTGGTCTGGCAGGCAACAACTTCAAGGAAAGATTCTACAACCATAAACTCTCCTTCAACAACCCAGACCATCCTGGGCAAACCGGACTTTCACTACACTACCACAAAATAAAAACCAAAAAAGAAACTCCCATAATAAAGTGGAAAATCTTGAAAAAATCCAGCACCTGCAAATCAATAAACTCTCCATGTAGATTATGCTTAAATGAAAAACTGGAATTCAATCCTTTCGCCGGCCCGATGAGTTGGTAGCTATTCGCACCAATGAAACAAAACCTGTTTTGTCGCAACTAATGGAATAAAATCAAAAAATATATATTTTGCTCTGAATTTTCATTGAGCACTCTCATAAACCCGGTTTCAACTTCCTTCGGATTCATACCCCCTGGATATTTGTAACAAGTTAATTATATATATATATATATATATATATATATATATATATATATATATATATATATATATATATATATATATGGCTCTTTATTATATAGTGGAGGATTGGATTTGTAATTGTTAAAGTTGTTTTTGTTTGTTTTGTTCGTTTGTAGTTTGCGATTTCGTCTCAATATTTTCGGGTCTTGTTGGATAAAAATAAAAATGAAGGTTAACAACCGTTTTTTTATTAACGTCATAAAACACTTCTGACTTTTAAAGAGATTCCATCGCGAGTAAAATATGCAAATTTGTGGTTAAATATTCCGTGTTTTTGTTTTTTCGGGAATTTCCTGAAGAAACACGCCAAATGGGAGAGAGTAGGGATGCATAAAGTAAACACTCCTGAATTGAGAGAAGCCATAATGATGGTATGCAGACAGGAGGTAGGTGTGTTACTGACTTGACTGACAAGTTGTCTGGGTTTATACAAATTTTTCGGAAGTATCGCTATTCAAAACGTTTTTGTTTTATATTATTTATTAAACATTAACCAAATATTTTAACTAATGCAGTTAATATAGCGAGTATTTGATTAGGAAAAGGATTGTTTGATTAAAAACTGTACAATCTGAATCGTAGGAGTGAAGAGGAAGTCGACTATTTCCAATTTTATTATGTACTTGGAATCATTTCGTTTTGTTAGTCACGGTCATTCAACTTTTTGTCAGCTTTCCAATTCATTGGTTTGTAATAAGTAAAATATGTAATGAATTCGCAGATGTAAATAAACTTCTTACATTAGCAACATATCGCAATGGTTATTGTCAGCAGGTACTTCCACTCGCATTGTTGACAATCAGGAAATGTCTTCTCAATCATCAAATCTTTGCTATGGGAGGTGATCGACTGAGCTCCATTCTCTATTTTGATGTAACACGAAATAGATCCTTAAAAGCTAATAATGGATTTGAAGAATCGAAATATGTCGAGTTTAATGTCAATTTCGAGCATTTTTTAAAAGGTTATATATTTATTTTTAGTTTGGCATATGATTGCTATATATCACTCTTTCTTGTCTTGACAGAGGGCAAATTCAACTTCGAAATCTAGTCGGAATTATCTCTTCTCTTCCCTACGTCCCCTTTCTCATAGAAGAAACCCCCTAGTTTCTCTCCCTCCCTCTCTCTTTCTCTCTCCTTCTCTTTCTTTCTATTATATCGTTATTTTCGACTGGGCTCTAGTCTTTGATTCCAACCTGTAAAACATTCACAGCAAGAACCCGACTTTCTACCCACACTTCAAAAAACTTACCTTTCTTCCTCTGTGTCCCTAAAGCCAAACGAAGTTTCCATGAACAGAGTTTTCTCCAAGAACCCCCTCATCTATGGAGCACATTGCTGCGCGTCTGCTTCCCTGCAGACGACAAAATGGTCGCCTTCAAGTCCAATGCCAGCAAATACTGCTTTTTATACTAATGGGTCACCACTTATCAACATTTTAAATAAAGTTTAATTTTATTATTTGGTTAATATTTGCTTAATAAAAATTAAAGCAAAAAAAGAAATCCGCAAAAATAAAACAAATTAAAACGGTGGATTAATTGGCCTTGTAACCGCTTGGAAAATCAGACAAAACTAGTCTATAAATTTGGCAATTATTTGGAGAGCTAACCTCTTTAACATAATCGTTTAAATTTATTTTAAACGATAAAAAAGTTAGTTCAAAATTTAAATAAAACGATAAATGAGTTACTTTAAAATGAAAACAAATGATAAATTAGTTGAAAATAAAAATAAACAAGAATAAATAAATTACTTTAAAATGAAAACAGTCGAAAAAAACAGAACAAATGAAATGCAAACAAATAATTTCAATATAGAAAAACAATAAAGATACTAGTGCTGAAGAAAACTTAAAAAACTCAAACTTATAAAAAAATCTGTTGGATAATTTAGTTGAATGTTTGACATTTTCTTTTACTGCTTAATTTGTTCTTAGTAATATTATTTTTCTTACTAAAAAAATGATTAAACAGAGAATTAAAAGTCCTCCAGCCAAGCATTCTTTCTATTTTTTTCAATACTGTGATCCTAATTACGAGTCAACGTGAAAAAAAATATTAGAGAACCTCTATTAATCCCCTGTAACTAGCAGTTCGTTTCAGGTATTTCGACGTCTCGTTAGGTGACAGCTAGAACTGTGACGTCATCAGAAACACTAGACTCAATGGAAAGACCTTCTCTTTACGAAGGCCACGGGCCAGTATAAGACTGAACTAACTGTGTAATCGTCGCGACAGTGTCCCCACTTTCGTCTGACAGCTTAGGCTCTGGTTAGAATCTGAGTCAGAATAATGTCGTCGTCCATTATCGATTATGCCCGAAGGTGTTGCTTGACGTGATTTGGCAGTCCAGCGATAGAGGCGCATATCACCCATTTTTCGGGGAGTGCTTTCAACACAAGCCTCCGAATTTCAGCCAGGAATACGCCCAGGTTCACCAGGCACCAGTCGCCGTGTCGCAAAGCTGCCAGACGCTGCAACAGAATCAATCGTGAAATCAGTCACCAGGGCTCGCCTAATTTGTTTGATGTCAGATCTTTGCTCCTTGTTCAGCTGCCTATTGACCGCTTAGTCACAATCGGATGACATATAATTCTCGGATGAGATCAACATCTTGGAGCTATTCCACTATAAGCTTATCTGTGGCCGTTCCACCGAACCCCGAGATTCCAGATTTAGCCGAATGTTTAATTGTCTATTTGCCATTGGTTTTTATCGAAATCACATAAAATCTCGGCCTTGCGATTCGGTCACTTGAGGGTTTGGGTTACATAAGGTTTAATGACCTTTCTTTATAAAACTGTAACAGTCACACATTTGATGTACTATTTTCTCTTGATGTAAATAGACAGGTTTTATCACATCGGCCAATCAGATGTTTTGTTGGAAGAATACAATTTGTTATCTTCTGACGGCGCCTACGCAAGTTGTTTTCCCCCGTTTTTTAATCAGTTTGAGTTTCGAGAGTCGTACGTGCCGGATGTTCTGTTGCCGGCTCTTCCAACTCAACTCACCCGCGACGGGATGGAATCTACAAAGATGTGTGTCCCCCCCCCCTTGTAAACATGGACTCTTAGCTATTTTTAGGGGGTTTTTTCAGCACAGCCAAAATAAAAGGTATTTTCTGTTAACCTTCAATGTTGTTGTCTGTTTTCGTCTACTTATTTCATCTATGAGTCGGATGGACCTTCTATTTAATTGTCTCGAACATGGAGTCAGAGGGACCTTCTATCACAACCAAACTTTAATTATAATGAAGATGGAAACAACCCTTTACCTCATCCCATCATCAAATTATTATAAAACTATACAAAAAATATTTTTCCAAATAAAATTCGTTCGTTAATGAGTATTTATTTACTCCTCTCCAGGAGTTAGGCACAAGGCCAGTTTTATCTTACTCCCACGAGTAAGATGTGACCCACGGTCGGGTCGGGAAAGTGGGACTTGAAAAGCCAGCGCCCGAGAGGTGAGCACTCTGGCTATTAAAAATTGCCTGGGCAGCCCCGTCGGCATTCCCCGGTAGGGGCGCCTCAGGCAGTAAGCAATAAACTTACTCCTACCCAAAGAGGGGAGGCGAAGCCTGGGAGGTTGGACCTCCTAGAACTGCACAGGGCAGACCCATAGACCGGCGTAAATCAAGCCCCGAAGGCCAAGACAATACCAGTCTATGGGGTGTAGTATCCATCGAAACAGATACTACACTTTGATCTTAGCCGAATGAGTAAGTACTAAAGAATTAATGTAAAACTGATAATTTCCTGAGTTTGGGAAAATATTTAAAACTGGAGTTTGCGGCGATTTGTTTTTTGTTTTTTGTTTTGTTTTTTGTTTTTTCTTTGTTCTTTGTTCTTTTTTCTTTTTTCTTTTTTCTTTTTTGTTTTTGTTTTTTGTTGTTTGTTTTTTTGTTTTTTTGTTTTTTGTTTTTTGTTTTTTGTTATTTCGGGGTAGTCTCAAAGGTGCGTATTTATTTGCCGATTCATAATTGTTGTAAAGTTCCCTAAAAGGTAATGTGTCCCACATTGAACAAAAGAAAAGTAAATAAAAAAAATAGCTTCAATTATTTATTCATATTGATATGAAATTTGGAAAAATGTAATTAACGGGTAACGCTTTTAACTTTTCAGGGCGTAATGCGGATAAGCAAAAATCGCTATTTGGCACCGATCATCACGATAACAGTTCCAACAAATTTTTGTGTTCTCGTAAGAAGGACGGGATTGTGGTGACTGAGATGATTCTAGTTAAGAGTAGGATAGACATTTTTATCGCTTTAGACTAAGGATTACCAACGACATTCATTACCCCACATTTTTGATGGTCTTGTACCCGTTTTGTTTATAGTTTATTTTTCTTATATTTCATGCCAATAAATAATGCAAAGTATAGTATCTGTTCCTGATCCCCTGTTTCAGCTCTCAGAAAACCCGTCTATCGCATTTCAGATATTGGCTTGTATCTGACCACCTGCCTTGGACCGTATTAAATTACTGGCCGTATTTATTTTTCATGACGCTTGTTGCAGTTTTACGAACTACACGAGCCTACATTATCAGCTACTACGGTTATAATTAGTATAATTTGGATTGTTTGGACTACTGTTCTCATCTTGTTATTACACTCAAGATGAGAACAGTAGTCCGAATAATCCAAATTATCAATCTTCATCTAAAAAAATTCAGAAACAAACGATTATACCTACCGGCCAGTTCGTTCGACTGTTTAATAGCGCTGCTAGTCAAGTTGTTAACTTGATCAGCTGCTCCTACTAATTTCGACGAATTTATTTGTGTTTGTCATCATTCTCTGCCCATTACAGTATTGTGTTTGAGTCTAACAAATAAGACTGATCGCTATAATTGACCCCTGCAACATGTGTTGACACACATTCACATTGGATTGTTTATGCTTATAACGATACAGCGTTTGCTTTTATAGAGTCGCGTGAAGATCATATTATACTCGAGCAGAGCTTCCTCAAGACCACCCCACCCCCACCCCCTGTTCCAATGTATTTTACTCAAGACTGTTATTATCTATACGGCATCACAGGTTCTGTTTTCGTCTTTCTTCATCAATGCATCAGCTATATTATTGTAGCGTGTGATTGTTGCTATTGGTTGAATGAACAGAGATGTTACATTTACTTCCTCACTAGAAGGTTAGACACAAGGTCAGATGGGGTCTTGAAAAGCCAACACACTCGAGAAAATGCACATTAGCCTACAAAGTCTGCAAATGATTTACAATGATAGGCACTTCTAAAAGTTTTAGGAGCATCAATTGTTATCCTAACTGATGTTGCTAGTGAAATAATTTTAGCATGCTTTAGATTTTGGTTTTGTTAACAATAGACCCGTTGATGTTCACTTCTCCACCGAACTGTGTAGTCAAACGTTTGTTTTGTTCATATTGTCGTGACTCTGAGGCGTGTATACATATCACAGCTGGACCGGTTGGCATTCCTCCATAAGGGCGCAAGCTACTGAAGCTGAAGCTAACCGAAGGAGAGGGACTGGAGCGTATCTAGGGATTGGCAGCTCTAGCCTTCCGGGATGGGGCGATCCGAAATACGGGTCTCATCCAGGCCATCCAGTGGACGGGTTAGGTGACAAGGAGACCCGGAGAGAGGTCTTAAGAGGTCATTCGCTCACCCTATTGAGAGCCCAGGAGTTGGAAAGAGACAGCATAAGACTAGGGGGACGAGTGGAGGGGAGTGATAATAAAAAGAAAGTTAGAGGTAGATGGAGAATGATGGGAAGCAGAGCGAGTCCGGGGCCTGAACGAGAACAGGGAGCGTAAGGGATTGGGAGGCAGAGTCCAATCTTGGAAGGAAGGCATGGGACCTTCGACATGGATTCTATAGGCCCACTCCGGGCAGGTAGAGGTTAATTTTCTGGACCTGCAAATATGAGGGGCATTTGGCGCAAAAGTGTCCCACAAATTATCGGCGCCCACCCCGCTCGTTTGGGCCGAACTGCACGAAATGTGGTCAGTTCGGACATGAGAGTCGGTGTTGTACAGTAACGGGAGATCGGAGGTTAGTGATTAAGACGCCGAACCTTAGCGTACCACCTAACACTGAATTAAGGAACCAGGGAAACGCCCAGGGGGCCACCTCGTGGGAAGTAAACGGCAAGGTGGACCCACAAATGACAAGTTTAGTGAAGGGTTTTGCTCTCCGGTTTATGAGAGACCGCAAGAAGCAATGAACCCCTTCCCCCACCCCGTGAAAAGAGAGATTGAATTAAACCCGACTGCCGAGGAGTCTAGTAGGTTGGAAGAGGATAATGAAATACCTCTGGCCCAACTCTAGAAAAAACTGAGAGAGGATAGGGTAACTAAAATTGTGGAAGAATTACCCCTGAAGTTACGATTGATGGGAGCAGAACGCCCCACAACAGAATAGTAGGAAGGCCAAGTAAAAGATAGTCAGGGATTTGGGGGACAGCCGGGGTTGGGCTGTATCGCATCTGTTGGCTCCGCCGTGTGTAGGGAGGGCCCCCATGCATATTTGGTGCTGGTGGTTGTGGCACGGACTGTTCTCTTGGATGTTGCCCCAGAGATAAACGGATAGATAAGGATAGAGAGAGATGCATAACTGGCTAGATCTAAATGGTTGATCACGTTAGTGATAGATCTACAGCCGTACGGGTTGTTGCTGAAACAACCAGGCAGCGATGTAGTGAGTTTAAAAAGGGGTGTAAGGACAGATAATCTATAAATATTCGCACAACCAGGAATATGTTCGATTGTGCTGCTCTTTACGAAAGGGCACAGAGGTCATGATAAACGAATGGAGATATATGAGATCCTATCTAAGAGGGACAGAGTTAATGCAGACGAGGCAAATGAGATCACTGTTACCGATAGTGGGAAAGACACTCGGTTTGTTGTTTGAGACGATGTCGGAAAGCAATGTGAGAATAATCAAGAAGAAATGTTGCATGCAGCCAGAGAAGGCGTATTGATATCGAGCGTCACCAGGCTGGAGTTGGCCAAGAATAAAGCTAGTCTGAGGGAATTGTTTTTCCAGGTACGGGCATTTAGAGAAGAGGTGACCAATATAACCGACGCGATGACCGTAGAGATACGTAAACTGGACGCTTTTGTACAGCAGTATTTTCAGTTACTGACACTGACACTGACGAATAGGGTACAACAGACAGGACAGACTTTGAGGACGCTATTATAGCATGTACGGGAGCAGTTGGATGTGTTGAAACCCCGTGGAAATGGAAAGAAGTGTTGTTGGAAATAGAGACCGAGTTACCCCACCATTTGAGATTGCCGGTTGACTCCACTGCACAGTTATAGAAGTATTATAAAGCGTTAGTGCTACGTTATTGGAAGGTGGAAAACTATTTGTGCTGGTATCAGTTCCGTTATTGGATAGGGATGGTACTTTTGAGATATATACTGCCCATGCCATACCCCCGAGCTGACCAAAAACTCGGAGCCATAGCTAGATATTGGGTGGGGATGGGGGTTGTGGCCCTAAATGTCGCCAGAACAAAATTCATGGTGGAAGCGAGTAAATATGAAACGGATGCCGTGGATACGTGTGGATCCGTAAGTCCGATTTACGTAACTAGCAGACATGAGCTGTGCGTGTTAAAATTGTTCAAGAAGGATAAGGAGGGGATTATGAAAAATTGCCATGTAGAAGTGTTGACGAATGTTGTGTTGCCTTCCGCTGTCAGTGTATTTGATGGGATTTGGGCAGTGCGCACCCAGGAAGAGATTGAGCTATCTAGAGTTTGTGAAGGTAAGACCACCCAAGCGATAACATTCCACCATTGTCCGTTATAGAGCTGTCCATGGAGTGCGCCGCCTTTACGCCATCCATTACCCTTCCCCTTATTATCAGGCGGACGAAAGATTTCAAAATAGAGACCCCTTCTTAGAGTTGATCGGAACTAATGCAAGTGGATGGACAGGATTATGGGAACCTATAGTGAAGGAATTTTCTAAAGTCGCCCTGCAAAAGATGGCTGAATTATTAAAACCGGTAGAAAAAAATAGTTTTTAGAAACTTAAATCTCAATTAAGACTAGTGGGCAAAGAGTGATTTGGATAAGGGTACTATGATAGCTTGGCCGGTGGTAGTGATCGTTTCAGTTATGATAGGTTTGGCACTTGAAGCAAGGGGGTGCTGAAAAAAAGGTAGGGAGAGGTTGGGTGACACAGGGACACTGACAACAGAAGAAGGGATACCATTTGGTGCACTTTGCCAAAATCGTGATTGAATTCAGCAATTGCTGCCCTTGGCGGAAATCCAGGTGGAGACCTCACCTGCAGAAAGTTTGCCCTAAGTAACAGGCGAGACACTAAAGCCTGTCCTTAAGGCAAGAACACCAAAGAAATGAAGATTGATTCCGAGGAGAAAAGAATGGTGTAGTAACTGTAAAGGGCGCTGAGAGCCTTAATTTATTAGTGGACTGAAAAAAGAAGAAAAAAACTTTTTATTGCATGCTTAAGTCATTGATTTTATCGCTATTCTCTTCCAACACAATAACTATGAAATGCATCATGCACACATCCATACATACATGCTATTGCATGCTTAAGTCATTGATTTTATCGCTATTCTCTTCCAACACAATAACTATGAAATGCATCATGCACACATCCATACATACATGCTATTGCATGCTTAAGTCATTGATTTTATCGCTATTCTCTTCCAACACAATAACTATGAAATGCATCATGCACACATCCATACATACATGCTATTGCATGCTTAAGTCATTGATTTTATCGCTATTCTCTTCCAACACAATAACTATGAAATGCATCATGCACACATCCATACATACATGCTATTGCATGCTTAAGTCATTGATTTTATCGCTATTCTCTTCCAACACAATAACTATGAAATGCATCATGCACACATCCATACATACATGCTATTGCATGCTTAAGTCATTGATTTTATCGCTATTCTCTTCCAACACAATAACTATGAAATGCATCATGCACACATCCATACATACATGCTATTGCATGCTTAAGTCATTGATTTTATCGCTATTCTCTTCCAACACAATAACTATGAAATGCATCATGCACACATCCATACATACATGCTATTGCATGCTTAAGTCATTGATTTTATCGCTATTCTCTTCCAACACAATAACTATGAAATGCATCATGCACACATCCATACATACATGCTATTGCATGCTTAAGTCATTGATTTTATCGCTATTCTCTTCCAACACAATAACTATGAAATGCATCATGCACACATCCATACATACATGCTATTGCATGCTTAAGTCATTGATTTTATCGCTATTCTCTTCCAACACAATAACTATGAAATGCATCATGCACACATCCATACATACATGCTATTGCATGCTTAAGTCATTGATTTTATCGCTATTCTCTTCCAACACAATAACTATGAAATGCATCATGCACACATCCATACATACATGCTATTGCATGCTTATGTCATTGATTTTATCGCTATTCTCTTCCAACACAATAACTATGAAATGCATCATGCACACATCCATACATACATGCTATTGCATGCTTAAGTCATTGATTTTATCGCTATTCTCTTCCAACACAATAACTATGAAATGCATCATGCACACATCCATACATACATGCTATTGCATGCTTAAGTCATTGATTTTATCGCTATTCTCTTCCAACACAATAACTATGAAATGCATCATGCACACATCCATACATACATGCTATTGCATGCTTAAGTCATTGATTTTATCGCTATTCTCTTCCAACACAATAACTATGAAATGCATCATGCACACATCCATACATACATGCTATTGCATGCTTAAGTCATTGATTTTATCGCTATTCTCTTCCAACACAATAACTATGAAATGCATCATGCACACATCCATACATACATGCTATTGCATGCTTAAGTCATTGATTTTATCGCTATTCTCTTCCAACACAATAACTATGAAATGCATCATGCACACATCCATACATACATGCTATTGCATGCTGAATGAAACATTAGTTGAGGAACTTTTTTTCTTTTTTTTTACGTTTTTGCTTTTTATTATATTGTCTATTTTTCTTTCTGGATTTTTGAACGACGGGCTTAAAGACATTATTTACGAAGCGTATCAGCTCTGCCATCATATATGTTTTAAGTATAATATTGAGCACTCTCTTGTGAAATAACGTTTAAATAAATACTATTCCATTGATTTTTAAAACGTAAAAAAACTTGATAATTAAATAAATACATAAATAAATACCACTACTTTCTGTTACGATGAAATACTTTCATTTTTATTTTATTTAATTCTATTTTCTATTTTCTATTTTCGGAAGTTTAATTCAATAAAGACCAAACAGCAGAAGCGGAAGTGTAACGTTAACACTGACGTCTTTGCGTTAACAATGGTAAACACAACACAACTGAAATTAGGTGGAGGAAGGGATTGAAGGATATATAGCAGTTGCATGAGCGAACTATTTTGTATCGATCTACGTGACCGGCAGTGAGATGTAATTCGGCTTGTTGATTATGTAACCATCGCTTCTTCACAGCATGGACAAACAACGATGAATCGTTTTGGCGCGAGAACCAAACCACGTGATGAACAAAACAATCCAGTTCCAGCCTGACTCAAACAGACAAGATATATATCCTGCACTCTCTACCTGGGCCAGCGGTAGACGTGTCGAGGAACTCCAAGATAACATTGTTTCATCATGTCAACATGAATCTTCAGTTCGCGGTTTCTCTTCAAGCTGACAAGACGTGCCTTTCCTGTTCTCACTCTGCCTCAACCCTGGGCGGATGAGTTGTCGAACTCCGGGATAATATTATTTCATCTAACCGACATGAATCAACCCATTGTACCACCTTCATTTTATTCCTGTGTTTCCGCAAATAAAACTGCATATCTATTTAATTGTGGAGCCGTTATTTATGTCATGGAAGAATGGTGATCCCTTTTTGCTTATGTAACATTTCTATTTCAGTCAGATTCGGCTAGACGTATTGTTCTTCCAAGTAAGTTCGTCATTCTGATTTTCTTCCCGATTTAATCTACAAACGCTATATGGTTCCCTTGAACTAAAGATACTAATCTTTATATTGTGTCAACGTAACTTTTCGAATTACAATATTAAATAATAATGGTTACAGAAATGTGTTTACTTAAAAAAATGTGCTTAATTAAAAAAATGTGTTTAATTAAAAAATAATGTGTTCAATTATAAAACAGGCACTGCAGCTCCGACTTTCAGCCCCTTATCTCAATTTATATATAAAGTTAGGCATGTGTATATATTTATATATTTATATATTTATATGTATATGATTCACTAGTAAACTAATTACCCGCTTATTATGAATTTTGAAACACAACTGCTATGCATTATGGTGGGTAATTTGGGCTATATTTAGTTCAATTTAGTTTTATGCAAAAGCGGCAAAGGGGAGAGAAATTCCGCCGTGAAAATTTAGATACCACCTATTTTTGAGAAATTTTAACAATAGGTATTAGACATCAATTAATAAATATTTCTCAAATTTCAGGTTTTTTGGAGTATTTAAAATTCAAATATTTCAGATTTGCATTAGATGTGATCCAATTTTATTAGACACTAATTACGCAAGTTTCCCTAAATTTTAATTCTGGTCTCAAACCACTTAAATTTAAGCTACTTAAATTTTAGACATTTTTTAGAATCAAAATCATGTAAAAGATTTTGCATCAACATTGGATTAAGGATTCTAGACATAAGGTTTAGTATCATTATATCTGGTTTTAGTCTTCGTAAGAGGACATAAAAGTGATGTAAGACTGTTATGTCTGGGAAATGAATTTTAGCCGCCAGCGATTAAAATATTGAAGCAAAGTTCGCTTTTCAAGAATTTAGAAAATGTGAGACCCCTGACCCAGTAACAACAACAACAACAACAACAACAACAACCGCAGAGAATTGCTCTCTAAATGATTCGATATTTACTTGACTTCAATACTTAGTATTGATTGAATCAAAATACACAATCTCAATTATTTGCCTATATCGAATGTTAGCCAATTAAAAATAGTCTCCGCGCGAGCCGACCACCTGTCCCTAAAACCTATATAAACACCGCATACACGTTTTCCAGGCAGAGAGCCAGCGAAAAGGACAACTTGCCTTACAAATCCTTGTCACTCATAAAATTACCACACTTCTTTTTGGCGCGCAAACGAAAGCCGACGTAGACTCTGTCTACTGGCGCTATCAACACGTGGACTTAACTTCTAAATATAACGACACCTTGTCAGCCATGGATTTACTTACTTCCAAATAACACGAAGCTTACGAAGTCTCAACATCTAACTTGAGTACGTACGGTCATAATAAACTTTTTATCGACTTATGAACTCATAATAACAAAAATGGATGCTGGCATTCAATGCTACGAAGACAAAGCTCCGTCCTTTAACAATTATAAGAAACCTTTCCAACTACCGATTGCCATTGATGATAGCATCCTTCCCGACAGCCGAACGTTCAAACTCCTCGACCTAACATTTACAGGCAACATGAATTGGAATAAATACATAGAAGATACTGTCAAGTCTGCTGCAAAGAAGGTGGGCTTCCTCTGCCGGACTAGAAAACTTCTTACATCTGCCAGTATCCTATACCTCTATAAAGCCATCATTCGCCCATGCATAGAGTAGTGTTGCCACATCTGAGCTGGTGCATCAACTACTAGTCTCTCCCTCTTGGACAAGGCGCAAAAGAAAGTATCTAATCTAGTAGGACCGCGCTGTCTACCAAGCTCCAGCCCCTGTCCCATCGCCGTAATGTTGCATCACTGTGCTTGTTTTACGTACTTCCACTGGAATGTGCTCCGACGAAGTTACTGCACTTGTACCCCTCCCTCAACGTAAATACCCCCGACCAACCCGACAAGCAGCAAAATTTCACTCCTTCACTGTTGAAGTCCCAAGATGGCAAAAAAATTTAAATTCAAATAACTTCTTCCCTCGAATTCTCTCTCTGCTCCGTTTCCTTGACTACCAATATGCATAAATTTAAATGTAATGTGAACAAACATCTTACTGCACAACCCTCCACTTAGGATGTTCCCTATAAATCTGGCCCCTAATCAAAGTAGCCGTCTCCGTAGGGTCTCCGTGGCAATATGCCTAGTTTGGAGTGAAATACAGTTATAAAGCAGTTTCCTCGTCTTGACTTTTGGACTTTAAACATAACACTTTCTCAATCAAGACACAAAAACATTTAACAATTTCTTTCTTAAACCATTTTCTTTTGTTTGTTGAACGAAATTGTGTTAGAATAAACTTTGTCATTAATTCACTTTTCACCAAGTGTTTCATAGTTCTACAAACGAAAATTGGAATTTTATTTCAGGACAGGACAAAGAAACTAATCAATGTTATCCAAAGTTTGGTGAAAACTGCGTGAAATAGTAGAGATATTTCAATGGCCCATATAATACAATTGAACCAGAATTGTTTCTTCTTAGATTTGGAATTGAATTTTGTTTCCTTCTGTTGCGATATTGTATTTGATTTTTTGTTTTTGTTTTTGTTTTTTTGTTTTTTGCTTTGTTTTTACTGTCTATCTGTAGTCGAAGACATTTCGGACTTCGTTGGTGGAGAAGAGGAACTCCTTGTAAAAGAGAAGAAAAGGTTAAAAAAATAACATAAAAACCATTGAGTAATAAATAACGTGATGGGGGGGGGGTAGGAATCTAACGGAAGAAAAATAGATATAAAAATAAATATAGGAAGGAAGAAAAGTTCATTGTCCTTTTCTTTCCTCAGAAGATTCTCTCGTTTCTCACATATTGTGGTAAAAACAATTCCGAAGAGGCGGTAAATGCTCCGCCCGGCTCCCCCTCTCCCCGGTACACATTCTTTATCACTACCCCACCCCCACTCTGCTCCGCGCCTTTTCCCGCCTTCCTTGAAATGCCTAAGCAAATTTGTTTTGCTGCTGGAAGGATATAACGGTATCAATGAAAATCGAAAATATCGTTGTTGAGTGACCCACCCATATATGGAAGTGGCTTACTAGAATTCTCGCTTTCTACTTGCTCTTCTTCCGTTTAATATGAATGGAAAGGACGAGAGAGAAAAATGCACGCGACTCTGTGTTCTTGTTAAAATAGAAACACCCACTTCCTCCCTCTTCTCATGAGTGTAAGTGTGTACGCATATCATCATTTATATATATATATATATATATATATATATATATATATATATATATATATATATATATATATATATATATATATATAGTCATCCGCCGATGTATATATAAGCTCTCGTGGAACGGACAGCTGCATCAGTATCTTCTGCGATTTGCAACTTACCAGCAATACCAGTAAAAACCTCTACACCACCGCCACCAACTTGATAGTCGTTTCACCCTTCTTCATAATAATTTAGTTAACTTAAAACAACAAACCCGGGCGAGTTTCATCCAGCAGTTGTTAAAAAAAATAGAAAGAAAAACAAACAGTAAATATGTTTTTCAAACCGCGCATCGTTTTTCTAGTTTTACTGCAGGTAAGTGTCATCTTTTTCCGTTTTTAAAACTCGAATTCTTTCAGCAACTTCTTCATCTAAGGAAGCTTCCATATGACAATGTCTATGTGCGCAAATTGTATGTTTAGTTTTTTGGGGAGTTTTTTTCGGGGTTTTTTTTTGGTTTTTTTCATGCTGTCTGTTAAAAAAAACGGTCTTTACATCATGAATAAAAGCTCACTGCAAAGTGAAGTATCCTTATCGAAAAGATTCTATTTTCTTTGGTGTAGAAGCAGGATTAGTGCGACATGACCAAACCATAATACTTGTTTTGGGCCCATGCATTTTAATTCTAGCAAAAAAAAACCTTTCAAATTTCGGACGGGCACGTTAAAACCACCACGACATTCCTATTCATTCTATTCATATAAAGTTAGGTATGTTTATACGTTTATATATTTGTCAATCTGACAGTGGCTTTGTTACTCTCGCACTGAGGTATGGTTCTGTACAATCCTAGGACGTCCACTCTCCCAGGATTTACCTTCTCTCTGAGATTGCTAATTGCCTGAGGCGCCCCTACCGAGGAATGCCAACGGGGCTTCTCAGACATTATTTTTGTAGACCAGAGTGCACTGGCTTCTCAAAACCACACCTGACATTGCGTCTAACATCCTGACAAGGAAATAAATATGTATAGGATTCACTCCTAACTAATGAACCGATCATTATGAATTTTGAAACACAGCTGCTATCGGTTCATGTTATATCCTAAACCGAATAAAAACTGTACATAAAAACTGTACTCTATTCTTTTATCAGTGAATCACGGAACAGTTTCCCTGCATGCTACAACATGGTCGTCTTCAAATCCAATATCAACAAATACTTGTCATAAACTGTCCTTATAAGTATTCAAAGTTTGTCCATTCCATTTATCATTTTCAATCCTCTCATTATATTCAACTGACAATCCATACATCTCATTAACCCTTATCCTCGAGTGGCTTTTGGCCTTGATAAGTGATGGCTCATTAGTTAAAAAAAAAAAAAAAGAATGAAAAGAAATAAAAGAGTGAAAACGACCAAAAGATGGTGTAATTAAGTTCTTCAAGCAGGCAATATGTTTTACTTCGGCTTAGGATCAAAATGCAATATCTGTTCTGTCTTCGTTCACGGGTGAAGAAAAATCCTTCTAGACCGAGGCAATTTACATTTTTGCTCCAATCCAGTGTGTCTCTTTTAAGGGCGATGGATTTTACCCATATTAAAAAAATGCCCTCGCGGAGAGGGAGGGGGGGGGGGGGGGAAGTAAATTGGAACAATATGTTTACTTGTTTCTTTTAAATATCCGAACATTTTTTTCCGTATTTTATCGATTCTTTTTATTTTCTAACTAAAAGAAATTCGTTGTTGCTTCATGTGACGTGGGTGACTTTATTTTACGTTTTATTTATTTTTTTCTCTAGCCAGAAAAACGTTGATGAAGCCAATTTTGTTCTGACAACAACAATTGGCTTCAATCGTTAGAAAGTGTTGTTTCTTTTTTGTTGTTGTTGTTAGGGGAGGGGGATAGTCCTATTTATTTCAACTTTACATAATGCACTTCCAGTGAAAGTTTGTTTGTCTCTGATGACCTTTTAAAACAAAAACTTCTTTGGGGGGTGGGGGGGGGGGCGGGG
>OY744522.1:100030199-100080199 GCA_963556195.1 Sepiola atlantica | reverse complement strand
AGCAAACAGCTGTTTACACAGAAATAAATTTTCCTTAGGATGATATATAATAAATAAAATAAATAAATAAATAAAAATAAATAAATAAATTAATAAAAAACTGAATTAGTTAAAATTTAAAACCTAAAATAGAAATACAAGAAAACCACGTGTTAAAATAAACTCGCCCACTGTATTGACAAAACAAAGGAAACAGGATATAGGAAAATCCATTGTTAACAAAAATAGGAGCGTCACCAACAATGCCTTTGTTCGAGGGAAGCCCAACGATTAGCTGAGGGAACAACAAAGAATCTGATTGGTTAACTAGCAAGCCACGTATATAAAAACACCTGACAAAAATAACTCCATGCATTTAGCCTGACGATTCGCCCCGGGGATGAAACACGGGAGCCTCTGTGTAGCTTGATTGCCATATATATTTTCATTGCTTACTATATATACATATATATAGTACATGTATGATTTTTAGTTCCTAGATTTTAATCCAATGGAACTTCAGTGTTTACAAAAGTAGTGCTGTTTTGTAGTATACATTTTATTGATACAAACATTTTTGGTTGCATATGTGCATGCGTATTTCAGCTGCGCTCTTTTTCAGGAGCCAGCTTCCTCAGACCGTTAGAAATCTTTTGTCTAAATAAAAACTCATACTATATATAGGTAAATGAAAGAAGAGAGATAGAAAATGTAAGAATGACAAATTTATTTCATCATCAGTTGTTCAATGTATGGTGTATTCAATAAAATCATGTTTCTTTTTTCCTTTTTATTCTTGTCATTCTTATATTTTTCATGTCTTTTCTTTCATTTATCTATATAATTGCTCCATAATTGCTTTAATCACTTCAAGATAGGTTCACATTTCTAAAAGTATACATTCTACTTTTAGTTTCATACTTTATATATATATATATATATATATATATATATATATATATATATATATATATATATATATATATATAGTGTGTGTTATAATGAAATACATTCCAGGAAGTAAATCCGGGTATGAGAGCTCAATGTAATAAACAGAGCAAGAATAAAATAAAATATAGAACAGGAAATTACATAATCATCGATTAATAATTAATTTCAACTTCGTGGTATTGTCAAGCATCTAAGTAAGATGATTACATTTTGGAAAATGAGAAAAGAGAAAAAAATTCACACTCATCAATTCAAATATATATATAGAGAGAGGGAGAGAGTGACAACATATCTAATAGATATTTAGAGAGAGGGAAACATTTAAAGCATATTTAATCTATAATTTTATAGGGAGGATTACATGGTTTATGACGGAAGGCAATATAGAGTGGAGAGAAAAAGCTATATATATAGAGAGAAATAGAGAAATTGTAAATGGGCAGGTATTCAATGTCTCTCAAGAAACCAGGTCAGCGTGTCAAGATATCACCAACCCCCAAAACACCCCTTCTGTAACCTGGGAATCAACGTCCGCTGTCTGGCGACTAAAGAAATATCTTGGGGTAGGGAGAGACATAAGAAAAGGAAATATTTGAAAACAGACATCCAAGGTCAGAGACCATGTCACATATATACACATACACAGGCATGTATACACGCCCCCCACCCACACATACATACATAATACATTATATATATATATATATATATATATATATATATATATATATATATATATATATATATATATATATATATATGTGTGTGTGTGTGTGAGTGACTGTAACCTGTCGTTTACTAGGAGAACATATCTAGCAGCAGCTGCTCTATACTGACCACTGTTCGTGTTGTATTTATGCCGGAATATGTTCTTCAATTCGAGGAATAAACTTTGAATTTCAGACGTGTTTTATATTTTTCCTTCTCTTGATTTAAAGCTCGCATTTCATGTATATTCCATACCATTCTATAATGAATGTATCGGAGGGTTATTCAAACAACCCCATTAACATTAACATTCTATAATTTTCAATCTTCAAATTATAAATTGAATTAAATTAAATAAAACATCGTTTTTGCTGTTTATAGGTGTCTAGCGCGAAAGCAGAACCCACTATATTATTATAAAACACCCTAATACAAACTGAACATCACCGTTTGATTGCTTGTAAATGTTTACTAAAAAAGTTGTGTGCTCTTGGTAAAGGGTTTTATTTTAAATTGCACCCCGCACAAAGGGGCCACACGTATAGTATAGACGAGAGTCACCAAGTATCTCTGTGAATCCAAAACTCTACTATTACTATCTTTTAAGCTCAATTTTTAATTTTTTTATTTACATCGCCCCAGACAAGGCATGCAGCCACTTGATCTAAGAAGCCAAAATATTGTTTTAAGGTTAAAAATAGCCAACGATAAGTGTTAGACGGATAGATTCCGACCCAGAAAACAGCAATTCTCCCCCCTTTGTCAGAAACGATACTCATAGAATTTGAGAACTAAAGGATAAAATAATAGAAGCGAGAGTTACGAGGCTGCCGAAAGTAAACCCATGTTCCACTTTCTACTCTCTAGTTTACTATACTATTTCAGAATAATGTACTATCTTTAGACGCTCAATTAAGCTGAAGAGAGAGTGCAGTATTAGTTCTGTCATCATGATACCACCGTCCTAGACATTATCTAGTATAATAAATTTTATGTTCTCATGAGACCATCATTACCTCTTCCGTTTTTTAGGGTAGTGTAGTATATGTACTTCTGTCATGATACCATCCTTCCAGCAATCCCATCCTTCTTTGGGCTTCGTTTGTTATATATACTAGAAAAAAATTCAACTTGCGAGAGCATATTACTGCTTGTAAATATACATTTCCGTTATAGATTCTGTTTGCATGAAGACAAAATAGTTAAAATGTTTATAATTTATTATTATTTAATTCATCGTATTTTAATATTTTTTATGATTAAAAATTCTATTTTCTTATCAGTCTTAAAATTTGTTATGATTAAAAATTCTATTTTCGTATCAGTCATCGAGGTCAAAAGCGACTCAAGGATAACGATTAATGAGATGAAAAAATAGTTTACATATTTTATTTATTTATTTTGCCCTGAATCCATTTATGTTTGATATCTACTGAACGGTGATGAGCTGTTTCATGTTCTTTCAAGTGAGATACTTTTGATTGTGACTTTTAAAGTGGATGTCTTTCTTTTACTAACGATATTTATTTGCAGATGAGAAGAAAGGCATTTTTGTGGTTGTATTTCGTCTTTTCTTTAAGAAGAACAAAAAAGGGGAAATATTTGAAGACTTTCAGTCGGAGAGAAAAAGAAGAAGAGAATCAGGGTACAAACAATGGAAATGCTTTTCGGTTTTCTAATTTGCCAGAACGAATTGAAAGCCCCCCCCCCAAAAAAAAAAACAAGGTTCACTTGTCAAACTAATCTTTCTTTTCTTTTAATGCTACTTAACATTTTTTCAAACAACAAAAGAAAAAATATTTATAAGTAAAATAAATAAAACACTTTGACATTTTCTTCAACAGCAGCTGGCCAAGTGCGAACTTTTTGTAACACGTGATCATGTCGTTCTATTTTATTTGATTTCATTTTCACAGAGAATCCAATCCATCAGTTGTCTTCGTCGCCTCCACGTGACCGACATCACATATCTGCTCCATCAAAGTTACTACGCATGAAACATTGTGTTTTCTCAACTGGACGACATTCTACCCAAGATGGCTGATTTCTTAAAGCTGATTCCGTTTTGTATGTTCGTCTTTTTTGCTTTGTGGTCGATTGTAAATACTAAGCACAGTCCATCGATTGAAGACAAAATCGAGACTTTTGTGGAAAAACTACGAAAATGCAAGAATATAGAAGGCATGGCCTTATCAGTCGTAAAAGATGATCGGGTTGTAATGAGTAAAGGTTTCGGCTATAAAAATCTGGAGAGAAAGGAAAAAGCCGACGAAAGAACCCTGTTCGGAATCGCTTCACTCACTAAAGCTTTTACAGCGGCGACGCTTGTGAAAATTCTCACCGGTAACAAGTAAGTAAGTCTTTACTTCATCCAATTTTTTAATATATCGAAAATATATATATAAAAGATTAAAACATTTTTTATATTTTAATATATATTTAATATATAAAAAAAATTGAAGTCAGTTATGTTTTTAAAGACATAACTAATAAAAAAACCTATAGCATTTAATGGTAAAACCGCAGCCCTGCACTTTGTTCTAATTTTCCAAAGAATCAGAATCTACCGATTATATGTAAGTAGCGGCAAAATGAACGATGGTGCTTTTTAGGAATAGGTATCTAAAAATGTTCAGTGGTGACGTAAGCAGTTCTGACTGCAAACAGAGAAAGTCGACTCAAGTTCCGAGGCTTCTACACAATACGAACTGGACTAAATCGACTTTGCAAACCTCAGTTTTTGCAAAACTCAGTTTAGGGTTAGGTTAAAGTTTGAGTAAAAATTAAAATAAAAAAGAAACAGTTTGGTTCGTATTGTGTAGATTGTTTAGTGAAGTTCGTTAATTTGCGCAGTCTCGGAAGAGTTCGGTGAAACTCGGAATCGATGACGTAAGTACTGACATCTTCTTGGATACATTTTCCTAAAAGTACTAAGCAATATTGTAGACTGGAATATCACTTTTGCATATAAATGTAACGTAAAATGATCACCCAATTTCGAAGCAGTGTTTTTAAGGGCTGCCTTTAAAAACGCAATCTGGTTAGAAAGTAGGCGATCATTTTATATATAAAGTGACTCCCCACTCTAAAGTCTAAATATCGTGTTTTAATAACTTCTACTGTCCACTTTACATGTAATAGCCTAAAACAATAGAATCTCATATTTTAAGAATTAGTACAGGGTGTAGGGTCCAATAATATCCATTTAATTATATATATATATATATATATATATATATATATATATATATATATATATATATATATATATATATATATATTAAATGTCGAATACGGAAAATAACATTTTTTTGTATATATGTATAAAACGTCAGGTGTAAGAACAGAATAGTTAACACCAACCACCCTCTAATGTTTAGAATGTGTTTCTCAATAGTAACGTTATTATCTAGAAACCGATTGATAATATGAGGAAAGCGGGGAACCTTTGTTCACTATTTTGTACCTTCACTGGATCCCATACTCTACATAACGTAAATAACAAGTTAACGAAATAAACAGTAGTAATATACTTTCTCATCACAAACAGTAGATTATTTTAAATATTTGTTTTGTAATTTTGATAATGAAAAAGAACAAAAAATGGTGTTTGTTTTTACTTTTCAGGTCGTCGTTGTCGTTTATTAGGAAATCAACAGATTTGTTCGTATTTTCTTCGGTAGCCATGCCCCCAATAAAAGGAGAGAACCCCGAAGCACATAGTATCAACGTCAGCGTACCCCAAGAATATATTCTAGGCCTAACCGTCTTCTTAATCGCCATTAGTGATTTTTAAAATTATATTTTAACATCATTTGTTAACATCTATGCAGCTGTATATGGCAGCACATCGAACAGCATTGGTTATCACCATCTTTCGATAGCGGTGATGAAGTGGAAATCGATGTGGACCGACCACCTTCGAATTCAATCGATTCCATTGCATCATTTTCACTTATGGATGTTGGCAACATTTATGTGGTTCCTCATGTAAGTACCTGATTCAAATAGAATGGATGAAAGGTACGCAACATCAGAGCCGAGTCAGTCAAAAACGTCGTCCATTTTTCTTTCTCTCGCGTTTGCGCTTATTGGTTCACAAGTGGTTCCTTTAAACTATCGAGTTATGAACAGCCACTTTTTAATTTAAACATTTCCTGTCGACACAAAGTATTCATTTATCTCAATCATTTATTACCGTTATCCGTAGCATTGTTTAATTGTAGCGTAATATTGTATTCGGCTTTTTACAATATAATAGCACGTTAACGATTGCCATCAGTCTAGCGGTAAAGCTTATTCGGTGCTTCTTCAGTTAAACCCCAATATGTAAAAAGGAACTCTCGTTTTAAAATAAGGTAATTAAAGGGGAGATAAATCTACTAATAGTAAAAAAATCTCCCCTTCCTTATGTTAAGAATGGTGACAATTTTAACATATTAGGGTTGAACTCAAGAAGCATCACATCTTCATTTAAAATCAGCTGTTGATTCAATTTTATCTAAAACTTTCAGTACTTGTGTAAAAACATAATGCGTTTTGAAAAAATGCCATTAAAACACTGATAAACAATTTTTGATAAAATTTACCGAGAAGAAGGGAAATCAAAGAAATGCAATTCTTTTGTCATTTTGGTGAATGTTTTTCGAAATTGCCTTTCGTAAGCAAGAGATTTACAATTTTTTTTAAATAAATGAAATAAGAAATTGCATAAAAATGTAACCGCTTTTTTTGTCATTTTTTATTAAATGCTGACCGGATAAATATCGCAACTTTAAAAATGTATCTAAATATAATTTTACGCTCGTGATGTTGTTTGCATGAAGAACAACAACTCATTGAATTTTATTTTACGATTTTATTTACCACATTCTTTTAATATGTACATTTTATTACTAATGAGTCATCACTTATCAAGGCCAACACCCACTTGAGAGTAAGAGTTAATGAAATGGAATTATTGTCAGTTGAATGATAAAGAATTTTATGGGAGTATTAACATTATTGATGAAATAAACTTAGCTTGATTACTTGTGGGGCGGTTTATGACAAGTATGTTAACATTACATGTGAAGACAACGATGCTATAATCTCCAGGGTAATGTTTGTCAATAACGGGTTGGAAGCCATTAGAAAGAAACTCTGCGCATGGAAATTCCGCATGACTCTAGGCACATGGCACTAGAAAGGACAGTGTTTTTCCTTTGTTGTAGAATGACGAGTTATTGCTGTGAATATCTTACAAGGAGGAACCAGAGATGTGAGCACAGTCCAGTACTTTCGTGGAAATAGCGATAGAGTAGAGAGAGACTAGTAACGTGTTTTCCGTGAGAAAGGAGATTTAGGGAAGGGAAGGGATCACCCCCCACGAGATTACAAAGTCGAATTTGTACTCTGTCAGGAACATTTCTTGTTTTATTATTAACAAACAGATTTTATTTTTGCTAAATATGCCAAAAAATAAATCCGTATTCATGAAATAATTAAAGCACATTTTGATTTGCAAATTATACAAGCTGAAAAGCGTGATAAATGATTTTGTTTTAATTGATGCATTACCGGGCACTATTACCCTGCTCAGCGGAAACGAGGTTACACTGCAACATAATAACAACTACTGTCCGCTGAATATGTTCACTACTTACTTAAGTTGGTGTGCACTAACAAAAATATAAAAGTAATTAAAAAGGATATGCACGCCTTGGCTAGGCTATTAGCCGCATTGGGCTTAAACAATTAAAATCACATAAAACAGCATCAGAATGTATACATTAATGATCTATTATATTTATTGGTGCAGCTTATACCGGTTTTATTGACATCAGTTGCGTAATCATGTAGTATATCTATCAACATTTCTCCTGTACTTACCTATCAGTGTTTATTTTTTCTAACAATGATAACACAATTGATTTAATATATATAGTTTCAGCTCTTATTTGTACAATTTATTTGCGTAATTCGGTTAAAGAATCATTCACTCAATCATATTGTATGAATCAGATGATTTTATTGTTTGCATTGTTTTCCCCGATATCTTTCTAGTAAGAATTATTTCTAGAAAGAAATCAGGTACTTACGGGAGGGGCTACGTGAAGGTTGCTAACATTCCAAGTGAAAGTGTTTCTGTGGAACGAACTTGATTCGAACTTGACACACCAAGTCGTCAGTTCGTGTGGTTAACTACTTAACCATAGAAGAATCATTAAACTAATATATTTCATAAATTCCAATTTTTGCAAGATTTTGCAATTAAGATGTTTAGAATTTGAATATTTTTAAACTCTGAAGATACAATGGTTAATTTTATCAATTAATTTTCACAGCAGATTAAATATGAAGTGATTAATTTTGAGTTTTTGTTACCTAAGAACTTAGGTCTGTTTTCTTTTCATTAAAAACATAATTTTTTAAATTGTTAATTACGGTATAAAGGTGTTGCCGCCTTAAAATGAACTCTGACAGTTTCGTCGAATCTATAATTATACGGTATAACTGCACTGAAATTTGAACGTTATGAATTTTAATCGGAAAAGGATTTTCTAAGAATATAATTGACAAAATTCATCTTTAAGAGTTCCGTAGACTATAAATTGACTTTTATGGGTCCCGTCACGCTCACTTCGCGCACATCTGTTCCAGTGTTTTATTTTATTTTCGTATTACTAACCGAACTTAGGCTTAATGGTACGGTTAAAGAAGGCCGTGTGTGTTTTATGACTTTAAAGCTAAATAAACATTTTATTGTTTAAATCGATTCAAAATGGGACTTTAGCCCACCGCGCTGATTATTGAACCTTCTCATCACATCATCGACATTCATAATGGCCAAATTACTCTTCAAAATCATCATATTATAGCCTCGTTACTCTCTCGATCCAATATCTTTATTCATTAAGACACCTTAGTGAATCTCTTTAGTGCCAACTAAATAGAACAAACGACACAGAAGCATTTGTGTAAAAATTGTTAGACATTTCGTCAATATTGTTACACATTTCTGAGTGGTAACACATTATTCTACCTTGTCATTCTTCTCAAGATGTCTGTATTAAGTCATAAAAAGAGCATATTTCTTTCAATTAGCTATACCACTAACCGTAATGGCGGGCGGCAATACGAAAACAAATGAAATCTCACTATCTGCTAATTATTTGCCTTATGTTTTTTATTCGGGAGAATTAAACTGTTACTTAAAACTGATTAACTAAGAGCTTTTATACATTGCGCCATGAACCCCTGGCACACTGGATAAAAGTGAAGAAGATCGGAGGTTACATCTGCCGAAACGTGACAAATTCCGAAGCACAGTATATATACCTTCTGAACTTAGGGTTAGTATTTGGGTTAATGAAGGGCATTTATTTAAAATTCATTTTTTTTTCATTCATTTAAAACATTTGTACTTCTGTATGTAAACACACACGTGAGATATGGCAGAAATGTATGGTAAATAATCGAGTATTTTTATTTTTATGAAATTCAACTACGATTCGTTCCAATTATTTTTCAAAAACTGAAATGCTCCTGAATAACCCAAACACTAACGTTAACTTCGAGTTGGCAATATATCTCAGGTTTGCTATACAATGTAAGTCTGACTGTTTGAACACGATTTTTGTGTTGCCTATTATTTTGTTTTGGAGTTCTTGCTGCTATCATTTTAAAACCTTTTATGTTTCCAACAAAATACTTCCTCTGGTTGCAATTAAGAAATGTTGACATTTTATTGTTTACAGCAATTTTATTTTATCTTTCATGTTTTATTTTTGATTCAGTATAAGCCTAAGCACTCCATTGAGAGAATATGTGAACATTACCTTCCCGAGTGAGCAACTGAATGACTACGTCACCTTGGAGGATATTCTCTCCCACCGAACTGGTCTATCAAAAAATAACTACCTACGACTCAACCCAAATTTTACACGTGAGACTCTTGACAAGTAAGAAACCTTTATCTTCTATATATAAAGTAAAGTGTTTTTTTTCTCTATTCAATTGACCGCTTGAGTATCGATTTAAATCAATTATTGATGCGTGTTTTCGGAAGGTATAAGTTTTTTTGTCAACTTTCATCGCTTTTTTATAGCCATCTATACAGGAAGTCGGAATAATTTTCACTCTCATACTCATATCCCCTACTACTCTCACCCACGTAAACGGTAAGCTTTTGTTTTAGGACATATACGTTGACACCACCGTTATTATTTTGTATTTCGATCTTGCTTTTTTATTTTATATACTCTAAATGTTCAACCTAATTACGGAACGCTCCCTCTACGTACACTTAAAATAGTTTTGATTGGCCACTTGAAATAATTTATTCTACATTCTCGCTTACCGGTATAACAGATTAACAGATTTATTTATCGAACACCCAAATGCTCCCTCTACGTAAACTTAAACTCGTTTTGGTTGGCCACTGGAAATAATTTATTTTACATTCTCGCTTACCGGAATAACAGATTAACAGAATAGATTTATCGAACACCAAAATGCGAACACCGTGGACAAAATAGCTTTCCGCATATATTTTATACACTGCATTCCGGCGTTATTGGACGGTTATCATTTCTTAAAATGCACTAGATAATATGATTCCATAACTGATCTCATATCGTTATTACGTGATTTCGTTCTTCATTTAAACTACGCATATTTTGTTTTTAGCATTTTAGAGTAACTGACGTTGCGCATTACGTTAGTGTCGCATTTCTTGCGATTCCTATGTACGCTATGGTAACATGAAAGCACTATTTTTACCATTCTTTGCATGTTATACTTTATTTATTTCAGTGCTTCAACTGATAAATTAAAAGACGTACAAAAATAGCGACTATTACGTAGTTATTTCACAATAAACGTTTATTAAGATTTTTATTCAACTATAGTGCATTTCGTTTCCTTATAAATAAAGGTAACCATTTCAATTGTTTATTTCTTATATTCCTTTGTAAAATTAATTTATTCGAAAATAATTTTAATGATTAAATTACATTCACTAGAATGCGTTTCGGTTTATTTCTATAAAATATACTTACAAAACATCATTACCTATATTACTAATTACAATACATTTCGATTTTGAAGAATACAATTCAGCTATTTTAATGAATTTCTTATTGCTATTAAAATCATATTTAGAAAAAGTCCTTATTTACCTAAAATAATTTAGTGCTTATAAAGATCGGCTATAATGTAATTCTGTACATTTAATCCACTATAACCTATATCTTATTAAACAATTCAGCTTTTCAATACAATACTTTCTGAAATAAAAATTATATTTCGAAAGTATATTTCATTTACATAAATCTTCCCTACCTACCCGGTGATGCGAGGTTCTTCGTTTTTAGTTATAAAATAATACGAACATTTAAATGTTCATTTTTATTTATTAATTAACTTTATATTCATTTTTTTATTACAATTATATTTAATTTGATTTTACTTATTATTTAAAATTTTGAACTGATTTTTGCACACTATATTCGTTCACTCTTAAATTAAACGCCGATCTTAAAATTATATTTAGAATAATTAATTTATTTACATATACTTGTAATCCTAGAAAAGACTACCTTTCTTTCTAGTGTTCGTGTATAGACACTATTATTTAACCCTTCAATATTTAAAAGCACAAAGAAATTCTCACCTTTATGTACGTTCGTTGCTGCAACAGTGCTTGTTCTAAGTTATGAAATAATATGAATGTTTAAATGTTCATCATCATTATTATTATTATTATTATTATTATTATTATTATTATTATTATTATTATTATTATTATTCACCAGGAGTTCTCACACAGGCTGTCATCCGTGATTGATCCCTGATAATCATCAGTGGTGTTCCCTGGAGTCTGAGTGACAACAAGTCTCCCCAGATTTTCAGTGCTCTCCACATCTTTCGATAACTACTGCAAATTAATTTGCGTTATCACAACAGACGCGTACAAACCAATTCTTCGTTGACAACGACCATTGGTCTTCTCTGGGATTTGGATGGCAATAAGCCTCTCCAATGTCCCAGTACTTTTTGCACTCTTCCTCGGTCTTTTCTCCTCTTTGACCTTTCACGACTGTTTTGTGCGGTATCAGCCGGGGGTGGGGTGGTGATGATGGTGGTGGTGCCATCACTTTTTTTTGGGAGGGGGGTAGTTTATGAAATTTTTGCAGTTTTTGTTCCTTGGGTTCTTGTCGTGTTCTTTATGTGATTTTGTTCACTTCCTATTGCTACTTGAGTCTTCGTTGCTTATGTGAAAAGGTTTATCCGCATTACAAGATTTTCCTTAAGATGTCAGCTGTTTTTATCATTGCCGTCCGTTGTATGGTCTCAGTCTTCCCTTTGATTCCAATTTCTCCCAGTCTTTTTTCCATGTTCTTCGGAACTGTTCCTCGTGCTCCTACGATTATTGGTATTATATTTACTTTCTTCATACACTATATCCCTTTCAATTCTCTAGCGAGTTCAGTGTATTTGCTTCGTTTTTCTGTCTCTTGTGGCCGGCTGGAACGACAAAATCTTTCTTGTTGACTATTATGACACACCGGTCTCTTTGCTTGTATGAGTATGAGTATGAGTATTATTATTATTATTATTATTATTATTATTATTATTATTATTATTATGATTATTATGTATATATATATATATATATATATATATATATATATATATTGATTCATTTAAGAACACAGTAGTACTTATGGTTAAACATTCGATTAAAAATATGTATATGGGTTCATGAGTTTTTTGGTTCAGGAGTTTCTTGGGCAATTCCCGTGAACGGTCTAGTAATTTCTAAGAAAATCTGACTTTTGTGTTCGCGTGTATGTAATCGAAATAAAGTAAGAAGGGAATTCTGTTGACCTAATTCCAATAAACTTAGAGATAAAATAGGATTTCCAGTCTAATTTGTAACTGGTCTGATGGAGTTTGCTTTCTTAATATTGGATGCGACTTGTGTCGACACGTTTGCGCATTCGTCAGTAACGGAATGTAACGGAATCAGTGACAAATCCTGGATATGTAGCAGCGTCAGCGGAGGACAACAAGCGATTAAAATACGCCGATCTTCTCGACCGATTTATGTTCCAATCAATTGCCAATGTAGCGAATTATAATTCCAAAAAGAAGAGACGTCTTCAAGGCAAATAACAGAGTTAGTTTCATGTAATTAATAATTTACAAAAATATAATATCTTTATGCTGCTAAAACGTACATTTATTAAATAATAAACAAATTTATTTCTTTTGAAAAAAACTAAATGGAAATAATAGTATAAAGGAAATAGTTGGTAAGTGTATTACTACTCGCCTGAGACGCTAGTGGGACCCAATATGTGCTTGTTAACTTTCCTTCATATTCTTTCACATCGCGAGGTTTCTCATACACAGAGCTCGATCACACACGTGCCCGTCAACACTCACAAACAAGGCGAATAATTATAAAATCTGAAATCTATTCTTAATTTCTTACTCCAATTATTTTGCCATTTTCACATGTTTTATGGTCTTTCAAATTTACGACTATCGATGTTGAAGAATGGTCAAGCGCTGCATTTTGTTTTTACAACGGCAGAATCTATAGAAAACGTAGAGAGCGACTACTTACTAAAACTGCATTCTTAACCCATGTGCGACTATTCACTGAAACTATATTCTTAGTCGATTTGCAACTATTCACTACAACTGCATTCCTTGTCCATGTGCCAAGATATTTTATAGCCGTCTAACCCCAAAGAAGCTTGCAATATTTTATGACAACCTTTGTCGATAATTAGAAATGTTTAACAAATTCTTTTTAGCGATTTGATTTAATTTCTTGAAAATCGGATACGTTTATGCCGACTATTCCCTAATTTTTAATTAAATACATCTTAAACTAAAAATAATCCTCGGAATACTTCTGTTAAGTTTACCCCAAAAAAACATTAAACCTCTAAAAAGAAATTTATTAATTTTTCGTCAGTACTACCAGTTAATTTATGGTGAAATATGTTGTGTTTAGTAATTGAGGTATATCTGAGCTGTGGATTGTATTGGAGTTTTATTTAGCCACGTTCTTATGCGCTAGCGTAACGGCACTATTAATTATGGATTACCACAGGTATGTGCTTCTGCTTTGATGAGTTCAGTCAAATACTCATTTAACAGCAATACGAATACTCATTTAACAGCAATACGAATACTCATTTAACAGCAATATGAATACTCATTTAACAGCAATACGAATACTCATTTAACAGCAATATGAATACTCATTTAACAGCAATACGAATACTCATTTAACAGCAATACGAATACTCATTTAACAGCAATAAGAATACTCATTTAACAGCAATACGAATACTCATTTAACAGCAATACGAATACTCATTTAACAGCAATACGAATACTCATTTAACAGCAATACGAATACTCATTTAACAGCAATGTGAATACTCATTTAACAGCAATACGAATACTCATTTAACAGCAATATGAATACTCATTTAACAGCAATACGAATACTCATTTAACAGCAATACGAATACTCATTTAACAGCAATAAGAATACTCATTTAACAGCAATATGAATACTCATTGCTAGTGGAGACAGAGCTTTAATTAAAGGACACAACGAACATCAAGAAAAAGTTAAATTTGCAATAGTCTACGTAGAGAAAGCTACACCTTATGTATGGAAGATATTATAAATGCTAATTTTCTAATCTATATTTTTATTCCATCATAATTTTAATAAATAAAGAGTTAAATGTTAAAAAAATAAGAATGCGTCAATTTCAGAAAATTGTTTCTTGTTAAAGTTTTATTTTTTTATTTAATAAATAATCGAAACTTTTATGATATATTATTCGGCCGTCTTCAAATTTATATGTAGAATAACTGCCAATTAAAAATAGTATTTTGTCATTTACATGGGGAGTTTTATGTATGGTTGACAGTAGGGGTAGTTTATCATTTTATATACTAGCTTGTGTTAGTCCTGCGACTAGACATGATAGATATTTAAAATGAGTTGCTGAATATCACCTAGAATCCAGAGAGCATCAACCACTGCCTCCGAGAAGCGAACAGATCCAAGCCCCCTTTTAATCAAAATGTCAAGTAACAGAACGTAGAATATCATCATCGATCGCTGTTAAAACTGAAACCAAAATGTGTGTCACTTTTCTTTGATGATTAATTACCAATATTTACAGTAAGAAGAATCGTTTATACATTGATGGAATCTGTGCTAATGTAAACACTTTGAAATAAGTTTTTTCTTTCTTTTATGTTTTGGAATGGTTTAGATGAAGATCGATAATTCGCATTATTACGACGACTATTCTCATCGTTATTCACAATGTTTTGACTCATGTAACTTCTGAACCTCTTCATGTACATCACTTTAAAGTTGGGAATCTTTATGTCGAACTCTGGAATCTATATGGAATTTCAAAATGATTTCTTGATTTAATCTACGGGAAGTAGATTGCCCTCGTTCCGTTAGCAATGACTTTAGTCATTTTTTATTTATTCTCAAACTCGGGAACTTCTACAGAGTTATGAACTGAACTTCTTTGTTCAAAGAGTAGTATTGTTCTCGTTCTGTCAGCCATGTCTGGATAGAAGTGCTAATAAGTATGTTATCCTTAGTTATTATCGAATTGAACCCTCAACCCACGGAAGGCTATCATTTGGAACTGATTGCTAATCAACGCCTTTAAGTGTTGCGCCACGAATCCATGTAAACAACTCTAGTATAATTTATGGGAGTCTCAAACTTAATACTGTCTAGATGTGTAATACTAAAACTTATTAAGATGAGAATAGTAGAACGAATAATCCGAACATCTTGTCTTTATATTTTCTCGTTTCTGTGAACCTTTTCAAAACCTTTTCTTTCATTTTAATTGTTTTCTTAAGTTTTCTGAGACACTTCGACACCATGGAAGATTTTCGCACCGGTTTTATCTACAACAACGTTATGTATGGCTTGGCCAGTTTCATCACCGAGCATTTAAGCAACGGATTGACTTGGGAAGAGGCAGTCAGTACGCACTTACTAGAGTCGCTGGGAATGAATGACACGACATTCAGTACGACAGTTGATGCAGACAATGTAAATATGGCCTATGCATATTTGAGAAATAATGGGAAATCCCTACGGCGGATCTCTCCATATTTCACAAAGTAAGTACCTTTCATTTGTTATCGGCACACACACACACACACACACACACACACACACACACACACACACACACACACACACACACACATATATATATATATATATATATATATATATATATATATATATATATACACACATACAGAGAGAGAGAGAGAGCTATGGACTTTCTTTTCTCTCATAAAAATGTTAAATATATAACCATTAAATCATTTTTATTACACAACACTATTCTATAACAAATCTAAAGAATGGAGTTAACACGTTGCACACATGAACCCTTAGCCACTAGTATTCATATGATTCCGCGTCATGAATGCGATAAATTGATTTCGGCCAGACGATACATTAGAACGTCAGGATAATGTGCTACAGACACGTTCAACACCAGCAAAACTTCTATGTCATTATACATTTAAGAAGGCATTCTACATGATATTAAACTTAACTGAATGAGCCAACATGATGCTTTACAATATCGACGCCAACCTGATTTGTTTGACTGACACCTATAAGAAAAAACCTAAAATTCACTCTTATTAAACCTGAACCCAGGGGACTGATTCAAGATTACATTCGGAGAGAGAAAAAACTGTTTGCCCTCTCATTCTCTCCTACACGTTTCACGTATGAAGAGAATTACTGCACAATCAGAGATGTAACAGTCAGCAAAAGACGCAAGGCAATAACCGACTTGCGTTTTGCCGATGACATTGACAGGGTAGTAACCCCATTGACATCAGCGCTGATATAAGAGTAAATCATCAAAATACTGGAAACCGATTGTAGCATATCATATCTCGAAATAGTATCAACAGATGAGGGATTTAAACACTAATGATTTCTAGGATCTCCCAAAACACAGCGATGCTCAAAACTGACTGGAACATCGGATTCAGCCCACTGATAAAACTGATGCGCTCCCTTGTAATCTACATATATTTTTTATACATGCGCACTGTAAAATAACTGATTCATCACACAAATTCCAATCTGCACACAAATAAGTCCGAATATCGAAGCTAGGAATTGTTACCTTGTCGCCAAGATAAGTACATTGAAATATCCCAACATTTCTGAACTAACATAGACTTTTGCCTCAATGAAAAATATATCTGTTAATATGTACTCGAAAATAATCATATCTTCAAGACACCTAAACATTTTTTTTATATTCAGATTACGACTCGATGCTATTTTGTAATACTAAGACACTCATGTAATTCCACCTTTCTTCAACACCTACTAAATTATTCAGATCTTCTAAAAAATCTCGCGATATTTATAATTCCGCTGAATATATCTAGTTTATTATTTTCTCAATGTTAATAAATTATTATTTTGCTTCACACTTGATTAGTTATATGTTGCCATGTGAATTATGACCAGTATGATTCTTTTTCTGGTATTTCTATACTTGGCCACACAAAGTATTTTCATAATTTCCACCTGATTTGGCATCAGCTTATGCGTGATAACATATATGCATTACTTTTATAAACTGCTCGGCATCTTGAGCAGATACCAGCCAACCAAAGAGATGGGCGGAATAAGATTAAAAGAAGCATCGGTTACTACTATTACTTCTTGAACAGAGCGCAAAGATGAAATCTAAGTAGTACAGACTAAAAACAGCGCTTGACAATATAACAGATTGTTACAAACGATGAAATAGATGAGAAGACAACATCTAGAAACAGGCAAGAATTAAGTTGCGCGAAACTGAGGAAGGGCAAGAACGGATGAATGATAAGAGCTGGTTGACCAATCATCTGTAGCACTCCAACATAGGAATAGATAGGACCCCAACACTATAAACATAACTTCTTTTCTTCAGACATTTGTTATACCTTTATTATGGCTCGTTCCATATTCTCTGTGATATATTAATGTAAAATATGTACATTTTTAAAGTTTTACTTTATTTTCCTCTATTTTCCTTGTTAGAATATGGGCAGAACTTGGTGGTTCCGGTGCCATGCTTTCAAGCGCCCAAGATATGACCAGATGGATGCGTTTCTTGTTGAACAAAGGAGAACTCGATGGCAAAACCATAATGACACAAGAGAACATAGAAGATATTTTTAAGGACCGTAATTATCCTGGTACTGGATCGACAACTTTTATTCGTCCGAACATTCCGATAACACTAAGTGGCGATCTGTACAGCTTGGGATGGAGGAAAGGTTATTACAGAGGTTGGTAATATTTTTTTAGATAATGGTCAATTATTTCATACTCTTTAGGAATTCTCGCACGAGTTTTTACCAGTAATCTGCCACTGATAAAAATACGTCATGCTCCTTGGAGCTTGAAGTCTTACCAGATTTAACATACTCCTTTTCTATCGCCATTGTCACTCACTTTGTTCCTGCCTACCAGTCGTCATCGTGTTGTCTTCGATAATAGACAGTTGGTTTCTATAGCCGTGAAAATTAAATTCTTTTTTTCTCTTTCTTTTTTCTCACTCTCTCAGCACTCGACGTGGTCCCCACGTCAACCTTTCTCTTCTCCTCCCCAGGGCAAAGCCTCTACTCTTTTTATGACAACGAGAATTCGCTCATGCAAAACAATGCTCATTTGCATACATGAATTCTTTTCGCGTCACAAAAGTTACAAGTTTCCATTTTGCCATCGGAACACTCTGGGTTTAATCCCCGATAGACAATACATAGTGCAACCCTCACTCGTTTTTCCTGTGGACCTGCATAGTGGCTACTACAGTTCTCTAGAATTTCAGTGACAATAAGTCTCTTCATGATTCCAGTATTCTCAACACTCTTCTAGTTAAGTTCTAGATGGTTCAATCCTTCCTCGGTTTCTATTGTTGTGATTTTCTCACAAATACTCATTATTATTTTTATTTAGTTAGTTCTCTCATAAGTCATTATCAGCGATTGCTCAAAAGGCAATAATAACTGATGTTTCTTGATCATGTGGTTTGGTTTCAGCACTCGAGGATTTACTGACCAACAGAGGAATAACCAGCTAAGCAAAGAGAAGATTCCGAAAGAGAAACAACCCACCATTTTATCATTGCCATGAGTTGTATGGTGTCAATCCTTCCTTAGATTCCAATTTCTCCTAGTTTCTAAGAAGAAGGGCAAAGCCTATCACAGGCCCCAGTACTCTCCGCACGTTTCAAATGGAGGTCTGGTTAGTATTCTACGTCCTCTGTCTTCCCATCCTCCTTGACCCTTCATGACTATTTTGTAGAGTATCAGTCGAGGTTGGTTCCATCACATTTTAGAGGGGGGCAGTTTATAAAGTTTCTTGCAGTTTCTCTTCCTTTGGGTTCATGTAGTAGTGCACTACGTGTAGTTTTGCTTTTTCCTTGTTGTTAATTCCATGTCATTGGTTACTGTTCGTAGCTTATGCCGGTTGATTTCCGCATTCGAGGATTTTCCTTAAGATAGCAGCTGTTATCATCGTTGCCATCTTTTATATAGTCTCACTTTTCCCTTTTATTCTAATTTCTCCCATCTTTTTTACAGTTTTTTGGTGCCCCTACGATTATTGGTATTATATTGACTTTCTTCATGATCCAAATACCTTTCAATTCTCTTGCAAGTCCCGTGTATTTGCTTCGTTTTTCGGTCTCCTCGATATTCACTCTGTGGTCTGCTGTAACGGCAAAATCTACAGCTTGGCAGAATTTTCCCTGTATTAGTTGATTATTATGACATCTGGTCTCCTTGCTTGTGTGACACTATGGATGCCGCAAAGGTCGGGGCCCGGTCAGGAATAGGAAATGACTCATGAACGCACACAAAAGAAAAGACAGGATAGGAAGTGACTAATCGACAGAGACAAAAGAAATATGGGAGTGGTCAATTTCCATTGTTCAGGACATGTTACTCAGAAAAATACCGGACACGACATTTGGGAGTGACGGTGTTTTGCGACAGTGGGGTAGATTAGTTTTACGACAGTTTGACGACAGTGGTGTAGGTTTGGTTGACGACAGTAAAGTTTATGACAAAAAGTTGACGAGTTTAGGTTTCAGAGAGAAGACGAGCAGTTAGGATCGAACCTGGACAGAGAGCGGATAGGGACAGATCGGAGCGACAACTGACCAGAGAGATAGCGACGACCACGACTGGGGTACCTATTTTCGCGCGGACTGAGAAAAAGCACACCTCCCAGACTCAATCAAGATATACGAACATTTGTCTTGTGCTGATTTATTTTAGCGTGAACCTAGGCGATCACATCAGGCCACACTTGTATGAGTTCATCTGTTTGCACCTCCATGCCCCAGAAGATTTTGTTTTTCTGGTTTTTCAGTACTGTCTTTTGTTTATGTTTGTACACTTTGTCTGTGTGTTCGAAATGCAGTCATTTGCATAGTTCCCAGTGTACTGCTTTCCCCACGTAGTCATGTCTGTTCTTGTATTCTTTTTGGGATAGTTTGCTGCATTCACTTATTATGTGATTTACTGTTCGTCTCTTTGTTCACACAGTCTGCATTAACTGTTATCCTGTATTATCTATTTTAGCTTTAATGTAGTTAGTCCTAATCGCATTGTTATGTGCAGCTGACAGTAGAGTTTCTGTTTCCCTGTTCAAGTGTATTTTTCTTAGCCATGCCCAGTGTGGTTGCTAGGGTATTATTATTATTATTATTATTATTATTGTTATTGTTATTGTTATTGTTATTGTTATAATAATAATAATAATAATAATAATAATAATTTTCTTTTTTTTTTTTACTTGCAGGTTTTCCCATAATCACGCATACTGGATCAACGTGGGGTTACAAAGCAATGTTAACTTTATTTCCTGTCCAGAAGTTGGGTATCTTTAATGCGCAGATTGGAAGCGATGACGGCTACATCAAACGACGACTCCTTCAAAGTTACATTGCAGACATTTACCTTGGAGAACGGCCGTGGTTGAATGGAAGCAGCGCTTGTACATTTCCTTGGAAATCAAGCGACAAGAAAACTCTGATAAAAAGACGAGCGGTTCTTTCAACTCCTATTTTGGATAGACGATACGATTTTGACGGGATTTATTCCAATCAATTATGGGGAAACGTTAAAATCCAAAGGACAAACGATGGACTAGAACTAATTTATGGTCACGTTTCATTTAAACTGACTCCATATCCAGACCCTTTACAGTTTAGAGGTAACGGAGTTAAGGACTTTTGGTTTATGAAATTATATAAAATAAACTTTGAAACTGAATGTAACAATTGTACGAAAATTGTTTCGGTAACAATTCCGTCCTTTGAAAAAAATCGCCCACCAACATTCAAAAAATATTAATTATTGACTTTTAGTCCATAACTTCAAATCTAACATCCAGTTTCGAGCAGGTGCGAGCGAAATCTTCAAAAATCAGGTTCTTTTAACTATTAATAGGCAAGAAAAACTCATTTATGAATACTTTCAAACAGTTTCAAGTGTACAAACATATAAAAAAAGAAATGCATTAAAATCGACAATTCTAACGTAGAAAATGACAACCAATACGGTTTGCTTAGGCGATGCAATAAAATTGATTTTCTTTATCTACAACTAAAACCACAAAACGCATTTTATTATCAGATATTTTTTTGTTTATCGATGTATTATTCGATAAATTCTAATTTTGCAGTTTTACACTTGTATAATTTGAAAATAAAAACCGAATTGAAATTGATTTTTTTCTTCAAGCACTCGGATGTAGACTGTTCGTCACAAGAACAAAAATGATGTAATGGGGGCAGAATGATGTATAGGGGACATAACGCGTCGGCTGTTTGGCTTAGCAGCGATCTCCAGATCATGTAAGGAAGCCGTTTGTCTTTGCTCGCCATCACGACACAGTGATATATTTAAAGGAGTTCTCCACAATTTTACCAAGGTCTTTTGCATTAGCAACGATGTTGAATGGTTGAGCTAAAAACATCGATGTTTTTGGGAGCAATAGGCAGAGCTGAAAGATAGATGATTGCATTTTGCAGAGTTCAGAGGTAAATCCCAGCTTGAAGACGAGGCCCAGCTTCTGTCTACATTATCTTGAAGTTGATCATAGTTGCATTTAGGTGATACCAGCTTTACAACGTCCGCAAAGAGTAGTATCTGTTCAGTCTATTTTTCTGGCAGAGAAACAGAACAGTGCCCAGGATAGATCCTTGAGGCACTTCACTGCAAGAACTCTCCTCTGTGGAAAGAAAAAAATATTCACTTAGACACGGAAAGTACTTTGGTGAAAGAAATGGCCCAATCCATTTTATTATCGAAAGTTGAATTTTGTATCAATGAAGCCGGTGAGTAACCCTTTGGAAAAGTCCAAGAACAAATTGTCTGCTCTGTCGCTCTCGTTTATGATCTTGGTGACCCACTCCTCCATGAGTAGCAGATCAGTTAAACAGGATCTTCTAGGTACAAATCCATGTTGTGATTTAGAAATAGCACGGATGCTTGGAGGTGGTTCATGATCACTTACTTGAGAATGTTTTCCCTGACCTTGTAGATAATGAAGGTGATGCTGACAGATCGATAATTGCTTCCTTTCTTGAAGTTTGCTATACTCGAGTCATTCAGCACGAAACCTGCCCGAGGTGAGAAATTAAAGACGTTTGATAAATAGCGCGCCAGAACTCGGAGTACGACTGTTCAGCACTTCCATATCTTAAACTCCTTTCGAGATATCTATATTTGTAGATTCCTTGTACTGTTTGCTACATTTTTGGTATAAACAAAATAGATATAAAAAAAGTTATGGTGATTCAAAGTCAGTGCGGGTGGGTCGTTATCCTACAGATTGATAACCACACATATTTTGAATAACGTTTTTTCTACTGAACCAAATTTTAATTCATTTATGTTACAAATAGGCTTGGGACAAGCTAATTCTAATGAAAGAAAACGCATCAAGAATCGGTCACAATTGGGTAAATGTTGACCGTAAGCATATGATCACACAGTGCCGTGTGTGAATGATATATATATATATATATATATATATATATATATATATATATATATATATATATATATATATAGTGAATGCTTTTATTCAAACATGTACAAGGTCTGCTACACTGGCATGTCGATGTTATCGATCTACAGCTCTCAAGAGCTGAGGTCTCATCAGGCAGAAAATCGTTTTTTGATTCAACTGGTTGCTGAATTCCAGGGAGAATGAAGTCAAGCAAAAAAGAAGAGGAGAAAGAAATAAAAGTCATGTGACCGATTTTAAAATATGATTGCCGTTAGAAATTACTATTTTCTTATTTTTATCTTTTATATATTTTATATATATATATCCAACGCTTAGCTGGGGTAGAGAGGGGAGTGGGCCGAGGAAAAGAAAAAGAAAAGAGAAAGGGAAAGAGATACAATTGCTGTCAGAAAAGTTTAATTTACAGCTGTTTATATTTTTATTTTGTATTTTTATCCAACGCTTAGTTAGGGGGGGGGGGTGGAAGAAAAAGAAAGAGAAAGGGTGTTAGGGGTGGGTGTCTATAGCCATTTAGGATTTGTTGCGGGGATGGTTCTGAGTTAAATTCATATTTATTTTTATTCAGCGCTGGGCTGGGTAAAGATGGGGGTCGGGGGAGGTTAAACAAGATCGAAAGAGAAGATGAAGGAAGGGGGGAGGGGGGGTTTCAGATTTGTTGTGTCTGCTTCCTGTCAATGCAGACATATAACAATTACATGACACCCAGCTTACGGGGATATTTTAGTTTAAACTCATTGGTGGATTTATGGCCTTGTTGTTGATAAATTATATTGTTATATTTTGATCAATTGGCATTTAATTTTGATTATTTTGATGAATAGTTACATGTATTTTAAATAATATTTATCAGTTAATTAATAAAACATAATGGTAATTGTCTTTATTTTTAGTAAGATTCATATATGGATTATTGGCAATAATATTAGTAGGTTAGTTCTAGGTACTAATGAGTTAAAATATATTGGGAATTATTCTTGGTAAGGATCGTATATAAGTTTATGACATTGATATAGATGGATTATATTATTATATTTATTTTTAATTATTTTGGAGTATGAATACATGTATTTCGATTATAAATAATAGTTAGTGATGGATTAATAAAACATACTGGTAATTGCTTTTATTTTTAATGGAATTTATATATCGATTAATTTCAGTGGTATAAATAAATAAATTTTATTATTCGTTGTGATCCTATTATTAATGGTGGGGTTAACACCTGTTATAGTATTAGTGGTAAGGTGTTCTAGTTAAAATTGTTAACGCAAGTTATGGTCTATGAAGGGGGGGGGATTAGAAATGATGGGGGCCAGTAATTTTGATTAAAGTGATCAGTGTATAATTATTTAAATATTTAAAAATTGGTTTTGGTAATAAGTAGTTTTGTGAGCTGGATGTTGAGCGCACACACGCACTCGTGCACACATATAAATACATATATGCACATGTATACACAAACATTCATATATGCACCCAAACCCATACACATATACATGAACACACAGATACACATGTATGTGTACATATGTATACGTATACATACGCGCATACAGATGCACACATACACACATAAATAGTTATAAAATTTTATATCTTCATATATATGCCCACTCATATGTTCACAAGAATCACCTATATATATATATATATAAATTTTTTTTACTTTTACATGTTATAGTATTTATTCAAAGATTGGGGTGGTTGTACTGTGTTTGTAGTTGAGGGTTAAAGTTACTTGATTTGGAAGTGTTAATAAGTGTTAATTTTAGCGGGCTTGTTGGGTATTGGGTTTTTTTGTTTTAATGGTATTATTTAGGGGGGGTTGTACAAATTACTGAGGAGGTGTGATCTGTTATGCCTACAGTTGATCGATGTTTCCTGTTTTTTGTTTAAAAGTTTTCCTCTGTCAGTAAATTTAATTATTTCAAGTTTTTCGCCGAGGCATAAATAGCATGGTGAGTTTAATGAGCTACAGGTGCTAGTTTTTCTGATAATGTTCCAAATTACAATTGGTGATTTATTTTTATTAGTGAGTTCCCAGTGGTAATTTGAGAGTGATGTTCTGTTTTGGTAGCTTGGGTTGTTGAATGAACATTTATGGCCGGTGTATCTTTCTTTGAAAGTATTACCTGCCATACCTATGTAGTATTTTTTTATATCTGGAGTTTCCTTAGTTGAGATTGTTGCTTGGTAAATTGTTTTTGTTATTAAGCAATTTTGTTGCAAGGGGCATTCATTTTTATTTATGCAGTTACAGGACTTTACTTTAGTTGTTTTATTGTTATCTGATTCAGGGTTTAGGTTGCTGTTTAGGATTTTGTTATTGTGTTTTTTAATTATCATTTCTAAATTTTCGCTGCAACTGTAACTTAGTTTAAGTGTATTTTTGTTGAATATTTTATGTAAGATATTGTTTGGGGGGAAATATGTGTTTATGAGGTTTAGAAATTTTTTACCAAGTTTGGTTTTAACTGCTTGATTGAAGGGAGGTGTAAACCATATTATCTTCCTGTTTCTTGCTTTATTGTTTTTATTATTAGTCGTTGCAGGTTTATTAAATTTAATTTGTGTGTTTTTGTATCCGCTGTTTATTAGTGCTTTATTATAGAATTCTTTATGTTTGTTAAAGATTGTTTCATTTGATGAGTTATTGCTTATCCTATGTTGGATAGATTTAGGGATGTGTTTAATGATAGTTTTGGGGTGGTTGGAGAGGGGGTGTACATAGATTGGGTTAAAGTTTTCTTTATTATATGGTTCGTATGTTTCTTTGGTTAAGTTGAGAGTTACATCTAGGAAATTTACTATTTTAATGTTGGAAGTTATTTCAACTTTAAGGCATATCCTCCTCATCTCCCTAATAATAATCTTTTTAATATTTTCACACCTTTGCCCATTAGAGTTTCTGACTACTAAGAGTCCATCATCCCTATATAGGCCAATGTCTTCAATATCTATATCATTAGTTAGGTTGTAGAGGATGTATAAACCAACTAAGTCGGTAATTTCTGCAGAGTCGAAAGAGCCCATCGAAACATCAAAAGAGCCAGATTGGTTGCTCTTTGTCCATTGATCTTTTTTACTAATTAGCACTGTTTTCCTACATTTTCTTACAATGTTAATCTCTTCTTCAGAAATATCCGAGAGAAGAGTAGCAAACTCCATGACGCTTTCGAAGAGTTCATTAGAAATTGAGGGGTAGTAATTAATTATGTCAAATTGGATGAAGGAACAATTTATTTTGTTTTTTATTTTGTGGAACCAATTAATTGTATCGGACTTTCTGACAAAGCCAACAACTAGACTAATTAATCCTACAAAACAAGAAACCGGAAAAATTAGCAAAATCATCCTACAAAAAATTAACAAAAACATTAGATCAACATATAAACTCAACCAATGGATCAACACGACCGATACAATTATTTATAATCGAAATACATGTATTCATACTCCAAAATAATTAAAAATAAATATAATAATATAATCCATCTATATCAATGTCATAAACTTATATACGATCCTTACCAAGAATAATTCCCAATATATTTTAACTCATTAGTACCTAGAACTAACCTACTAATATTATTGCCAATAATCCATATATGAATCTTACTAAAAATAAAGACAATTACCATTATGTTTTATTAATTAACTGATAAATATTATTTAAAATACATGTAACTATTCATCAAAATAATCAAAATTAAATGCCAATTGATCAAAATATAACAATATAATTTATCAACAACAAGGCCATAAATCCACCAATGAGTTTAAACTAAAATATCCCCGTAAGCTGGGTGTCATGTAATTGTTATATGTCTGCATTGACAGGAAGCAGACACAACAAATCTGAAACCAATTAATTGTATCGGACTTTCTGACAAAGCCAACAACTAGACTAATTAATCCTACAAAACAAGAAACCGGAAAAATTAGCAAAATCATCCTACAAAAAATTAACAAAAACATTAGATCAACATATAAACTCAACCAATGGATCAACACGACCGATACAATTAATTGGTTCCACAAAATAAAAAACAAAATAAATTGTTCCTTCATCCAATTTGACATAATTAATTACTACCCCTCAATTTCTAATGAACTCTTCGAAAGCGTCATGGAGTTTGCTACTCTTCTCTCGGATATTTCTGAAGAAGAGATTAACATTGTAAGAAAATGTAGGAAAACAGTGCTAATTAGTAAAAAAGATCAATGGACAAAGAGCAACCAATCTGGCTCTTTTGATGTTTCGATGGGCTCTTTCGACTCTGCAGAAATTACCGACTTAGTTGGTTTATACATCCTCTACAACCTAACTAATGATATAGATATTGAAGACATTGGCCTATATAGGGATGATGGACTCTTAGTAGTCAGAAACTCTAATGGGCAAAGGTGTGAAAATATTAAAAAGATTATTATTAGGGAGATGAGGAGGATATGCCTTAAAGTTGAAATAACTTCCAACATTAAAATAGTAAATTTCCTAGATGTAACTCTCAACTTAACCAAAGAAACATACGAACCATATAATAAAGAAAACTTTAACCCAATCTATGTACACCCCCTCTCCAACCACCCCAAAACTATCATTAAACACATCCCTAAATCTATCCAACATAGGATAAGCAATAACTCATCAAATGAAACAATCTTTAACAAACATAAAGAATTCTATAATAAAGCACTAAAAAACAGCGGATACAAAAACACACAAATTAAATTTAATAAACCTGCAACGACTAATAATAAAAACAATAAAGCAAGAAACAGGAAGATAATATGGTTTACACCTCCCTTCAATCAAGCAGTTAAAACCAAACTTGGTAAAAAATTTCTAAACCTCATAAACACATATTTCCCCCCAAACAATATCTTACATAAAATATTCAACAAAAATACACTTAAACTAAGTTACAGTTGCAGCGAAAATTTAGAAATGATAATTAAAAAACACAATAACAAAATCCTAAACAGCAACCTAAACCCTGAATCAGATAACAATAAAACAACTAAAGTAAAGTCCTGTAACTGCATAAATAAAAATGAATGCCCCTTGCAACAAAATTGCTTAATAACAAAAACAATTTACCAAGCAACAATCTCAACTAAGGAAACTCCAGATATAAAAAAAATACTACATAGGTATGGCAGGTAATACTTTCAAAGAAAGATACACCGGCCATAAATGTTCATTCAACAACCCAAGCTACCAAAACAGAACATCACTGTCAAATTACCACTGGGAACTCACTAATAAAAATAAATCACCAATTGTAATTTGGAACATTATCAGAAAAACTAGCACCTGTAGCTCATTAAACTCACCATGCTATTTATGCCTCGGCGAAAAACTTGAAATAATTAAATTTACTGACAGAGGAAAACTTTTAAACAAAAAACAGGAAACATCGATCAACTGTAGGCATAACAGATCACACCTCCTCAGTAATTTGTACAACCCCCCCTAAATAATACCATTAAAACAAAAAAACCCAATACCCAACAAGCCCGCTAAAATTAACACTTATTAACACTTCCAAATCAAGTAACTTTAACCCTCAACTACAAACACAGTACAACCACCCCAATCTTTGAATAAATACTATAACATGTAAAAGTAAAAATTTTTTATATATATATATATATAGGTGATTCTTGTGAACATATGAGTGGGCATATATATGAAGATATAAAATTTTATAACTATTTATGTGTGTATGTGTGCATCTGTATGCGCGTATGTATACGTATACATATGTACACATACATGTGTATCTGTGTGTTCATGTATATGTGTATGGGTTTGGGTGCATATATGAATGTTTGTGTATACATGTGCATATATGTATTTATATGTGTGCACGAGTGCGTGTGTGCGCTCAACATCCAGCTCACAAAACTACTTATTACCAAAACCAATTTTTAAATATTTAAATAATTATACACTGATCACTTTAATCAAAATTACTGGCCCCCATCATTTCTAATCCCCCCCCTTCATAGACCATAACTTGCGTTAACAATTTTAACTAGAACACCTTACCACTAATACTATAACAGGTGTTAACCCCACCATTAATAATAGGATCACAACGAATAATAAAATTTATTTATTTATACCACTGAAATTAATCGATATATAAATTCCATTAAAAATAAAAGCAATTACCAGTATGTTTTATTAATCCATCACTAACTATTATTTATAATCGAAATACATGTATTCATACTCCAAAATAATTAAAAATAAATATAATAATATAATCCATCTATATCAATGTCATAAACTTATATACGATCCTTACCAAGAATAATTCCCAATATATTTTAACTCATTAGTACCTAGAACTAACCTACTAATATTATTGCCAATAATCCATATATGAATCTTACTAAAAATAAAGACAATTACCATTATGTTTTATTAATTAACTGATAAATATTATTTAAAATACATGTAACTATTCATCAAAATAATCAAAATTAAATGCCAATTGATCAAAATATAACAATATAATTTATCAACAACAAGGCCATAAATCCACCAATGAGTTTAAACTAAAATATCCCCGTAAGCTGGGTGTCATGTAATTGTTATATGTCTGCATTGACAGGAAGCAGACACAACAAATCTGAAACCCCCCCTCCCCCCCTTCCTTCATCTTCTCTTTCGATCTTGTTTAACCTCCCCCGACCCCCATCTTTACCCAGCCCAGCGCTGAATAAAAATAAATATGAATTTAACTCAGAACCATCCCCGCAACAAATCCTAAATGACTATAGACACCCACCCCTAACACCCTTTCTCTTTCTTTTTCTTCCACCCCCCCCTAACTAAGCGTTGGATAAAAATACAAAATAAAAATATAAACAGCTGTAAATTAAACTTTTCTGACAGCAATTGTATCTCTTTCCCTTTCTCTTTTCTTTTTCTTTTCCTCGGCCCACTCCCCTCTCTACCCCAGCTAAGCGTTGGATATATATATATAAAATATATAAAAGATAAAAATAAGAAAATAGTAATTTCTAACGGCAATCATATTTTAAAATCGGTCACATGACTTTTATTTCTTTCTCCTCTTCTTTTTTGCTTGACTTCATTCTCCCTGGAATTCAGCAACCAGTTGAATCAAAAAACGATTTTCTGCCTGATGAGACCTCAGCTCTTGAGAGCTGTAGATCGATAACATCGACATGCCAGTGTAGCAGACCTTGTACATGTTTGAATAAAAGCATTCACAATACAGCTCTATATTTTTATTGAGCACTCTTTTATAAACCCGGTTTGATTCCCTTTGGATTTCTACCCTATGGATTTTTACCCTACCTGGATTACTATATATATATATATATGTGTGTGTGTGTAAGCTACCGTTTATTGCAAGAAATAATCTATCACCGGCGGCTTTATAGTGATCATTGTTGTTGTATTTACGCGGGAAAATATTTTTTCTTCAGTTCAAGCAATACATTGGAAAACTCCAGACATGTTTTATATTTTTCCGTCAGTTAATTTAAAGCTTGTATTTCATTTACCTTACATATTCCACAATGACTCGATCAGCGAGTTATTCAAACAACCTATTTTAACTTTAACATTCTATAATTGGCAATCTATAAGTTATAAATTGAATTAAATAAAATAAAACATCGTCTTTATTGTTTATGGATGTCCGGTGCGAACGCAGACTTCACGATGTTATTGTAAAAAAACCTAATACATCTTAATATAACTGTTTGTTTGTTCCTAAATATTCACTCTAAAAAGTTGTCTGATCTTAGTAAAAGGAATTTATTTTTAATTGAATCCCGTACAAAGGCAGCATAAACATGATATGGTCGGAAGTCCCTATTTACTTGTTGGATACAAGGTCGGTTTTGAATGTGAAGGGAAAATCAAGCTGATTAGCACGAAAAGAAAAGTTGCTAAGTCTAGAATGGTTTCTCCTTCACTGATAGAAAAGATACAGTGTTGTATCAGAACAGATATTACACTTTGTCCCTAGCCAAAAGTCGAAAAGTCTTATATACGAGAGTCAAAAAAAGTCATTCTAAGTGTTTTTATTTTTTTGTTTGTTTTGTCATTGATATGAAGTGTGCCGTAATGAGTTCTTTTGTTTTCCCTACTTTTGTGGCTTTGATAGTGGATGTCTTTCTTTTACTAACGATATTAACTTGCAGAGGAGAAAAAAGGCATTTTTGTGGTTTGTATTTCATCTTTCTTTGAAGAAGATGAAAACGGGAAATCTTTGAACATTTTCAGTCGGAGGGAAAGAAAAAGAAGAGAATCGGTGTAGAAACAACGGGATTTGCCAGAACGAATTCAAAGCAAAACAAAAACAAGGTTCACTTGTCAATCTTTCTTTTCTTTTAATAAAAAAAAAATTCGAAATTTTCTCGAACAGCAGCTGGCCAATTGAGAACTTTCTGTAACACGTGATCATGTCGTTCTATTTTATTTGCTTTTCATTTTCACACAGAATCCAATTCATCAGTTGTCTTCGTCGCCTCCACGTGACCGACATCACATATTAGCTCTATCCAAATTACAACGCATAAAACATTGTGTTTTCTCAACTGGACGACATTCTCCCCAAGATGGCGGATTTCTTAAAGCTGATTCCGTTTTGTATGTTCGTCTTTTTTGCTTTGTGATCGATTGTAAATACTAAGCACAGTCCATCGATTGAAGACAAAATCGAGACTTTTGTGGAAAAACTACAAAAATGCATGAATATACAATCGTAAAAAATGATCGGGTTGTCATGTTTCGGCTATAAAAATTTGGAGAGAATTAACACCTTACCTGAGAGTCCAACATTCAAACCCCCCAGCATAACATTCACAGGTATCATTAATTGGAACAAATACATAGAGGACATTGCCGAGGCTGCTGCAAAGAAAGTAGGCTCCCTCTACCGTGCTAGAAAACTTCCAACACTTGACATTATCTTATAGCCACCTTCCGCCTATACATGGAGTATTGTTTTAACGTCTGGGCTGGTGCACTATCCACTAGTTTCTTTCTCTTAGACGAGGTCCCAAAAAGTCTTTAATCTTAAAATTTCCTAACTATCCACCAAGCCTCAGCCCCTGCCTCATTGCCGCGATGTTGCATCATTGTGCTTGTTTTGCAAGTACTTCAATGGAATGTGCTTCGATAAACTTACTGCTCTTGTGCTTCATCGACGTAAATACACTCGCCCAATTCACTGTCGAGGTCCCAAGATGCTGAAAAGTCTACTACTCGAATAGCTTCTTTCCTCGAGTTGCCGGCTTTTGGAAATCCTTCCCTGCTCCTTGTTTTCCCGACTGTACCGACATGCAGAAATTTAAAACTAATGTGAACAAGCATCTCACTGCACAGCTCACAATTTATGAATACCTACTAAACTTTCACCCTAATTATCAGTATCCCCTTACGTCAACTTACCTAGTTTGGAGCAAACAAAGTTAAAGAAAGAAAGAACTTGTTCGGAATCGCTTGAGTCACAAAAGCTTTAGCAGCGGCTACGCTCGTGATAATTCTTACCGGTAAGACTCCAATATTTGAAATATCAAAAATATTTTAAATATTTAAAGAATACCGACTTTTAAAACATTTAAAGATTACTAATAATAACTATGCCATTTTTTTTTTTTACTAATGAGTCACTGCTTATCAAGACCGGAAAGCCATTAGAGGATAAGATTTAATGAGATTGTTAGGTTGCAACAAATAACCCTTTTGAAATGATTGGAAAGTTAAATAGTCAGAATTTGTTTATTCGAGTAGGCGACTCGACAATGAATTTGTTTACATTGAACTTAAAACGACCATGCTGCAGTCAGTTGGGAAGCAACCTCGCGATATCATGTTCAACAGATTGGAATATCTTGGAAAAAAACTTTGTTCATGATAGTTCCGTTTAATTTTAGGTACACAGAGCAATAAATAAACATTCTTTACAGTGGTTTTAGGTAGACGAGCTTTAGCTGTGACTCGTTTATATGCTGGAACCAGAGATTGCTAGTCGGTTGAGCATCTACCATAAAATAATGATCGAGTAGAAAAAAATCTAGCAACGCTTCTTCTATGAGTAATGATTAAACTGTAGCCCTGCACCTTCTTTCTAATTCCCCCCCAAAAAATCGATTCTGCTGTTTTAGGCGATTACGTGTAAACAGGCTGAAAGATGTAAGTGATAAAAATAAAGCAATATTTTCGTCCGAGGGATCACTTTCGCATATGAATGTAACGAAAAATGATCACATAATTCCGGACGAGGGGTTTTAAGGACTGATTTTAAAAACGCTATTTGGTTAGGAAGTAGGCGATCATTTTACATTAAATTTATATGTGAAAGTTATCCCAACTCAAAAGTCTAAATATAGTTTTTAATTATTTTTATCGCCACTTCTTCAGCCTGTTTACAGGTAATCGCATAAAACAATAGAATCTCATTTTTATATTTTTTATAAAAAGCACAGGGTCTAATAATACCCATTTAATTATATATATATATTAAATGTCCACTAAAGAAATTAACATTTATTTTCATATATATATATATATATATATATATATATATATATATATATATATATATCAACAACTTCAGGCATAGGAACAGAATAGTTAACAAAGTCTTTCTCCTCTTGTTACGAATGGATTTCTAAATAATAACGTTAACCCAAGAAAGTTGTTGATTCCACTGCTAATGTTGACATCCTTTGGGAGGTTTCACTAATTTCACATCCGCCCAGACCCGCTTGGTAAGGCCTTATGCAGTCAATGCACAAAGGAACATATCCTGGGAAATCAGCCACAGTTTTTTTTGCCAATGATCGACATGGACCCTGGTAACCCAACCTGCCTGTACTCAACGTAATGTTACATTAGTGATTTAGCCAGGAAAAACAACATTACACCAATTCATAACATTCGATCAACCACTTTGGTATAAAGCAATGATGATAGTCGAGTCACAACCTAGTTCCAGTTCCCTGAAATCATTTGTCCTGCGCCTTGGTGGGCTCTATACACAGATGAACGTTTTGGGGTTAATTGGTCATTTGATGACAGGTTCTGGATTGCAAGAACTTTTTGATCTTCTGTATGCTGAAAACACATTCAAACACATACTAAGTGGCAAAGCAATTGCAAGAGCCATTCCTGCTCACTTTTTAGTTAAGGCTGTTCTGAATGCTATTTTGTTAGAGAAAACCTATGATTTGACAGTTTCACATGTCACTGAGGATGATCAACCCAACACTGATGCAGAAAAGTCATTTCCTTAAAATGAAGACATGAAAGAAGCTTAGGGGCTATTGAAAGGTCTCCTTAATGGGACTGAGACATTGAATAATGTTCTGTCATCAGAGTCTATGACCAGGATAGCCTAGAGAATCAACCATGTGAAGGATGCTATTCTCATGACTTTCGAAAGTAAAAATCACTCAAGGATAAGAGTTAATAAGATTGTCAGTTAGATGATCAGATGAGTCAATAGAATGGAAAACATTGATTACTTAAGAGGACATTACGACACGTATCTGTTGACGTTCGACTTTAAGACGACTATGTTGTAATCTTAAGGGAATCAGTGCCGTATTAATATGATGGAAAGAAACCCTGTTCATATAGAAGACGAGTTCTTGCTGTGAATGTTTTATAGGAAGGATCCAGAGTTTGTAGCTCAATCGAGCACCTACCATGAAAATAATGATAGAGTAGAGAAAGACTAGCAACGTTTATTACTGTGATAAAGGATACTTAAGGGAGAGAAGAGATCATGGATATAATACTTTCTCAAGGCAGGAAAGCGTGCTCTGTGCTTCACCTTTTGATATGTGGCAGCAATACTCCATCTTAGGACGCATCTGACACTCTTATAAAAGTAGAGAATTGAATCAGGAGTCAAGTACTTTTTGGAGCGGTAAGATGCGTGAATCATTTTTCCAGCAACTTTAGCATGTCGGGAGTGAAATTTAGTCCAAGGAGCTTATGAAAGCAAAGGACTTCCTCAAGGATAGTAATGCATTTAAACCGAGAAAAACAAGGATCTGAGTGTTGATAGTGAAAAGGGAGATGCTTGTTTTAGAGCTGTGCTGAAAATAGGATAGACTTTTTGTTACTTCCAGGAACACCACTTTTTTTCCAGTGAGTAATCACTAATAATGACTCATGTGTGAATTTCTAATAAATAAATTAATAAATAATAATGATAATAATAATAATAATAATAATAATAATGCTAATAATAATAATGATGATAAAAATAATGACGATTATAATAATAATAATAATAATAATGATAATGATGATAATAATACTAATGATGATGATGATGATAATGATGATAATAATACTAATCATAATGATGATGATAATGATGATAAAATGATGATGATAATAATATTGCAGACGTCTTTTATGTAGATATATAAATGTTATATTTGTTGTGAATTTTAATGTTAACTAATAACAAGCTTCTGAGATTTCACTTCGGGGTCGGGAGATAATATTTTGGCTTTGTGTTTGAGTTGAAAGTAATTGAAATCCCCTCCAAGGTAATTAGTCACGTAAGAGAAAAAAGTTTCTGTTACTTTTTAAGTTCGACCGAACGTTTGATAACTTGACATCAATTCATCAGATAAACATGGGAAGGGAATCTATCGTCTTTGTTTTACTATTATAATTTGAGAGTATCCTAGAAAACTTCTACAAAGTAATAAGGTAACACATATATATATATTTATATATAATTTATTTATTTATTATTATTATTATTTTTACTTTTATATTTATTTTTATATTTCATTTTAATTTTATTTATCTATTTATTTTTATTCATTTCCTTTCACTTTTTTTATAAATCTATTTATTTTTTAGTTTTTTTTAGTTTTTCAAAAAAATGTTTTTTACTTTTATTTTTCGTAAGTGTGTTATCATCTATGTGTGATAGTGCACGTTGAACTTCATGAAAATGAGAGAAAAACTATCCATGTGACAGGATCACAGGTAAACCAAGTCTGGGCTTAGTGTTGCAACAAACACCAAACTATGATAAATGTCTAAAAATACAAATAAACGCTGTGGGACTCAGAAGAAAGATATGAGTAACGATAGAAAGTAACGGACCACAAAAGAGAACAGACTGGTTATGTGATGCTACTACAAAAACCGCTACCCCACAGAAAGAGGATACCGGAAACGAATGAAAGATCTATGGGACTGTTCTACTGACTACCATACAACGGAACAAAAGATAACAGATCAAGCAGGACAGATACTCAAGAGAGGGTAGTTCTCGGGGATGGAATTAACAGAAATCAAACCAAAGATAAATGACGTGACAGATCAAAACCACCACTTGAGGAAGATCACAGAAAAAAAACGGTAAAAACATAAACACAGAAACTAAAGAGGGAAAGACTACGAAACTATAGAACTCAATAGAAGCAAGAGAAGTGGAAAACATCAAACGATTCATGTCCGAGAACAAAACAAACCTCCCATCTTTAAGGAACGAAGATTAGAAGAAGTTTAAAGTTGAAACAGAGAAAGTAAACAGAGTACTCGCGTGCATTCCAACATATACTATAATAGATCTAAACAACTTGATATATGCGGGGACAAAATACAATAAGTATGAAACTAAAAAGAGCAAAAAAGGATTGGCCAAAAGAATAGACAGAGGAAATCTTGTTAGGGGAAATCAGACTGCAAACCCAGATCACCAAACTTCAAAAGGAAGATAAAACCGTAAACAGGATGAAGCAGAACAGTAAACGATGGAAGAGCAAACATTTGAATCGCAAGGAAAAACTAAATAAGAAACATGAAGAACTAAAAGAAATGATAGCAGCAAAAGAAGGAAGATTGAGACGATACAGATACAAATGGGAACAGTGCAAACAGAACATGGCCTTTGAAAACAATGACAGCCAGTTTTTAAAAAAACGTAAATGGACAAAGAACAACAACAGAACAGAAACAAAAACATTTATGGAGCAAAGTATGGTAAAAATCTGAAGATCACAAAAAATGCCAAGTGGCTGAAAAACATCAAAGATAAACTACAGGAAATTGAATAAGGAACAGAAACAGAAATTAAAGAAGAAATTATTAAGACAACACTAAAGAAAATGGAAAAAACAAATGCACCAGGCCACGATTTAATACATGCATACTGGTTCAAAAAATTCACGACCCTACGTGTAAGGCTAGTAGAGAAACTGAGAGGATGTATCCATAAAACAGACATACCAGATTGGATAACCAAAGGAATGATAACGTTCATACAAAAAGACGCCAAGAAGGAAACGACTCGAAGCAATTACAGACCAATGACCTGTTTACCAAACAATGTGGAAAATCCTAACGGCACAACTGAGAAAGCAAATATACCATTTCCTGAACAGCCGTGAGCTACTCCCCGAGGAACAACATATTTTCTCTTAAGAAGTCGGAGGAATTTTCACTCTCACACTTAACTCTACTAACACTCCAACCCACGTACACAGGTAAGCGTTTTTATAGGACATCGTTAGTATTTCATATTCCTATCTTGCTATGGTATGTTAGTTTTTCTAGTTTCGATCTCAATACCAAATGATCCCTCTACGTACACTGTTTTTAATCCCAGAGGAATTTGATTGGTTAATCCGAATAATTTATTTTGAATTATCATTAACTGGAATGAGCAGATTTACTTTTATTGAACACTTTCTGCTTTTGGTCATGTTACACCAATTCTACCTTTCCCAAATGCACCACTACAGACACCAGTGCGTTGGCGTTATTGAGCGGTTATCATTCCTTAACACACGTTAACTTCGCTTTCTCTACGATTTCATAACTTATCTATGATCATTATTAAATAATCCCGTTCTTCATCGCACGATCAATTTTACAAAGATAAATGACATCGGATCTGTTTAACTGCGCAAATTCTGTTTTTCCGTTTTGTTGAGTTGGCGGTTTAGAGTAACTGACGTTCGTTCCTAGCATAGACGCGCTACACTGTAGCGGTTCTCGTAGACGCAAAACACCTTATGTTTCCACTATGATTTTTATTTACTAAGCAGTCACTACTTATCCATACCAAAAAGGCCACTGAATGATAAGGGTTAATGAGTGTGTCAGGTGGGCGCTGAGACAACACCGTGATGATTTGTAACAATAGTTTAAATTGGGCAGAATTTTATTATTTAAGAGGACAACTCAACAATAATTTGTTTATATTGAACTTGAAAACGACTATGTTGTATTCAGCTTGAAAGCAGCCCCGTGGTTTGTGTTCCACAGACGGGTAGTTCTAAGAAAGAAACTCTGCCCATGGAAGCTCCGTTTAGTTTTAGTTTCTTATACATAATTCATTTAAATAATTCTGCAGTAAGCTCATAAACTTACACACATACAAAGATAGCGGCTATTATGAGATTATTTTACAATAGTCGTTCACGGTCTAGTTAAACAGAACTATTACGTGATTTTTAAAGATATTTATTCAACTATAATGCATTTCGTTTTCTATAAAATAAGTTAGTCATTTCATCGATTTATTTCTGATAATAAATTATATTTCGAAATATAACGTCTTTCTAAAAATTATTTTACTGATTAAATTACATCCACCAGAATGCATTTCGTTTTTTTATAAAATATATTTACAGATAAATTTTACTTATTAAATCGACTTTGTGGAAATTAAGTCAGCTATTTCAATGAATTACACCGTGCTATTAAAATCCTGCATTTCAGTACATTAAATCTACTATAAGGCATTTCGTTTTTTTTATTAAACTATTCAGACTTTTCACTTACTTCATGAAATACAAATCTTATTTGAATAGAATAATTCATTTGCAAAAGTCGTCTTTATTTACGCACGGTGAGGCCAAGATGTTCGTTCTTAGTTATGAAATAATACGCGGTCAATTAAGCCAATATAAAAGATAAGTATTACAAATGTGGAAGCAAGTAAATATTATATTTTGTCAGTACTAACATTTAATCTATCATAAAATGTAGACTATGCTGTGTTTAGTTAGAGTCGCTCTTATGTAGTATACTACTGGGATATGCGCACCCACAGTGGTATTATAAATGATGTATTTGCGACCATAATAATACTTTACAGCCATAGGAATACTCATTGCTTGTAGAGGTATGGCTGTTATCGGATGGAAAAACACGAACACTATAAATGTGCCAAAGTCTACGTAGACAATGTCTGTATAGAAACTATTTGAAATATCATTGTGCTACTATTCATTTTATTCTATCAGGTATAATCTTAATGAATCACAAATCAAAAATTTAAACGCATAAAAGCTCCAAAAGTGGTCGATTATCATTTTCTTTCTTTACCAAATATTAAGTTTCTCAATCTTTACCGGAATAAACCCAAAACTTTTATAATATATTACTTATCTGTATTGTGTTTTCAAAGTTATATATAGAATGACTTCTAGTTAAAATGATATTTTATCATTTATATGGAGAGAATTATGTGTGGTTACCGATGTTTAACAGTATGGTTAGATTATGATTTCATATACGAGGAAGTATTAGTCCTGTGACTAGAAATGGTAAATGTTTCAAACGAGTTGCTAGATATCATCTAGAATCCAAGTAGCGAACATACATAGATCCTCTTTTAATTCAAATGCCAAATGACATTTTCTCTCCCTCCATAACAGAACGTAGACTATCATCATCAATCGTTGTTAGAACTGAAACCAAAATCCGTGATACTTTTCTTTGATGTTTGATTACCAATATTTACATTTAGAAGTATCGTTTGTGTTTACTGTTTATGAATAAACAGAGTCTGTGCTAATATAAACACATTGAAATAATTTGTTTTCCTTTCTTTCATGTTTTTGAATTTTTGAGATGATGATTGCTAATTTAGATTATTTGGATTATTCGGACTACTGTTCTCATCTTGGTTATTATTTTCACTACGTTTCGGCCGATGTAATCTCTGACTTTCTTCATGTAAATGCCTTTTAAGTTGGGTATCTTTATGTCGAACCCGGGAATCCATACAAATTTTCGAACTAATTCCCTCATTTAATCCTGGGTAAGTAGATTGTTCTCGTTTCATTTAATATTCATTTAAATTATTCTTAGCTTCCATTTCTGGAAATAGTATGAACAAATGAGGGAATGAAACTCTAATAATCTCTAGGATCTGCCAGACTAGAGCGATGCTCAAGACTGACTGAATCATGGGAACCTGCTCAAAGATCAACAATGACTTAAGAATTCTACAAAGTAGAATTCTTAAGTCATTGTTGATTTATTCCTGAACTCAGCTACTTCTTCAGAGTAATGAACTGAACTCTTTTATTCAGAGAGTAATATTGTTTTCGTTCTGTCGGCCGTGTCTGAATGGAAGTGTTATCCTTAATTATGATCGCCTATAGTAAAAATTGAATCTTCCACCCACGAAAGGCTCGTCATTTTATGACAACTTTTGTGCATATTTGGAAAAAAAGTGTAAATAACTCTTTTTAACAAACTAATTTAATATCTTAAAAACCTGATGCGTTTATGCCGAATATCTACTAATCTTTAATTAAAGAAATCTTAAACTAACAATACTCCGCAAAATATTCTGTTAAGCCAACGCCCCAAATAAACATTAAAATTTAAAAAGTATATATTATATTTCGTCAGTAATATCAGTTAATCTATGGTGAATATAGTCTATGCTGTGTTCAGTAATTGCGGTCTATCTAGGGTTTATTTTTGCCACACTATCATGCAGTATACAGTTGGAATATGCGCAACCCTAGTGCACTATGCATTATAGATTAACGCAGGTATCTGATTTTACCTTGATGAAACGATTAAAATACGTACTTTACAGCAATATGAATACGTATTGCTGGTAAAGGCAGAGTTGTCATTGTAGGTCACAAGAAAATGCACATCAAAGTTGCAAAAGTTTCCGTAGATAAAGTTGTACCGTTGTGTATTGTAGTTGTTCTTAATACAAATGTCAAAATCTATATTTTATTCCATCATAATTTAAATGAATATTAAATTAAATGTTTAAACGCATAAAAAATACGTCAATTTCAGAAAGTCGTTGATTGTCAAAGTTTCATACTTCTAGTTAACAACTTAGAACTAAAGCCAAAATATGTGCTTCCTTTCGTTGATTGTTAATTATAAATATTTACATTTAAAAGCATTATTTGTTTACTGTTTTTGAAGTCCGTGTTTATGTAAACACGTTGAAATAATTCGTTTTTCTTTCTTTTTTACTTAATAATTTTTTAGATGAAGATAGATAATTTGGACTGCTATTCCCGTTTTGGTTATTACCTTTACAACGTTTCGGCTAATGTAACCTCTGACTTTCTTCATGTACATCTCTTTGAAGTTGGGAATCTGTATGTAGACCTCATGAATTCATACGGAATTTCGAACTGATTCCTATATTTAATCAACGGGGTTAGATTGTTCTCGTTCCGTAACTAAGTAGAATTCTTACGTTTTTTTATGAACCTTTTATCTATAGGGTAGTATTGTTCTTGTTCTGTCAGCCACTACGCAATTCTTATCTGTTATTATTGCCTATCTTATCTGTTATTATTCAACCCAGATAAGACTGTCATTTAGAACTTATTGCTAACAAATACCTTTAACTGTTGCGCCACGGATGCATGTAAACTACTATAGTATTAATTTGGGGAACCTTGAACCTAATACTGTCTAGATGCGTGCTAATACAACTAATTTAGATGGGGATAGTAGTCCGAATAATCCAAATTTCTTCATTGTATTTATATTTTCTTATTTCTTTGAACCCTTACAAAACTCTTTCTTTCATTTTAATTGTTTTCCTAAGTTTTCTGGAACACTTTGACATCCTGCAAGATTTTCGCACCGGTTTTTATCCACAACAACATTCTGTATGGCTTGGCCAGTTTCATCACTGAGCTTTTAAGCAACGGATTGACTTGGGAAGAGGCGGTCAGCACGCACTTGCTACAGTCATTGGAAATGATTGACACGACTTTCAGCACGACAGTTGATGTAGACAATGTGAATATAGCCTATAAATATTTGAGAAATAATGGGAAATCCTTACGCAAATTAAGTACTTCTCATTTGTTATCGTCACACACTAAAATTATGAACTTCCTTATATCTTATAAATATGTTAAAGATGTTATTAGAAAGTCATTTTTATTACACAATAATATTCTGTAATTAATCTAAGGCATGAAGTTCACGCGTTGAACATATTGAACCTTCGCCACTCATATCTATATGTCTGTAATGTTATATATTGATTTCGGCCAGACAATGCATTGGAACGTCAAGATGCTGTGCGAAAGGCACGTTAAACCCCTACAAGACTAATTAATTCCCGATTGATCATGCCACCATACATTTTCAAAGGCCATTTCGTAGGATATCGAACCCAAATCTATGGGCCAGACGATGCTTTAGAACATCGACGCCAACCTGATTTGAATGAATAACACTTGTATGAAAAAGCCAACAATTCAGTTTTATTTAAGAATCTAGGAGACTCAATCATAATTACAGTCAGAGGGCCCTCTCTTTTCCTCACACATGTTTCAACATCTTAAAGACACTCTCTCTGAAGATACAGAACAATAGAAAACTTGCGTTTTGCTGATGACATCGACGTCGTAGCAACGCCATTGGCATCAGAGCTGACCCCAGAGTAAACGGCTAAAATAACATAAAACCGATCACAGCTTAATTTTCTTCTTGGATCATCCACCAATCGATGGTGAAAAGTCATTATGATTTTTCTTAAGTATTATTGTATATGCAGCACGACAAACTTGCACATAGTCAGTAGTACCTAACTAACCGGAGCAGTTATGGTTTCCTATGGTATGAATATGCATGATCATATGTGAAGTTATGTTATTTTCAGGACCATATCATCAGTTTGTTGATGCGTGCGACTGGAACTACTGTTACCGGGGGGGGGGGTAGCCGGATTTTCAGTCAGAGTTTGCTCACTAGATCCGCCGGTTCTGTCTATAACCATGCATATTAACAAGGTAACTCCGAGAAGGATGTGGCCCCTCACCACACACGGGCGTTAATTCCTTATGGATTGGCTATATTTTACGCATCCCATAGTGCTGGGCTGCATGGAGACCAACCCGGAAGGGTAACACCCTCTGTAAACCCTTTATTCTTAGCTTCCATTTCTGGAAATAGTATGAACAAATGAGGGAATGAAACTCTAATAATCTCTAGGATCTGCCAGACTAAAGCGATGCTCAAGACTGACTGGATCATGGGCACCTGCTCAAAGATCAAAGCTGATGTCATCTAGTAACCTAAAAATCATGTGGGAATTACGACAACTCCCAGCCTGAGTAGGAGGAGACGAAGTTAACGGCAAAGCCATCAAAAGTGAAGAGGAGTGTAAATGATGAGAGAATGAAAATTGAGCATTAGATCCCGCACAAGGCCATTGCAATGAAATAGAGAGATGAAGAAAACAAAGCGTGAAAACTAACCACGACAAGAAAAACAGTTGATCGTTGTGAAATAATTGTATTACCTCAGAATTAAAGTTTTCTATGGACAGATACGACCGACTATGGTTACAATGAATTAATGACTTGTCGCCAAAATAAGTACATTGAAACATCTCATTCCTTTTGAACTTGCATACACTTTTCTCCAATAGAAAGAACGAAACAATACTAAGTAGGAAGAGGAATAGATACTTGCTAATATGTACTCGTACAATAAGTAATCATGTATTCAAGGTACTCAATCTTTTTTTGTCTACATTGAGATTACGGCTGATGATATTTTGTGGTACCAATGTATTAATGTAATTCCATCTCTCCTCAACAACTACCCAATCATTCAGATGTCCCCAAACCCTCCTTTGTAATTTCACTGAAGATATGTTGGTTATCTTTGTTCTCAATGTTAATGAATTTATTATTTTGCTACACGCTTAATTAATTATATGCTCAGACTCAGACTCAGGCTCAGGAATTCCCGCGTCCTGCGACGCATGAGGCAGTCAATATAAACCATCGTTTTCCGTCTGAAGCCAGATCCACAGCGTCCCTGTAAGCTTCCTCACGTTGCGATCAAGTTTCTCTTGATTGTTTGCTTCCAGTTCATTTTTGGTCTTCCTCTTCTACTTTTACCATCAGGGGTCCACTGAAGCACTTGGTTTGCAAACTTCTCTGGGGCAATCTTAGTGCATATCCGAGCCAGCCTAGACGTCTTTTACAGATTATAGGCTTTCAAAAATGTATTTTCTAAATACATTTTTGAAAGCCTATGCGTGAAAACGGATACAGGTAATATATGCGTTGCTTTTATAAACTGCTCGGCATCTTAAGCAGATATCAGTCAAGCAGAGTGAAAGGCGGAATAAGATAAAAGAAACATCGTTCTCTAGTAAGACGTTTAATCTAATTATATGTTGCCATGTGAATTATGGCTGGTATAAAAAGAACCAGATTCTTTTTCGTTTATTTTGTGTGTTTTACCGCGAAGTATTGTCATAATTTTCACTGGTAATTTTATGGCATCAGTCTATGCGTGACAACGGATACAGGTAAGATATGCATTGCTTTTATAAACTGCTCGGTTTTTTAAGGAGAGTAGAAAGTGGCCCATAGGTTTACTTTCGGTAGCCTTCGCTTCCTTTATTTTGTCCTTTAATCTTCATATTTCATAAGCGATGTTTTTGACAAAGAAGGAATACTTGCTGTTTTCTGAATACGAATCTATCCATCTAAAGCTTATCGTTGGCTAGTTTTTTTTTTTTACTTAAAGTAGTATTTTTAAGCTCATTACATCAAGTAGCTTCATGCTTATCTGGAGTGATTTCCATTTAAAAAGGTAAAGTAAAGTGAAGGGCAAAATATGGTAAAAGAAGCATCGGTTCCTACTAAGACTTTTGAACAGATGCAACTGAAAGTTGTACCGCACGTCTCACAATCAGGGCTTGACTGAGGTAGATAGCGAAGTAGATGAAAATAGAACATTTAGAAACTGGCAGGCCTAAAACTGAGCGAACTGAGGTAGGTTAAGACGTATGAATGGTAAGAAGGATGAATGGTAACAACTGGTTAACAAATCATCTGTGGCACTGCCAATCTTTCAGTCAGATTACGAAATAGAGGAGTCACCCTATTCTATCAATCTACTCCTTTAACTTCATGCATTTTAATGCCCTTTTTATGTCTCGTTTAATATTCTATGTGACTTATTAAGGTATGGAATTACATTTTTTGACAATTTACTCTTTTTCGTATATTTTAATTTTCAGAATATGGGCAGAACTTGCTAATTCCGATGCGATGCTTTCAAGCGCCCCAGATATCACCAGATGGTTATATTTCTTGTTGAAAAAGGGATAACTTGATGACAAAAACATTTCGACTACACTGAGTTCTGATATGTACAGTTTGGAGTGGATGACAGGTTATATCAGAGGTTTGTAATATGATTTAGACAATGATCAATTATTTCGTCGTCGCTTGGAGTTCTCGCACCAGTCGGTACCAGTAATCTTTCACTGATAAAAATACGTTGTGTCTACCCAGATATAATGTTACTATGTATCGCCATTACAACTAACTTTGTATTTTTGCGTACAAGTTGTTTATCATCGTGTTCTCTAATTCAAATGGACGGTTGATTGTTCTAGAATTTAGTGAAAATAAGAATTATAGTATTTTCAGTATCCTTCTAGTAAAAACAAAGATAGTGCCATCTCTCCTCGGTCTTCTTTATTATTATTATTATTATTATTATTATTATTATTATTATTATTATTATTATTATTATTATTATTATTATTATTATTATTATTATTATTATTATTATTATTATTATTATTATTATTATTATTATTATTATTATTATTATTATTATTATTATTATTATTATTATTATTATTATTATTATTATTATTATTATTATTATTATTATTATTATTATTATTATTATTATTATTATTATTATTATTATTATTATTATTATTATTATTATTATTATTATTATTATTATTATTATTATTATTATTATTATTATTATTATTATTATTATTATTATTATTATTATTATTATTATTATTATTATTATTATTATTATTATTATTATTATTATTATTATTATTATTATTATTATTATTATTATTATTATTATTATTATTATTATTATTATTATTATTATTATTATTATTATTATTATTATTATTATTATTATTATTATTATTATTATTATTATTATTATTATTATTATTATTATTATTATTATTATTATTATTATTATTATTATTATTATTATTATTATTATTATTATTATTATTATTATTATTATTATTATTATTATTATTATTATTATTATTATTATTATTATTATTATTATTATTATTATTATTATTATTATTATTATTATTATTATTATTATTATTATTATTATTATTATTATTATTATTATTATTATTATTATTATTATTATTATTATTATTATTATTATTATTATTATTATTATTATTATTATTATTATTATTATTATTATTATTATTATTATTATTATTATTATTATTATTATTATTATTATTATTATTATTATTATTATTATTATTATTATTATTATTATTATTATTATTATTATTATTATTATTATTATTATTATTATTATTATTATTATTATTATTATTATTATTATTATTATTATTATTATTATTATTATTATTATTATTATTATTATTATTATTATTATTATTATTATTATTATTATTATTATTATTATTATTATTATTATTATTATTATTATTATTATTATTATTATTATTATTATTATTATTATTATTATTATTATTATTATTATTATTATTATTATTATTATTATTATTATTATTATTATTATTATTATTATTATTATTATTATTATTATTATTATTATTATTATTATTATTATTATTATTATTATTATTATTATTATTATTATTATTATTATTATTATTATTATTATTATTATTATTATTATTATTATTATTATTATTATTATTATTATTATTATTATTATTATTATTATTATTATTATTATTATTATTATTATTATTATTATTATTATTATTATTATTATTATTATTATTATTATTATTATTATTATTATTATTATTATTATTATTATTATTATTATTATTATTATTATTATTATTATTATTATTATTATTATTATTATTATTATTATTATTATTATTATTATTATTATTATTATTATTATTATTATTATTATTATTATTATTATTATTATTATTATTATTATTATTATTATTATTATTATTATTATTATTATTATTATTATTATTATTATTATTATTATTATTATTATTATTATTATTATTATTATTATTATTATTATTATTATTATTATTATTATTATTATTATTATTATTATTATTATTATTATTATTATTATTATTATTATTATTATTATTATTATTATTATTATTATTATTATTATTATTATTATTATTATTATTATTATTATTATTATTATTATTATTATTATTATTATTATTATTATTATTATTATTATTATTATTATTATTATTATTATTATTATTATTATTATTATTATTATTATTATTATTATTATTATTATTATTATTATTATTATTATTATTATTATTATTATTATTATTATTATTATTATTATTATTATTATTATTATTATTATTATTATTATTATTATTATTATTATTATTATTATTATTATTATTATTATTATTATTATTATTATTATTATTATTATTATTATTATTATTATTATTATTATTATTATTATTATTATTATTATTATTATTATTATTATTATTATTATTATTATTATTATTATTATTATTATTATTATTATTATTATTATTATTATTATTATTATTATTATTATTATTATTATTATTATTATTATTATTATTATTATTATTATTATTATTATTATTATTATTATTATTATTATTATTATTATTATTATTATTATTATTATTATTATTATTATTATTATTATTATTATTATTATTATTATTATTATTATTATTATTATTATTATTATTATTATTATTATTATTATTATTATTATTATTATTATTATTATTATTATTATTATTATTATTATTATTATTATTATTATTATTATTATTATTATTATTATTATTATTATTATTATTATTATTATTATTATTATTATTATTATTATTATTATTATTATTATTATTATTATTATTATTATTATTATTATTATTATTATTATTATTATTATTATTATTATTATTATTATTATTATTATTATTATTATTATTATTATTATTATTATTATTATTATTATTATTATTATTATTATTATTATTATTATTATTATTATTATTATTATTATTATTATTATTATTATTATTATTATTATTATTATTATTATTATTATTATTATTATTATTATTATTATTATTATTATTATTATTATTATTATTATTATTATTATTATTATTATTATTATTATTATTATTATTATTATTATTATTATTATTATTATTATTATTATTATTATTATTATTATTATTATTATTATTATTATTATTATTATTATTATTATTATTATTATTATTATTATTATTATTATTATTATTATTATTATTATTATTATTATTATTATTATTATTATTATTATTATTATTATTATTATTATTATTATTATTATTATTATTATTATTATTATTATTATTATTATTATTATTATTATTATTATTATTATTATTATTATTATTATTATTATTATTATTATTATTATTATTATTATTATTATTATTATTATTATTATTATTATTATTATTATTATTATTATTATTATTATTATTATTATTATTATTATTATTATTATTATTATTATTATTATTATTATTATTATTATTATTATTATTATTATTATTATTATTATTATTATTATTATTATTATTATTATTATTATTATTATTATTATTATTATTATTATTATTATTATTATTATTATTATTATTATTATTATTATTATTATTATTATTATTATTATTATTATTATTATTATTATTATTATTATTATTATTATTATTATTATTATTATTATTATTATTATTATTATTATTATTATTATTATTATTATTATTATTATTATTATTATTATTATTATTATTATTATTATTATTATTATTATTATTATTATTATTATTATTATTATTATTATTATTATTATTATTATTATTATTATTATTATTATTATTATTATTATTATTATTATTATTATTATTATTATTATTATTATTATTATTATTATTATTATTATTATTATTATTATTATTATTATTATTATTATTATTATTATTATTATTATTATTATTATTATTATTATTATTATTATTATTATTATTATTATTATTATTATTATTATTATTATTATTATTATTATTATTATTATTATTATTATTATTATTATTATTATTATTATTATTATTATTATTATTATTATTATTATTATTATTATTATTATTATTATTATTATTATTATTATTATTATTATTATTATTATTATTATTATTATTATTATTATTATTATTATTATTATTATTATTATTATTATTATTATTATTATTATTATTATTATTATTATTATTATTATTATTATTATTATTATTATTATTATTATTATTATTATTATTATTATTATTATTATTATTATTATTATTATTATTATTATTATTATTATTATTATTATTATTATTATTATTATTATTATTATTATTATTATTATTATTATTATTATTATTATTATTATTATTATTATTATTATTATTATTATTATTATTATTATTATTATTATTATTATTATTATTATTATTATTATTATTATTATTATTATTATTATTATTATTATTATTATTATTATTATTATTATTATTATTATTATTATTATTATTATTATTATTATTATTATTATTATTATTATTATTATTATTATTATTATTATTATTATTATTATTATTATTATTATTATTATTATTATTATTATTATTATTATTATTATTATTATTATTATTATTATTATTATTATTATTATTATTATTATTATTATTATTATTATTATTATTATTATTATTATTATTATTATTATTATTATTATTATTATTATTATTAT
>OY744522.1:100020199-100025199 GCA_963556195.1 Sepiola atlantica | reverse complement strand
CATTTATTATGGAGGGGGGTGCTCCCTATATATAAAAATACCACTACCCTATATTATTGTATTGGCGATCTCTACAGCAATTAAAAAAATTAAATTAGAAACTTTGTCAAGCACTGAAAATGCTTACTCTCGATCTGTGTATTCCCCTCAACCCCCCTGTCACATTCATCCCATACTAATGAAATCCACTGAATAATAATCACATTAATTTAATACTAATCACATTAATTTAATACTAATAACATTCATCCAATACTAATCATATTCATCCAATATTAATCACATTCATCCAATACTAATCGCAATCATCATAGGAAAAAGGTCAGCAGATTGAGGCGAACAAATTCTATATCCGAAAATGTATTTCTTTTCCTGATTTGAGATAATGTTGATATAATGTAGATCACCGTCTTGATAAATGGTGATTTCTCCTCACTTAAGTTTTTCATAATTTTTTGGAGCTTAAGCATTTCATGGTTATCTTAAAGTCAAATCTCGACAAATAGTTCGTCGAATCGTCCGCTGATGTAATCATATTTTGTCCATCCAATTAATACTCTCATAGTATTCTTCATCATCCAACTGACAATCTCATTAACTGTTATCCCTTAGTGGCTTTTAGTAACTGTTGGAACCACTCTCTCTATGCAGAATCTCTTCAGGATTTCTTCTTTCATACATATGAATCAGCTTTATCAACAAAAAAGTGCTAATTTGGACTCGTCTGTCGACAGTACATGTTGTCACTCTTTCAATGTCTAGTTATGCCTATTTTGCCAATAACCGTACTTTCTGTGTATTCATATTCCGTGACTCTTAGCAGCTATTAATCACGCTGATGTTTCCAAGTTGTGAGTCAAGCTGGTTGCTGTCGAGATAGAATTAAGTTCATCTGTTAACTCTAGGGCAGTTTCTCTTCTGTTTGATCTCCTTTTATTTACGTGAGAAAACTGTTGAAAAAATGTCAAGCACTTGTGAAGCAGTAAATAAAGTTGGTCATTTTATTCAGCGAATCAAACTAAGATACAGGTGTATGATTATGTTTTCTAGTCATTACTTGTAAGAATTACTTTTCTAGAAATCGCTTCAGACAAGTCACTTGATGTAAGGAGCTAGCTAGAACGAAATATGTTTATCGCAAAGACAGGAGATGCCGATTGGCCTTAGTCTTAAAACGACCAAGGAGAAAAATAGTCCACAGGAAGAGAGTTCCACAAGCCTGCAGTTCTTGGAAAAAGCTACTGGAATATGGAGCTGTATAACAATGAGGTATTAAAACAGCGAATTGATGGAGATCATTTGACCAACGAGTCAAACGAGCTGGAATAAAAAAAGCAGAGAATAGATAACACATTCCAGAAGAACACATGCCATAATATATTTATAGAAAGGACTAGACACATCACGTCTGTGAGAGAGAGGGTGCAGAGAACAAGAACAGGTAGGGCCAATCACATTACAGATACGGTTCTGAACCTTATCAAGAACCCTCCAATGGGACCGAGATTCACCAGCACAAATTTGATTACAGTACTCTATATATTGTCTGATAGTAGATTTGTAGACATAGAGAATATCCTCAGGTGTGAAAAAGTGTTTGCAACGATAGAAAGAACCGACTTTACGAGAAGCAGAAAGAGCAATGGATCTAATGTGTGAACCCCAAGAAAGATTTGATGAGAGATAAAAATAAAGAAGTTTCAGAGTCGATTACTCTTCAAAAGCAGAGCCATCCATGAGAATCTTAGGAAGAAAAAGGATACGCCTACGATGTAAAGCCACGAGTTGAGTTTTAATATGATTAAACGAAACAAGCTATTTCGTACCCCAATCCACAACTGCACCCAGGTCAACTTCTAGATCAGCTGAATATTTCAACTTATCCGAAGGAGATGAACAAGAATCAACACCAGAATAGAGAGTGGTATCACCAGCATAGATGTTTATTTTCTGAATAATATTCTCTGGAAGATCTTTATATAAAGAAGAAATAGTGTTAGGCCTAGAATAGAACCCTAAAGAGCACCAACATCGATAGGAAAATAGAATGAAGAGACACCGTCCAAAGTTACTTGCAAGCTTCGATCAGAAAGAAAAGACCTAATAAGGTCAAGAACCTCTCAACCAATACCATAACCCCGTAGGAGACAAGAATGCAACACTGTCGTACACGCCTTCGAAATGTCAAGCACAATGTCACTACCCTCTCCTGAATTATCCATAATCGACAGATCCGCTAAGTTACAACAGTTAAAACAATTCACTTTTGTTACTTTCTCATCATTTATGTAAAAAATATACTAATATCTCAATTTAAAGTGTTTTTTTAAAGAAATGCAGGTGGCCGACAACATTTTGTTTCTATTGTATAAAATAATGTATATATGTATAAATGCGTGTATATATTTGTATATGTATGAATTTGTTCATATATATGTATAATAAATGTAGGTGGATATGTATATATATATAAATTATATATATATATATATATATATATATATATATATATATATATATATATAAATATATATATATATATAAATTTCCATTCATATTTATATATCTATTATTAAACTAAAAGTCAGTTAATAAGCATTATTTGCCATACGGATAGTTTTCATTGTATTTTAATCACACAAAATACAGGCTAAAATGCGGTTTTGGTATTAAATATATGTTTAAACATTTTATATGTTTCATCAAGTCATCCATCTATTACTAAGTTTCAGTCTATTCTTTTCTGCCTCACTCACTGCATTTTGTTTGAACGCTCCTATTCCATACTGTTTCTATAACTCCAATATCTGCTACTCTATTTGTCAGTTTTAGTATATTTGACTGTTCATAAACAAACTATAAAAAGCTTGGAATAGTCGATTATAAACAATATGGAATATCACATGAGTATTGATACTATTTAGCCCATAAGTAATATATAGCAAACAGAAAGACTGATTGTGAATTTGGACGTTTTACTTATAAAATTACATTTGGTTTTGCAAATTCACTTCATTTGATATAAATAATCTAACTCGTGCTGAATGGGTGACACAGAAGGGACACCTTTTTTCTAGTATATATATATTTTTTAAGAATATATATGTTTCTATGAATATATATTTTGTCTAGTATATATGTCATAGAATTTTTGTTTCTAGAATATATATTTTTCTAAAATATATACATATAGGATGACTTGGAAAAATATGCATTTTCATTGCTGCTATTTTATCTTAGACTTAAACAAACATTAATATCTGGTTTTTAAATATAAAAAATGTAAGTTGGGCCAAAACATTTTGTTGTTAATGTATATATTCACGCGTATATATATATATATATATATATATATATATATATATATATATATATATATATATATATATATATTCAAGAGATGAAAGATAAGAATAAAACATTGTAAAGATACAATATTTATTAAAACATCAGAAGTTCAAAGCAAGGAGTTTCATATCCTTAATCCATGGATTTTCAAAGACAAACTCTTTTCATCAGACGATAAAAAACTCGATAATTTAATTGTAAATATTATCGACAACATTTACCTTTGAAAAATCTATACAGAAAAAAGAAAAAAAACAGAAGATAAATAACTTATTGTTGAGAAGAAAACGTAGAGTTAGAGTAGTCACCGTCGTATCTTTAAGTTAATTTGATATTCTAATATTATTTAAGCTTCCGAAAGGATAGATAACAGAAATATATCCTGATATGTTCAGCAAGGAGTTTCTCCCACTTTCAGCTAAAAACATCCCAATCCAATCTCAAGAAAATTACAGACACAGACTTATCCAAGCTTTGAATACATTTATGATGAATGTGAGATTGAAAGCTTTCCACCACGACATAAATGTAAAAAAATCAACCTAAATTCGATAAAATACAACAGATATATCCTTACCGGAATCTAATATCCCCCTAACTTCATATAAAGAACTTAAAAAATAGAAAGAATAGCCTCTGCTCAATATGGCTTGAAAACTATATTCTTACCTAAAAAGAATGACTATTTAGATTAATTCGAAGATGGCGTATTCAATCGCGCGAAGAAAAATTAAATTTAAAAAACGTAAAAACCTCTCCAACACGATTGTAAACAAAATCAACAATTTTGCTAAAAAAGTAAAAACAAACCCTAACATGATAGTTTCAGTGGATAAAACAAAAAACTACTATAAACTAGATTATAACTCCTACAGTAATTTAATGTATAAAGAACGTAACAAATCTTACAAAATCACACAACCCAAACTCTGAACAATATAAACAAAGAGACTAAATTCCTGCTAACCTCCTTGCTGAATCTTACATCATAGCTGGAAAGTTGCCTCTATGATATCAGTTTTACTCTTGTAAAATAACTGAACTGTAAATTATCGCCCCATCATTTCTTTTTGATTCATTACTCAATCAAGCAATAATCACATTAGCCCCTGACGCATATATGCCTTGTTTGGGGTGAACAAAAAAAAAGGAAAAAAATTAAAAGCTACACAGTACTTTTTTTGTGGAAATTCAGTTCAAAATCATATTTATTAGCCAAAAAATAGCAAAGTTAAACAAGTAATATAAAACGACAGAAGAGATGTATATACAATCTGAATGTTTGTCGAAGGACATTTTGAATCTGGATATGGTAAGCATCGCCACGAATTAAATTGGCAGGATTGAAACTCGGACAGAGAATCTTTTGGTGAGACGAAAGCCACGACCGTGCATCTTATGTGGGTCCCCGCGGAGATATCATTGCATCAGAGTTTGTGCAATTTAAAACTGAATTGACCTGTAAAAAAAAACAGGGAAGGTTTTATCAGAGTAATTCTTTTCTTAGACATCACCAAAAAAGACACGATGCATGGAAGTTGTTAACTATGTTTTGAATATGTGGGAAACTTAGCTGCAGGCCTAAAACGTCACATCAGTGACCACAAAAAAGAGATTAAATTATCTACTAGACACTATCATCGAGTGTCTTC
>OY744522.1:99930199-100015199 GCA_963556195.1 Sepiola atlantica | reverse complement strand
TGAATTTCAGAAAAGAGGTCTCCCGCATTGTCACATGCTAATCATGCTGCAAGAAGAATATAAAATCAGAACTAGGGAACAAATTGATAATATTGTTTCAGCTGAATTACCATCAGAACATGATCCAGAATTGAGAGAATTAGTGAAAACACTCATGATTCATGGACCCTGTGGTACATTTAATCCCAATTCAATCTGTATGGTAGGGGGAGAGTGTCAGAAGAAATTTCCAATGCCATATCAGGAGGAGACTATTACAAATGTTTCTGGATATCCTCTTTACAGACGCAGAAATAATGGAGATTCTGTTAGAGTGGGTGTCCATGAGATTGACTGCAGGTTTGTAGTACCATATAATAAGTATTTACTCAGAAAATATGGTGCTCACATTAATGTAGAGGTGTGTATCTCAGTAAAAAGTGTGAAATATCTTTTCAAATATGTCTATAAAAGACATGATTGCGCAATGATGGAAATGAATATGAATAACAATGAAACTAATGCAAATGAATATAATGAAATTAAGCAATATATTTCGTGTAGATACGTATCTCCGCCTGAAGCATTTTGGCGTTTGTCACAATACAAAATGCATGGACAGTCACACATAGTTTACCGACTCGCCCTCCATTTACCTGACCAGCAACAAGTTTATTATAGGCCGGGTGAACAAGGACAAGCTGCTGCCCGCGCAGAAGGACGAGACACGCAATTAACTGCATGGTTCAAACTTAACCAAAGAGACGTGGATGCAAGAGCCCACCTTTATATTGATATTCCTGAATATTATGTATTTAATAAGCAAAGCAACACTTGGACCAGAAGACAACGTCACCGCCAGATTGTAACGAGAATGTACTCTGCCAGTCCTAGAAATGCTGAGAAATTTCATTTAAGGATGCTTCTTCTTCATATACCAGGTGCAACTTCTTTTAATAACCTGAAAACTGTAGGAGGTGAACAATTGCCGACCTTTAAGGGTGCCTGTATTCGATTGCAACTGCTTGAAGATGACAACGAACTAGAAATGGCTTTACGTGAGGCAGCTATATATCAAATGCCACGACAGCTTCTTAACATGTTTGCAATGACTTGTTTATACAATACACCACAAGATGCCTTACAATTATGGAATGATAACAAACACCTTATGATAGAGGACCTTTTACGCCAATATGATGATAATGTTGCAGAGAATATCGCTCTGCATCACATAAACATGATTTTGAATGAAACCGGCATGAATTGTGCGATGCTTGGTCTACCAGAACCCATCAGTGAGCCTCCTGCCATTCAACATATGGAAGAAATTCAAGAAGTTAATCCTGAAATACTAAATACTGAGCAAAGAGGTGTATTTAATAGTGTCATTAACGCTGTTAGTGAACTAGATAGAGGATTGGAGACTAACCATCGACTGTTTTACTTGGATGCACCTGGCGATTCTGGCAAAACTTTTCTATTCAACATGATTCATGATTACCTGGTGGCTCAAAATGTGGCTGTTAGTACTTCTGCTTGGACAGGTATTGCAGCAACACTATTGAAAAATGGAAAAACACTTCACAGTATCTTCAAACTTCCTGTTCCTTTCACTGAGACAATTACCTGCAATATTCCGCCTAATTCTGACCAAGCAAATATTCTCAGGCAGGTGAAGCTCTTCATTATTGATGAGGCGTCGATGATCCCTCGATATGCATTAAATGCCATTGATAATTGTTTACAAGATATTATGAATAATAATAGCATATTTGGTGGTAAAGTCTTCATATTAGGAGGAGACTTCAGGCAAGTTCTGCCTGTGGTTCCTAGAGCTCCACCTGCTGCAGTATTGGATGTATGTCTAAAGAAGTCTCCAATGTGGCACAGTTTTCATCAACTTAAACTCTCTCAGAATATGAGGACTAATGACAACGAACAAGTTTTCTCACAGTGGCTCTTACAAATCGGAAATAGTCGAGTGCAGAGTTCACTTGATAACGTTTCTGATGATACTATCGATATCCCAGAACAATGTGTATGCAATGACTCTTTAGTATCAGACATATTCGATAATTGCACCCAAGACGAAATGAAAAGTAGAGTTATTTTGTCACCAAAAAATGCAGATTGCTTGGATATTAATGAAGATATTCTAAGTATACTACCAACTGAGAGCAAAACATATCTAAGTATAGATTCAGTATCATCAGACAATGAAATGGAAGCCAATAATTATCCAATGGAATTCATAAATTCACTTACGCCTTCGGGAATGCCTCCTCATCGTCTCAATCTTAAAGTTGGATCTATTATTATGCTGCTTCGAAACCTGTCAATAACGCAAGGACTATGCAATGGAACGCGTTTAGAAGTATTGGAGCTTCATAACCACAGTATTCTAGCTTCAATCATAAGTGGATCTCATGCTCAGGAGCGAGTTTTAATTCCAAGAATTAAACTTAATCCCAGTGACGCAAATATTCCATTTGTTTTGCACAGGACTCAATTTCCCATCCGCCTATCATATTCAATGACCATTAATAAAGCTCAAGGACAAACTTTCGATAAGGTTGGGATCTACCTACCATCACTTTGCTTTACTCATCGACAACTTTATGTAGCCTTCTCAAGATCAAGGTCTGTGAACAGTGTAAGAGTGAAAATTTGTCCTCAGAATAATTCTACTCATGGCCAGAGAAGAGGAACTACCTTCAATAGAAATATTGTATATAAAGAAGTTTTGTAAATTGTTTCATGTATTGTTTATTTTTAAAACCAAATCTTATGATATTTTATTCAAACATGTATAGGTTAGGAACAAGATAATTAGTATTGAAAGCATCATTTCGTGTAATTTACACGGGTCCCGCTAGTTATTATTATTATTATTATTATTATTATTATTATGATGATGATGATGATGTAGCAGTAGTAGTATTCTTCATATGTTGTTTGTACGGACATGCGTATGTAAATTACGTGTCGACGCTGAGAAAAGAGACTCACTATTTCCCTACAAAGACATGAATGAATATTCTAGAATGGTATCCCACCCCTACTCACTGTATGCGGATTCACAATATAAAGTGAGAGGGGCGTAAGAAATACATACTAAAAAGAAAGATCGAAGACAGTTTAAGTATAATAATTAAACATAATTCAATCCCAGAGTGAATGGATATGTTAGCATGTATTTCCTGTTATTAAAGTATATAGAATAAAGCCTTCTGGAAACACGTTGATGAACTTAAATTTTCTATAATATATATATATATATATATATATATATATATCGGAGAATTTCCAAAGATCAGCACGCTAGTATATATGGTGGTGTCCACGCATGACACCACAAGAGAAAAAATTGTAGTCATGAATTCTAAATGCACTAAAAAAAATATATTCACGATTTAAAACAATAATGTTATTTCCTGTTTCGAGTTAGGACGACAGCGCTTGAGATGTCCAAGTTGTTAGAGGTCGAAATTGTAATTGTTCTGAAGTGAAATCGATTAAGCCATGGTGCTAACGAAATGTAAGCCATGTCAGCTCATCCCTCAGTTGAAGTCCATTTCTCTGATCAACACCGGTCCTGGACTTCTGATCAATCAACACAGCGAGGGGAGGTCTACGACTCCACCAGTCTTCTTCAGAGGAGCTGAAAATTTCGTCACTTCTGGCTTTGCGAGAAATACGGCCAAAGTAGGCGAGGCCACATCAACCAACACGAGAGGTATTAGTCTGTGACACGACTGGAAGTGACCGAGTGAAAGAGCAACATTTGTTGCAGCAAGAGATTGTGGTGCATTTTTTGGTGTTCTGTAAACAGCATCATGATTATATTATATGTGCCCTGACCGAGGAGGTTTTAGTTTACAAATTGCGTATGGACTGCACCTCTTTTTGAACTAATTTGTACTTGTATAGATACGAAAATCTGTATATGTCCTCATTTATTCGTAGTAATCCTAATAAGATGTATGCATTTCATGGGTGTTAGCGATTTATAGATGATATATGTTGTTTAAATGACAGTGGTGAAGTTGAAAATTCAAACAATTTGATTTCATCTAAATAACTGGAGATGAAGTCCGAACATAACGGGAATTGTGTAGCATACCTTGATCTCGACATTGCAGTTGACGAAGGAATTTTTATCTATTAATTATTGTGCGAATATCATACAAGAGTAGTGAAATTATGTCCTTAATAATTCTATGGCATAATATTATCCAAGAACAAAAATAATCGCGAGGGCTACACTAAGTTTTTCATCTAAAAACCTGTGAAACGAATGATGAATACAGAATGAGAAACCTATTCGTTTTTTACATATTAAAATAATACTATAACTAGATCACCTGATGTTTTTATGCGGTATGACTTTAATTCAACGGAAGTAATTATTAACATTAAAGAGTATAGTGATATTCATATATAGGTGAGTATTGTTCGTATTCTAAGCGATTAAATATATGTGTATACCAATATTAATGTCAAGTAAATAATATTAAATTATTTTTTACCTACATGCGCCAGCGTTTCAAGCTTTCACTCTCATCAGTGTAAGGATGATAATCTCAGACGCTCGCACCAGAATCAACCTAGACTCCGTAAGCAAGCGCTGTAACCTATATATATATATTATTTCAGTCAAAGTTCCCAGAAATTAAGTGACCGTTCACTTGATCTCTCTATGAGATACATAGGTATTAGAATATTCAATTAAAGTTCTCAAACGTTGAGTTAGTAAAGAAGTTAAGATCATTAATTTTCCTCTCCACAATTCATAATTTAACTATGTTATAGTATACCCTTCTTGTGATCTATTAGTCTTACCAGGTTCCAAGATATGAATTCATCTAGTATGGTGGAGTAACCAGCTACATACTGTTACTTAAGGTAACATCACTAGAAGAAGATGCACCATTCCTCGTATGAACCAGTGTATAGCCGTGTCGAGGGGATCTTTTTGGGGCTTCGAAACCTTATGTTATTTTGAATATTTGGCCAGGTTTACTTTTAGGGGGAAGCATCATCGTGTCAGGTTGTCATGCCAAACCCTTGTGCAGAGAGACCGAAGGAGCTCAAGGATGGTGTCTAGTAGGTAATTCAAACTCTCCTATATATATGTGTGTGTTTATAGACACATTTAACTTTAAGAACTGGAACTATTGCTATATCTGCAAGAGACTACATGAACATTTTTTTATTAATAAATAAGATATTGTAAATCCACATAATATATTAAATACTGCAAATAAACTTAAACTCGATGGTTAACACGTTATATGAAACAGAGCTTCTATATTTTAATTTAGTAGAATATAACATTTATTTTTTCTTAATGACGATTTGAGGTATGTTTTATTATGTCTGTATTACGAGGTTGTTTCATATTGATGCTTTAAGTATCTCACATAATGATGAACTGTAATGTTACTCTGAGTGAAATAATAACTGAATTGTGTAACCATTTAGTTATGGAGAATAAGGTAATTTAATCAGTTATTCAGGAGAACCGTTAATTTAAAAACTTTTGTTGTTTTCAAATCTCCGAAACAGTTACGTGGTAACCAGATGAGGAATATACCACTCTCATTGGAATGTGAAAAATGGGATGTTTCTGTATTGTTAGCAATTGGTCCTGTTTCTGTGGATTGCGTTTCTTATGAATGCCCTATATTGATTATTTCTTTTATGTGGGGTGGGGGTGGGGGCTTTCATTGTATTATTAATGTTGAATATATCAAATTTTTTAAAACTAAAAAGCTGCTTTTAAAATACATCCATCTGTATATATATATATATATATATATATATATATATATATATATATATATATATATATATATTTTGATTTTATTCCATTAGTTGCGACAAAACAGGTTTTGTTTCATTGGTGCGAATAGCTACCAACTCATCGGGCCGGCGAAAGGAATTCAAATGGCATAAAATTTTAAGTTCACTTTAACGGGAGATTGAAAATTGAAAATACATTGGAGGGGGAGGGGGATAGAGTTGGGGCTTTGTCTATAACGGCGACCTGGGACATGAGAGGGGAGAGGGGGGAGGACCCCAACAAGTCGTGTTTAAAATTATTACGTGGGAGGCTTTGCACGTGTCAGTGCTGTGACGATCTCAATCTCGGCCGGGGTGGGAGGAGGGAGATGGGGCGACGGCCAGAGTGAGTTAAATTTAAAATGAGAATAAAATTGTGATTACAACCGTCATTCTTATTTTATTTTAATTTTAATAAGTAATTATCATGTGGATAAAAATGTTTGATAATTTTAATTTAGGGTATTAATTGCTACTTTTGCATTTTATTTATTTTATTTTAATGTTTTGTTTATTATTTGTAGTGAATTTTGTTGTGATTATATTTTTTTAAATTGTGATTATATTATACCGAGATCAATACTAGTGGAATATAAGAGAAGTTTTCTGGTGTTACCAGTCTTATCATTAACAAAACCGATTATGACAATGGTAACGCCTGCCAATCATACCTACGATAGTCGCAGTGATAACAGCCTTATGTAAAAGCCTTAATAAAAATAAAAATAAAAATAATAAAAATAAAAATAAAAATAAAAATAAAAATAAAAATAAAAAATAAAAATAAAAAATAAAAATAAAATTAAAAATAAAAATAAAAATAAATATAAAAATAAAAATAAAAATAAAAATAAAAAATAAAAATAAAAATAAAAATAAAAATAAAAATAAAAATAAATATATATATATATATATATATATATATATATATATATATATATATATATATATATATATATATGTATATATACACACACATATATATATATCCGAAACAGTTACATGGTAAACGGCTGATGATCCCCGTGTTAATATTAGACGCTTAAGGTCTCCTGTTTTAGTTTCACTCTTAGATACTTACCCCCAATTATTTTTTACTTATTTTTTTTTTATTTATTAATTTTCCAACGAATTTTAAGTCTGCAATATCTTGGATTTAGTTAGTTTCTCTGGGAATTTAAACTGCATTTTACTTTTTTTATTTGTTTATTTTTTTTAATTTTTGTTTGTTTAAAATGACTCAAAGCTTCTTTAGACTATATATTGGGTATTTAGATAATGTACTGCGAGGTTTCCTTCCTCTTATCTAATTACCTTTCTGGTACCTAAGGTACTTAAGCTTTGTTTTTTATTTATTTTTTAATGCAACTTTAATTCCTATATAATTTTATTGCTAGCTACCATATTGCAAAATGGTTCTTGGGTGTAGTGTTTAGATAGTATTATTATTATTATTATTATTATTATTATTATTATTATTATTATTATTATTATTATTATTATTATTATTATTATTATTATTATTATTATTATTGTTATAATTAATGTTATTTGATGTGACAATTATCATATCATACGGTAGTCGTAAGGGTAATATATTATTATTATTATTATTATTATTATTATTATTATTATTATTATTATTATTATTATTATTATTATTATTATTTATTTATTTATGTATATATTAGTGAAATTTTAAGCTGAATTATTTCGACACTTGATTATTGAGGAAATGGTAGTTTAATCAGTACCATTGGAGAGCCATGTATATTATAACTGTCCTGTTTTTAAATCTCCGAAACAGTTACATGGTAAACAGCTGGTGATCCCCGTGTTAATATTAGACGCTTAAGGTCTCCTGTTTTTGTTTCACTCTTAGATACTTACCCCCTTTTAATTTTTTATTTTTTACTCATTATTTTTTTATTTATTAATTCTCCAACGAATGTTAAGTCTGCAATATCTTGGATTAAGTTAGTTTCTCTGGGAATTTAAACTACATTTTACTTTTTTATTTTTTTATTTTTTATTTTTGCTTGTTTAAATATATATATATATATATATATATATATATATATATATATATATATATATATATATATATATAATATTTTATGAATTAATACATCCGACATTCTATTTAATGAGACGTTTTTCTTTTAATTTATTACATTTGATTGTATGTTAAGTCCATTTAAATGTTTGTATGTTAAGTGAAATATATATAATTTAAACACATGTTGTTAAATAAAATAGATCGGATTTCTAAATCTATAAAAATGTTAATGCGTGTCTACGGTATAATACGTAAATGTGTATTCTAAATGATAGCCTCACACACAACGAAGAAAGTGTTACACTTTTCGCATACATTCAGCCTTGCTTTATAACAGTATGGTGAGGTGTTTGCCGCTCCCACATTTTGTCTGTAACTTAACTTCTTCGACAGAACCAGCTGGTTCTTTCTATCGTCAGAGTGGTGATATAGTAGCCAGAGTTTCTATCTTTCTCTCTTGACTGTGCGCGCAATTATGTACAACATAGAAGAGAAAACCCAACAAGCATTTACCTCAATGGCTCATATTCCTTGATGTGTATCCTTCCATTTTCTCACTTCCCATTACCCTATTCTGCGGTGGCTTGGGTAAACGAAAACCGAGCTTCGAGAACTGCGAATGAACGAAACCTGCTGATCTGCCAAATACAAAGACTTACCTGCCTTCCTTCATACGTGTCATTTCAGATCCCCCCTGATCCAAATCCTGTACACGTATAATGATTTTATTCTTAATGTCTAATGGAATTTTCCATTTATTTACTTAATGTTAAACTTAAGTGGAAAAATTCCGATTCTAATCTTATTTTACACACCTGTGTTTAAACATTGCGACATCTTTAGTGATTATTCAAACGTGATTGATCCAGTAAAGTCGGCCCTGGGACTAATATTCAAATTATGTTGTGAATTTAACCTTTTCTTTTAGTGTGTGAGTCTTCCCGCCCACTGTTTCCTTACGCACAGTCAATGTATCTTTGAATTACACACAAACTAGTTTGTCAATTAAATACAACGTAGCGAATTAAATGGTTAAATAAAATGCATAAATATTTAGAACGTCTCATTACATAAAATGTACACATGGTATGCCGCATGGATTTTCGTTTTTTCGCGCTTTTTTTGTAAGAAAGCAAACCCTACATTAATTAATTCCATGTTTTCACTGGGATGATTTATTGAAATTTGATGAGTGATATCAATAGCGCTATGCACCCGAATATTTAAATATGCCATCTGATCTATCTGGTTATTTTTGTCAAACCGATAACCACTTCCAAATAATTATCAGACTAAAATACTCAATGAGATTGGTTGTCAGTTCGTAAGTCACGCTTTAGTTACACATAACATTTCCCGGAGCTACACGGCACTTGTAAACAGAATCTTCGTCGATATGTCTGTTCTTCCGTTGTTCATGCTTAAGTTTGAAACATTATTTCGACTACTCAATGCGCAAATTATCATCAGTGAGAGAAAATAATCAATATTATTTCTATTAGGTCAATCAGGACCTTCTGATAGCAGTCTTCGTTATTAATGATAATAAGAGTGTTTATTTACTTCTTTCATGTCTGCATATTTATTTATTTATTAAAATATGTTAAATCTTTATATATATATATATATATATATATATATATATATATATATATATATTATCTATAAATATTTTTTAAATATTAAAGTGTTTTTCCCTTACAGACGACGTCGTTTCGGGTTCTTTTCTCCTCATCCTGTAAGAGTGGCAGTTGCAGGCGATCGCACGGGCACGCAGTTCATAGATTCAGGCTAGAATCTCGAGAAAAACGTTCAGGACCACACGGCAGCGAGAAATCGACACAGACACTAATTGAAATTAAGATACACTTACCCGGGAGGCGGGCAAACTGTCATGTCGTGTACAGTGTTCAACGTTCGAGTGGAATTAGCTCATTGCAGAAATTACTACAATCTTTTCAATTTCAAACAATGCTCTACTTTTAAGTCTCTTTCTTTCTCTCTCTCTCTCTCTCTCTCTCTCTCTCTCTCTCTATATATATATATATATATATATATATATATAGATATAGATGTAGATATATCAAATTTAAAATCATTTAGTAAACATTTTTTTAGTTAACAACAAAGATAAGTCATCAAATTGCAAAATCCATAACAGCTCAATATTTCAGAATATAGTATTATCTATCTATCTATATATCTATCTATATATCTATTTATATTTTTTAAATAGTTCAATTATTTTAAAATCATATTCTAAACAAAGAGCACCTCCAATTGTGTTCTAGTCGTTTCCAGCTGTTTTCAGTCGATGTTTCTTTTAGTTATACAAAATAACACAAGTTTTTTTTGCAATAACGTCTTTCGTCAGAACGGGATTTGGAAGCAGCCTCGTTGATGTCAGTTTGTCAGGCTTAAGTTTGAAATGTTATTTACATTAGTCAACGCGCAAATTAAATGGACGCATATGAAGACTATACTTTCTTGTAAAATAATAAATAGCCATTAACTTAATGTATGTTTAAGTGTATTATTTATTTGTCTGCATAGCACCGCCATGGAACAAATTATCCAATCAATATAATCGCTACATGAGGTTTTTGTCCATATTTGTGTATTACGATATTTGATCTTACGAAGTTGACACTCGGCTACCGCCATCTTGTTGACAATATCAAAATGTCAAATTCAAGGCACTATTTGATCACTGGTTTTTAATTGTCGGGGGAAAAGAGCTGTCTCAGCTGCCATGAATCATTTTACTAATTGTATTGTTAATAATATATTAGCAAAAATAATAATCAAAAAGTCAGTTTTTCTAAATATGATCTGAAATATATAGATGCCGAAATCAACTAAAACTGCCAGACATGAAAGTTTTTCAATTTTCTGAAACTTTTGTGAGAAACTTTGAAACAATGATAAACAGGATGTCTATGCTTTTATATCCAACCTTTGATGCTTGGAAAACAAATGCTAGCGAATTAAACACACACATACACACCATATATATATATATATATATATATATATATATATATATATATATATATATATATATATATATATATATATATATATATGTGACCGGTGGTGAATAGTCGTACTTCTATGCTGATGAGTCTTGATTTAAAAGAGACGAAACGTATACGTCCATAGATAAAAATATAAACAATAACAAATATTTTATATTTGAAGCTCCTCGTTAAAAAGTAGAGCACTGTAAAATGGTAGTAGTAACACAGCGTAGCGTCACTTGCTTTATGTATCGTTCCTTCACTTATAGAAGTTTGAATGCCTGTACGCTTTCGCCGCCGTTAATGTGTTTAAATTACCATTGTTTATAAGCTGTTCAGAACTGGCCTAGCGGTTAGCGACGTTGGACTGTAGGTTGAAAAAATACTTGTAGTCCAGGGTTTCGAATCGTGTGACCGGTGGTGAATAGTCGTACTTCTATGCTGATGAGTCTTGATTGAAAAGAGACGAAACGTATACGTCCATAGATAAAAATATAAACAATAACAAATATTTTATATTTGAAGCTCCTCGTTAAAAAGTAGAGCACTGTAAAATGGTAGTAGTAACACAGCGTAGCGTCACTTGCTTTATGCATCGTTCCTTCACTTATAGAAGTTTGAATGCCTGTACGCTTTCGCCGCCGTTAATGTGTAAAAATTATCATTGTTTATAAGCTGTTCAGTACTGGCCTAGCGGTTAGCGACGTTGGACTGTAGGTTGAAAAAATACTTGTAGTCCAGGGTTTCGAATCGTGTGACCGGTGGTGAATAGTCGTACTTTTATGCTGATGAGTCTTGATTGAAAAGAGACGAAACGTATACGTCCATAGATAAAAATATAAACAATAACAAATATTTTATATTTGAAGCTCCTCGTTAAAAAGTAGAGCACTGTAAAATGGTAGTAGTAACACAGCGTAGCGTCACTTGCTTTATGCATCGTTCCTTCACTTATAGAAGTTTGAATGCCTGTACGCTTTCGCCGCCGTTAATGTGTTAAAATTATCATTGTTTATAAGCTGTTCAGAACTGGCCTAGCGGTTAGCGACGTTGGACTGTAGGTTGAAAAAATACTTGTAGTCTAGGGTTTCGAATCGTGTGACCGGTGGTGAATAGTCGTACTTCTATGCTGATGAGTCTTGATTGAAAAGAGACGAAACGTATACGTCCATAGATAAAAATATAAACAATAAGAAATATTTTATATATATATATATGTGTGTGTTTGTGTGTGTGTGTATAATGGATTTCAGTGTTCCGACTGACTTTTGGCCGTTCTGCCTTCCATCATGTATCCTGTATCGAACTCGGGAACCGTCTGTCTAGACTCTCGAACCTAATCCCGTTTATTGTCACGGGGTTATCACTCTCGGATTCAATTCGTTAATTCTCCATTACTTTCAGTTCTGCTGCGGTCACTGAATGTTACTTTTACTGTCTTCGCCCAGAATTGAACTTAGCACTTCCAGATAACTTGCAACTTTCAAACCAACAGCTTAGATCACACGGCCATGTGTCACTAGGACAATTAGTAATCAATTTTTGGTACTATTCAACCTATGTTTTTTTTTATTCAAGGTTTTCTTTTTCTAATAGAGATCTACAAATCGTATTTAGCTCTATGCTTGGTTTGCTCAGTAGGTTGTTATGTCCGAGCGTGTGAGCTGTTTCCTGAAGTTTCCTAACTTTCCAGTGATACTCACTATTTATTATTTTTACTTCTTCCCAGAGGGGGCGATGGTCACCCTTCTCCTTCTATACATGATGGGCTATACCCGATTTTTCCGTCTCTCCTCAAGCTACTGCTTTTCGATGTTCTTCCACTCTTACTTTGAGAGAGCGGCATGTTTCACCCTTGTAAACCTTCCTACAACGACATGGGATTGAGTATATGCAGTTCTTGGTCATGTCCTCATCTATGGATGGCTTTAATCGGACTAGGTGTATTTTGAATGTTGATTCACTTGGATATAATAACTCATATGGAGAAGGTAACGTTAGGAATCTTTTTGACCCAAGGTGATGAAATAAGATGGAAAGTGAGACAAGTACTCGAGAAAGCCAAGCCTCCCAAATCAAACATCACCCGGGAAGATAAGCTGGCTATGAGATCCCTACAAAGTGACAGCAGTATAATAATACTGTCAGCAGACAAAGACAACGCTACTGTGGTGATATACGTCTTAGAATACTCTGGAAAAATGACAAGCCTGATCGCAGATGGTAGCTACGGTAAAATAAAGAAGGACCCTACTATAAAAACAGAGAGGAAGCTGCTACAGATCCTAACTAAGAACAAGGAACACATCACGCCGATGAGATACAGATGTTTTTATTTTGGCGTTTCATTTTTACGATTTTTTAACGGTTTTTACTTTGACGTTTCATTTCTACGATATGATAAATCTTGCTAGATTACTGTATTTAATTTAATAAATGTTTTTAAATTTTTAATGATTTATTTCTTATTTACTACACAGGCTTAAAATAAAAATAAATTGAATTCGTTTCGATAATAAAAATATAGTTGCCATCTTTCTAAAAATTCAGAAAGAGACTAGCTTACTTAAAAAAGTAAAAATCAAGCATTTCACTCTGAATAATTTACGTGACTGAGATAAGAAGTGACCTATAAATATTGCCCCAGTCAAGAAGGATTTCTCTTTTTGTAAAATCTAGCTCTCCAAAAAACGGCACACTGGATTTGGAACAAAAACCAAAAATGGTTAATTCCTCTTTTAGTCACGTAAATTATTTAGAGCGAAATGAGTTTCGGTATTATTTCAAAACAACTTATTTTTTAACTTAAAGCATGTTTAATAAAAACAAATGCAAAAACATAAAAAGACAGTTATAGTAAACTTCATCGTATAGTGAAACCCCGAAATGAAAAGTTGATCAGAAAAATATAAGCGTCATTTTTATAAACATTTTGAAAGAGGCTAACGAATAATGAGTCAAGATTATAATTTTTTAGCTTAAAACAGTAAAAATAAACGATTTTACTCTGAATAATTTACGTTACTGAGATAAGAATTAGCCTATAAATATTGCTCCAGTCGGGAAGAATTTCTCCTATTCGGACCAAATGAGATTCTATATTTTTCAGTCGGTGGGCGATAACACTTTTTATACCAACGGAGGCGCCAGAAACGCTAGAGGCGTGACTCAAATGAGCATTTACGCAAATGCAAATGTAAATTGGGTGATCAGTTTTGCATACAATTTTAACATCAAATGAACCAGCATTTTCGGGCCATTCTAACTTTTTATGTACAGATAACCACTTTTCTTTTGCTATGTGAGATAAATTCGATACATTGTTTTTCGGTCGGGCTGGGTTGGTTCTATTTTTTAAAGCGATTATATGTGATTTTATGACTGAGGTTAGTGGTAAAAATTACTATATATAGATAGCTAAGTTATTTTAGTCCCCGCATGTTAGAGTAAGGTAATTTGCTAAAAAGTGGGGAGCGCCAAAACACCTCTTAAAGAAAGGGCAATCAAACAAAGAGCTGTAAAGCCTTTGTTTGAGACGTGTTTGGTTATTGGCCAATGAAATAATAGCCTGTAAGGGAGTAATATGACCAACAAATCTGATTTGGTTTTTCGTTTGAGTAAACACTACTTGATATAAAAACAATAAATCCGCGCATTTAGCCTGATGATTTTCTTGTGGAAATATATGAACGTTTCTATATAGCATTTTATGCTATAGATATATTTTAATACTATATGTATATATAAATATATATATATATATATATATATATATATATATATATATATATATATATATATATATATATATATATATATATATATATATGCTAGCAGAATCCGTATCGCAATGTTACCCCGGAAAATTGAGGAATCTAAGAAAATCATGCTTCTACTGAACTCCAACGGAAGTCCTTTATTTGATTGTTAACTTTCTATAAATATATTTCTTCAAGTTATAAAAGATCTTCCTAAGTCCAGTGACATTTCATAGTCTGGAAAGTTACGATACATGGATCTAGTGGAGGATTCCACTTGGGATTAACATGGGAAGCATTTGCCATACTATAAAGAAATTCTGCTTGCAATGGAGTTTTGAGCCAGGTTCGGAATATCTCAAATATTTCAAAGTACTTTTTGATTCTGCGATTTGTATGGAACGCCTCAGCGCTCAATTGCATACCATTTATTTTCAATTTTATTGAAAATGACTGATTCTGATGAACACAGAACTTTGGCTGTTCTCGAAGTTTATCTAAGAGGTGACAGCTCGCATCGATCCTGAGTAGTTAACACTGGGGGAAGTTTCGTACATCATCGACAATGCCGACCCATCGTGGGCTAGCAAGAAACGGATTGATGTTTCTCGCGATTTGGGTCGTAATTAGAATAGTAGCGTTTATGACGCGTAAAGCGTCGATGACGCGTAAAGCGTAAAAGGAGAATGCGTGGAGTAATATATGTCTCTCACCAGGAGCTGATTTTATTCTAGCAGCATCAGCTTATAGCTAAGATTCATTGTGATAGGAAAATATTGCATTCCATAGAATTCAACAAAAAGTTGATACAAGTTGTGTGTTTTTTGTGGTCCTACTCCCCATATTTTACCAATGCAATTGTAAATGTCTGTGTAATAAAATTTCATTTTAAAGAGTTAGGCATAATTTAAGTAAGGTAGTACATAGAGTAAATGTGGTATTCTGGTGACTGCTGAAAAATGAGGGACAAATGATTAAAGAATAAAAAGAATAGTGCTCGGATGAATGGATAAAAAATTTCTCCTGTTAAGACTAGGATAGACATAAGATGACCAACGACATCCGATGTCCCAACATTTTTAGAACTTTGAGCCCAATTTGTAAAATTTGCTTCACATTTCTTTTCAAATAAATAATTCAAAGTGTAATAACTGTTTCCACCTTCGAAAGAATCCCATCGATCGAATTTTTAGATATCGTATCGTATCTGATGCCCTCTACCGGTACCGTATTAAATTAGAGGCCTGATTTATCTTTCTGTTTTACCACAGGATCTTGCCTGAAGTTTATCTAAATACACTAGCTCATATGCCCGGCTGTTGATTAGCTCCGCTGAAACAGCCGTTGGTTCTATCAGCTGCTCCTACTGATATTATGTTCGACCATCGACTACTTCTACTTATCCGGCCGTTAAATCGACCCGCTCAGACGCCATGTAACACCGCAGTTGTATACTAGTCATCATACTCGACCAGCCCTTAATTAGTTCTGCTAACCGATGTCAATATTTCTTGACCAGACACTTCTGATCAATCGGTTTTTCTCAGGAGAAAACTCTGTTTTTCCAGGAAAATTTGTCTTTCAATCTATCGAACTATTCTCGAACCCCAGTGCGACATCCGCATTCGACCAGCATCGTTGTAGAAGTCACCAAACCTGCGGATTTGTTCTCTAACCTCAACGAAACGTCTACACTTTGACCATGAATAAGAAAATCGACAAGTCGATCATCATCAACTTCCACCGTTCGTAATTGCACATTATGGTTGCCATGTAAAACGAGCTATTTTTATATGCATCTTAATTCTTCAGTTGGTCGTCTTCCTTTGTCCGTTGACATATTATCTTTATCTCTAATAAGTTGTAAGATCGATCATCGTAGATCGGCAATGTCATCAACTTCAAGAGGATATACGCAAATCAAATATTGCTAATGACAATTTAATTGGGATCGATAAAGGTAGAATATTTTGGCCAAGATCTAATAATGAGACTGCCTTTCCTCTGTGATATTTTCAGTATTTAATATTGCCTCGATTGCGCCATACGCCCCAATGGTTTGGCCAGTATCAGCGTAACTGGCCTCTCCTTTAATCGTTAAATAATCGGATAACGCGCACGGTAGAAATTAATTACTATGGTCTCTTTGATGTGAGATAAGAAGGAAATTAAATGACACTTTGAAGTCTGAAGCAAGCGAACCGCCACTGACTTGAAATCCACGCCAATAAAACAAAATAAAAAAAAGACTTCTTTAAGTAGACTATCAACCGATGTCTGACAGGATACATTTTGTCTTGTTGATATATGTAAAGTGTTGTTTAGCCTTTCGATGGCCTACGATAAACAACATCATGTATGAAACCAGTAACAACAACAGGATTACCAAATTGATTGCAAAGAAATTTCCTTCCTTCTTCTGTTGATCTAAAACCAAAAAGATTAACGATAAACGATGTTTCATTCCAAGAAGTTACCATTGTTGGAACACAATAACATGGAACTACTTCACTGCGGACTAAAATATGGTCGTGTTCAAGTGCAATGTCAACAAATACTTGTTGACCCGTCCTTTTAAAGTAATCAAATTTTGTCCATTCAATTCACCGGTTCAAACCTCTCATATTATTGTTTATCATCCAACTTGTGACATTGTTAACACTAATAATTGAGTCGCTTTTGGCCTCAGTAAGTTGTGACTCATCGTAAAGGACAGTTTACTGTTTGTGTGTATGTATGTGTGTATGTATGTATGTTTGTATGTCCAGCTAAAACTTAAAAAATACGCAGCAAAAAAACAGAAAGTTGATATTTTTGAAATCGGCAATCTTTCGCTCGTATAATATCGAAAATCTTAAAAAAACATTAATTCCTTGATGTAGAACTGACACAAAATCTGTCATGGAGGATGACGAATCTTTCTTTTTTTCACTTAGCACACCGCACATGCATAGTCATCACACCGGAAGTTAACAAGCAACATTCATAGTGACATTTCTTCATTGCATAAACAAAACACCGACATCCACCGACACTTCACTCGCTAAAAATCTTACAATTAAAAATAATTTTACTGCATTTTTACGTGACGCACTAAGGTTAGTATTCAAGAAATTTTTCTAGGCGGACCCAAACTTAAATAAAAGTTTTACTTGACTCTTCGTGAGGGCAGAGTTAGACAGTTTTTCAAATCGCGCCCGCACACGATTTGCATCTTATTTAATTTCGTTGTTTTTACATTCACACCTAATTTATTTACAACTTACTTCGTGGCAAACTCAACGGTTTCATTTTTTCAGTATTTCATTTTGTTTATTTTTAAGGAGGGAATACTACACATAATCTTTCCAACAAATATTACTTTTGTTCATTCAGAAGACGTTTTTTAACGGCAAACTTCACTCAAAGTAACAAACAAATTGCGTTTCTACAGAATTTGAACGGAAACAAATCTGTTTCATTGATACGAGGGCAGATTTGCAATATTAATTCGTTTTGTTCATTTGACGTTCGAGATGTAATAAAACATTATAATAATTTCTTGCCTCTCCACGAGGGCAGAGTTAGACAGCTTACTGGTTTGGAGACAGGAATGATTTTTGTTCTCGTGTGTGTGTGTGTGTGTGGGGGGGGGAGTTAACACTAAAATGTTTTCCATCGAGCCCGCACACGATTTAGAATCAGGTCAAAAAGGGGTGGGAGAGAGAGAAGTGGAAAAACGTTGAAGAGAGAAAGATACAGAGACGGATTGAGAGGGGTAGCGAGAAGTTTTAATATAAAGATGTTACACACACATTTTCATGTCTCCGGGCAACATCGAGTACCCCTGCTAGTGAGTAATAAACCACTTGAGCTTTCACCATACATTTCCTTACTTTGACTACACCTCTTTCAATACCCGCGTGCGCAATGATGTTACTTTTTCTGTTTACTAAACCCAAGTTTGATATTTATTCTAGTTTCTGTCTAGCGTTACAGACATGACTGCATCAACGAAAAACAGACAATCAAAAATATTAATTATCAAAAGTGAAAATTGCTGTGCGCAGAGTCTATCCTCCCGAATCGATATAGCATCGCCTGTGCCGTGCATAACGGCTACGTTAACTGTGAAAAAAAGGTAGTTATTCAGACAGACTCAATTCGAACTAAGCCTTAGCGCGACAACGGTGGAAAATACTTTAAACCGACAACAGTTAAAGGAAAACATGAAAGGGTTGACGATTAAAAGAGTTGGACTTGCGAATATTCCAAAAATATATAATATAAGTCTTAAAGACCCACATCAAATGTAAACAAAAATATTAAAATTATTATTATAAATCCCCTACAAATAGAAAGTATTGCTGGTCTCTTTCAGAATTAAATATATTGATAGAAATTCAGAAAAACTTGAACAACCGTGAACTGATTCGCCACCCAGGTTTCGTTAACTTACCACACATTGTTTAAGACACATGGTCTGATGATCTGCATAGCGTGAAAGTAATAGTTTCAAAGGAAGTTTAATTTTCGCTGCCGATATTTATTTTCGTAGCAACAATTGATTTTGTTTTATTCCATACAAATTGCGTGCGTTTAAATCTATGGAAACTGGATTCTCATTTCGATACTGACTGTCGTCTTGCTTTAAAATGATCGTTTAAGAATATTATAAAAATTCTTTCTTTGTAGTAGGTAGAAAAAGTAATAATAATAATAAGAAAAACATAAGTCAGTCGTGAGAGTGCATACCTCCGCCTGGCAACAGATATCATAAAAAAGTAGACACTTTCAAAGCATGTGGGCCTGATCTTATCACTGCTATATTAATAAAGAAATGGTCTGCTGAGCTGGCCCCTGTCCTCTCCAAACTTTACAACACATGCCTTTCCGAAGCTTACGTCCCTGATAGATGGAAAATTGCCTCTGTGGTAGCAGTGGCTATGTGTTTTGTTTAGTGTGTAAAAACAAAACAATAACGTAATTTGGAATTCTGTCAATCAAATATCAAGGTTAAATATCACGATAAAAATCACGGTCATACTTCATGGGTTAAAATATGGGATAAGTATCGAGTCTCTCCGATGAACCAAGTCGAAGTTATCGCCAAAAGTATGACATTTAACGTTTTCTATAACCTTGACTTTTGAGCTAGGTATCACAAATTAAATCAATTCTAAGTTAGACATTGTACGATATTTTTACCATGTTTTGTGATTATTGGTCAAGTGATATGGACGCTAGGTTTTACACAAACACACAAACAAACAAACATAGTTACAAATTCGACGTAATACAAAACCTCTTAATAATAATAATAATAATAATAATAATAGTAATACTAATAATAATAATAATAATAATAATAATAACACCTGGACATGGCTACAAAAAGGACACTTTAAAAGAGAAACAGAATCGCTGCTAACAGCCACATAGAAGAACGTGATTATAACAAACTAGATGAAAGTTAAAATAGAGAAAGCTCAAGAAAACAGTAAATATAGACTCTGGAGAAAGAGACAAAACGGTAAATAACATAATAAATGAATACAGAAAATTAGCCACTAATGAATAAAAAAAAGATAAACGATTGCGTGGGAAAGGTGGTCCACTCGATGCCAGAGAGAAATAAATTGTAAGCGACTGTTATCATAATGCAATATGATTTGCAACGGTCATCGGAAAGAAGTTGAGAGTGCAAGAAATTTAAGAAAACTTGTTGTCACTCGGAGTCCAGGTATTGTTACTGGTTATTTATACTTGTGTGGAAACTCCTAGTTAGTAAATAATAATAACAGAGACTCATGCTTATTTTATTTCGCTATTTCGTTTCATTGATGAGACTCTGGCAAAAATAGTATTTATAAATATATATATTTCTCTTTTTTTAAATTTTTCTTATCTTTCCGTTCTTGCTGGAGATGGGGCATCTTACCGGATACCAGACATTCACCGGCTATTTAGACATTCCAGCCTAGACATCTTTTTAAGATTCTAACCGTCCCTTTAAGTGCAATTGTTTGTATTTCTCTTGCACACGGTTCACCGGGTATACCGGGTATATATTCCTGGGATAATTCACATAAGAAATACTTAGCACGTTGTTGGTTGGCCATTCTTCCAGTTTTCTGGAATGGAAGGTCTTGGTGTATTTCTGGCGGATTTTGCGGGCTATTTCTTTTGCAAGATTGTTGTCTATTTCGGCCTCATTTGTAAGACAGTCCTGTCCAAAATATTTGGTCAGTTTTTTGATAGAGATTGTTCTGCTTTCTCTGGTTTCTTGATGTTGGCATACCATCATAAGGTTTGGGTTCTGGGAGCTCATCAGATATTGGCCGGTGCTCACAATAGTTGCTCGATGTTGATGGTCAATTTCTGAGAGACCCATACTCCCTGTTCCTCTTGGCAGATACAACCTTGATGGACACTTGTTTCTGTACATTACTCTGTACATTGTCAACATTTTTCTCGTTTTAGTGTCTAATCTATTAATGTCCTTTTGTGGCCAATCAATAATTCCAAAGCTGTATGTTATCACTGGCATAGCTAATTGGTTAATGGCAGTTACTTTGTTTCTGTTTGTTAGCTGTGTTTTGCAAATTTTATATATATATATATATATATATATATACATATATATGCAGAGAGAGAGAGAAAGAGTGTGAGAGAGAGAGAGAGAGAGAGAGAGAGAAAGAGAGAGATATCTATTGAAAGCTTTTTAAGGTTTACATAGTGTTATATCCTATTTTTGACCCGCGACTTAAATTACAGCTCTTTATGACCTCGGCTTTTAGTTACACATTCTACGTTTGTCTGACTAAAACATTTATTACAATATTACAGTAGTTCAGGGTTAGCGATGCTTTATCGATGCTAAAACATATTCATACACTGAGAAGAGACAACAAATATTGTAACTTTTAAACACATTCCATGAAAATGCCAGTATACTGCAATCATATGCCCTTAATAGGGTTAAGATTAACATTCATATACACTAAACACTAAATTTACAAAAGCAAAGAAATTCCCAAATTTTTACACTTTTATTGTCATTAAGGGTATGCGAGCACAACAGGGCTATGTATTTTACTGGCAGGAATTTTTCTTATAAAAATATATAAACGTTGTTACTATTTTAGCACTGTTAATATAAGCATTGCCAATAAACATTTTAACTGGTATTTTACTTACCTTTATAGTATCCTTATCAATCACGCCCGAGTGGAACCATTATTCATACGACACTAGCAGCATTGTTATGTATTAAGGAAAATGAAAGTATTCTTGTTGTATATAAGTCAATTTTAAGTTTCACACTTTAATTTATTAGAATTAACAACTTTCACCATTTGTTTATATATAAACGATTTTTACTGTATTTTTTCAACAATATAATACATTTTTTTACAATTCAGATTGAAGATCCGCAAACAAGAATTTTAAATCTTATAAATTAAAAAAATGTGAACTGTAAATCTTGGTATTTTTCATTTCTCTGAATTTTTCGTTTTCTCTGAACTAAAAACAGTACTCTACGGCTCTAATATCACAAATATAGGCAACAGAATGGCACTTTATTTCGGTTCTTACTTTGTAACCTTGCCTAAGGGTTCAACACGTAGCCTACAGCCAAAGTCTAACTTCTTACTGGATCGACCTAGGCCCAGTCAATATTAGGTAGCTTCCCTAAGAACATCAGATCGATCAGAACGTTTGTCAATAAAAGAAGACGATGAGTTCCAGCCGAATTCCCTTCGGAAAAGCCTAAGAGATTTTGTATAAACGATTAATTCTTGTTCGATGTTTTGCGCTGAAGAAAAATTCCTACCAGTAAAATACATAGCCCTGTTGTGCTCGCATACCCTTAATGACAATAAAAGTGTAAAAATTTGGGAATTTCTTTGCTTTTGTAAATTTAGTGTTTAGTATATATGAATGTTCATCTTAACCCTATTAAGGGCATATGATTTCAGTATACTGGCATTTTCATGGAATGTCACTACTTTTGTAAAGGCTATGCCTCAATACAATGCCTTCTCATAACTGATATAGTTGGTAGTTTTACTAATCAGTGTTTCTTCCAATATTCACAGGTAAATTTTTTTTTCATTATGATGAGTGTATATTTATTCATGATACAATTCAAACTTGAACATATTTTTTCACAGTTAATATATATACTTAATTAACTGTGAGTTTCGTTGTTTTCTTTAAGGCCTTCGTATTCCTATGCTAAAATGTAACATAGCTATGGGATTGAGTTATGTTTAAAAAAATGTTAGGTGTCGTTTAGAATTATGGTTTATTCTTGTAAAATCAGTACTTTTCTGAGCAAGAAACAAAAAAAAGAAATTGACAAGAAGTTGATGAATTACCTGTATAAAACTGTTCTATGTGGCGCCCTATAGGAATGGTAAATCAAAATAGGATCCCTTCCTCCCTGGAAACAGCCATATCTATATATTAATACGTTATGTGTACGCACGTGTGTCATGCTCCTAAAGAAATTCAAAATAAACAACAAAGAAGTTGGACCGAGAGACTTGGAATCGAAACCGTAAAATCTAGCTGAAAAGCCGTGACTTTACCACTGAGCTAACTAAATGAAGTCGTTAAGTAGATCAAAATTAACTTAATTAAACCATTAACTGACCCCGCTCACTACTGTCGCTTCAGCGTGAAAGGAGGAGGAGACGACGTTTATGCACCTTTTTTTCGGTTAAACATTTGAACGGCGAGAGAGAGAGAGAGAGAGAGAGAGCGAGAGAGAGAGAGAGAAATGTGAACTATTTTCATTTTATAATGCAACATTATCAAAAATAAAAGTAACTTCTATAAATGTCTGTGCTTCAAATACTTCTACATATATTAAAAAAATCCAATATCTGTTCTTGAAATATATTTAGAATATTTACGAATAAAACTAATGAAACTAATAAAACTTCTTACGAGCTGTGCCAACGCAAACGCTGACAGACGATAACTTTAAACGTTAAAACCATTTATTTCTTTTCTTTTAGGTTCGAGAGACAGCCAGTATTATTTTTTTTTGTTTTTTTTTAACTCACATTAAGCACTGTTTGTTTGTTTTTTTTTCAGTGAAAGACAGAGAGTGCGTATGAAAGAAAGAGAGTGTGTATGTTCGTAAGAGAGTGATAGAGAGAAAATATAGAGAGAGACTAAACGTAATTGAAAAGTAAAAAATTCAAGAAAAACAAATAAATAAATCGCAAAAAGTTAAAAAAAATATGTAACAAAAACGAAAGAGACGAAAGTAACAAGTACAGTTTCGTTTTCTTTTGGTAAGCCTGCCAGTTTTTACGGTATATCAACCCATTTTAGTAGAGTGTCCATCGTACACACGTTATTCGAATGCAAATTATTATTTTTAAAAAGTATTTCACTCTTATCCGGAGGGTTGCTCATGATAAAGACAGCGTAACTTACTAACAAATAGAGGGTGCTTTGTTACATTGGGACCCGCGCTAACTTTGACCCCGTCGTTACGGTTAGGTTCAGTGGAGTATGCGTAAGACAGTGAAAGAGTGTATGCATTGTGTCTGTGTGTGCGTTGGCTCAATATAATGGTCATTTTTAAGGTTTTTTGCCATTTTCTGGAAAACTAAGGTATATGGTAAACTGAAATTTAAATGCCATCAACTAGACCCTAGAACCTCTATGCCAAAAATAAGTTGAATCTATCAAATAGTTGATGAGATACAGGGTGGCACATACGTACGAACGAACACACGGATAATACAAAATCATGCCTGACCTTTCTGGATCTCTAGGTTGCCTTGACTAATGATGCTGAAATTCTACACACTTATAGAACTTATAAAAAAATTGTGCAAAGTTTTAACTAATTTGGTTTATTGGTTTTTGAGTTATGATTGATCAAAGAAATGAGATTTCCTACATAGGCCATTTTTAAAGTTTATTAAAGGATAGAGCGCTCTCGCGCCTCCCTTAATTCGCATATTCCGCCTCATTTCAAATGATACTTCGGCTCACATTATAAATAATAATAATGCTTAATTTACTACTTCATTTCCGTTAATTATTACAACTAATATTTTATAAACATAGTACAATTAATATAATCTAATGAACACTTTTTATAGGAAGTGCCTGGATTTGCGTGTGTGCGCTATTAGTTGAACAAAAAAGAAAAAAAATAGATAGGGAGATACATAGTGAGAGAGGGGGAGAGAGTGACGGGGGAATCGTTTCGCACATGGTTGGTTGCGTTTCGTTACAGAGCAAAATTAAACCTTTGCTTTTAAGTCTTTAAACTGCCGACATTTATACTTTTCTTCACAGAACTGAAAGAAAATCTTCTTCAACTATTTCATGTCGGATAGGACTGCAGTTAGATATTAATGACCCAAATGATATCATCTACTATATAACTAGCGGGGCTACCCGGCGTTGCTCAGGGTCATAAAAACATATAATTGAAGTAAAATCGCGTGTGTAACATCTTTATATTCATACTTCTATTTCTCTCCCTCTATCTATAGCCGTCTCTTTATATGTCTACCATTCAGTTCCCTAGTCACCCCATTTCACCGCTACTTTCTCATTTTGCCTTTTGCAAAAGGTGTTTCTTCCCCACCATTCCTCCTACGTTGCCTAGGGCAATAGTATGATCTATTTCTATAAAAAGTACCACCTCTGTCTGCGACTTCTATATATTTACTTATCTCCGGCCCGGTGTTCATACTATATACGTATCTATCGCCACCCCGGTGCGCATACTATATACGTACCTATCGCCGCCCCAGTGCAGATAATATATAAGTATCTATCACCGCCTGTGTGCAGACACTATATAAGTACATATCGCCGCCCTGTTCGAATGCTGAATACATACCTATCGCTGCCCTGGTTCGAATGCTAAATACGTAACTATCGCCGCCCCGGTGCGAATGCTAAATACGTACCAATTTCCGCCCGGTGTGCATACTACATAAGTACCTATCGCTGCCCCAGTGCGAATACTAAATATGTACATATCGCCGCTCCGGTGCGAATGCTAAATACGTACCTATCGCCGCTCTGGTGTCAATGCTAAATACTACCTTTCGCTACCCCGGTGTGTGTGCTATATACGTACCTATCGCCGCCCCGGTGCGAATGCTGAATACATATCTATCGCCGCCCTGGTGCGAATCCTAAATACATACCTATCACTGCCCCAGTGCGCATGCTATATGCGTACTTATTGTCGCCCGTGTGCACATGCTGTATATGTACCTATCGCCACCCCTGAATGCTAAATACGTACATATCGCCGCCCGGTGCGAATGCTAAATACGTACCTATTGCTGCACCGGTGTGCATACTATATAAGTACCTATGGACCCCAGTGCGAATACTAAATATGTACATATTGCTGCCCCGGTGCGAATGCTAAATACGTACCTATCGCCGCCCCGGTGGGCGTGCTATATACGTACTTATTGCCACCCCTGTGCACATGCTATATATGTACCTATCGTCACCCCTATGCACTACTATATACGTACCTATTCCCCCCCCCCCTTGCACATACTATATATATACCTATCTGATCACCCCCTCCTTTTCATCTGCACAGTAGCTCTATCTAGGACATTGCTCACTTTTCTCCCGGACAACGCGAAGTACTTAGAAAATTAAGGAGGCATCCAGAGCACTATTAATATCACTCTTACTGATTCCTCCTCCTTTTCATCTGCACAATAGTCCGAAAAGAAGCGTATATGCTGTTAAAATATTATACAAATTTATCACTACAGTAGCTCTATCTAGGATATTGAGCACTATTCTCCCTAACAACGCTAAGTACTTCAAAAATTAAGAAGACATCCAGAGCACTACTAAAATCACTCTTACTGATTCCCCCCCCCCTGTTCATCTGCAAAATATTCCGAATAGAAGTGTAAATCGTGTTAAAATATCATACAAATCTATGACTACAGCAGCTCTATCTAGGATATTGAGCACTTTTCTCCCGGACTACGCCGAGTACTTAAAAAATCAAGGAAGCATCCAGAACACTACTAAAATCAATCTTACTAATTCCCCCTCATATCTATGTGCACAATAGTCTGAAGAGAAACGTAGATGGCGTTAAAATATTATACAAACTTATCACTACAGTAGCTCTATCTAGGATATTGAGCACTTTTCTCCCGGACAACGCCGAATACTTAGGAAATAAACGACGCATCCCGAGCACTACTAAAATAACTCTAACTATTTTTCCCTCATGTCCATGTACACAATAGTCTGAAGAGAAAACGTAGATGGCGTTAAAATATTATACAAACTTATCACTACAGTAGCTCTATCTAGGACATTGAGCACTTTTCTCCCGGACAACGCCGAGTACTTAGAAAATCAAGGAAGCATCTAGAACATTACTAAAATCACTCTAACTGATTTCCCTTCATTTCCATGTGCACTGAAGTGAAACGTAGATAGTGTTAAAATATTATACAAACTTATCACTATAGTAGCTCTATCTAGGATATTGAGCACTTTTCTCCTGGACAACGCCGAGTACTTAAAAAATCAAGGAGGAATTCAGAGCACTACTAAAATCGTAGCCTTCCTATAATGTTATTGATACATCCGAACTGAAGTTATGGTATGACTGATGCAACCGGACAGAATTTAGGGCAAGACCGGGTACATCCGGCAAGGGATTATGGGACGTTTTCAGTGACTCAGCATTTTTATCAGATTACTACATAAATGCGTTAGATAATAAGGTTTTTTGGAATTTTCTGGAAAACTAGGATATATGGTAAACTGAAATTAAAATGCCATAAACTAGACCCTAGAACCTCTATGTCTGCCAAAAATCAGCTGAATCCATCAAATAGTTTATGAGATACAGGGTGGCACACACGTACGTACGTACACACGGATAATACAAAATCATGCCTGACCTTTCTGGATCTCTGGTAGGCCTTGACTAATGATGCTGAAATTCGACACACTTATAGAACCGATCAAATGAAAATTTTGTGCAAAGTTTTAAATAATTTGGTTTATTGGTTTTTGAGTTATGACTGATCAAAGAAATGAGATTTCTAGCATACGCCGTTTTTGAAATCTATTAAGGGATAGAGCGCTATCGCGCCTCCCTTGATTTAGTAACTTATTGACGAATCAATTTACTCATCTACGAGTTTTTTTCTAGCCATCTTCAGACAGAGTCTATTTATAATAGAACGCAACTGAATATATATTCAAATCCTTCTATATCTAGTTACATTACTAAGCCAACCGATCATCTATTTACCGTCGTGCTACGTATTCGCTGGACGTGATTGGCTTAGCAACTGTCATTTCTCAAGTCCACACTTGTTTGTCTAGGCCGCCATGTTGGTTTTGACTGGTAGATGGAAAGTAAACGTGAATCAAAAGAGTATAGCAACAATTAAAACTTATGACGCACTTTATTATCCTCCCTTAATTTACTTGGCCAGAAAATACAATTACAAGGTTCAGCCCTTAAAGTTAAATTAGTTTGTCTTTCGTAATAACTCCTTAATACGTAATTGCATCACCCAATGAAACGTAATAGTCGTGTAGAGGAGCATCATCGACCATGACCAATCATCAACTCGTTCTGCTCTTGTTCCTAAAAGTCTATTACTCCAATTAAGTATTCCCCTCTTTCTTTGTGCACACGTGTGTATTTTATATAGAGATCAGTGTATATTAATATTGATATGTCTGTATTTTTGTCTAGGTATATATTTAATGATGAGATATTCATGAGTTAAAATGTATGTGTGTAGATTAAATCTTTCAATTGTCAAATAGAGAAAAAATGGATCCAAGCTAAGTTGGTAATAAAAAGAAAAAAATGGAAGTTAAAGAACGAATTATGAAAGTAATACAAATAACAAAAAAGATTGAAACTAATAGAAAGGGTTAACAAGTAAAGAATGTAATCCGATGCTGAGCTTGACCGGTGAAAATTATAAACATATCCCATCCCCCAAAAAAGATTTACTTAATAGAAAAGTTTTCTAAATTCATCTCATTTCTTTGTCTTCTTTGGTCCGAAGAGGCGGAATCTCCGTGAAGAGTACAACCGAAACATGTATGCACATATATAATGAATAATGTTTGCATAAATAAAAAATGATACTATATTATATATATATATATATATATATATATATATATATATATATATATATATATATATTTATAAAACCTTAAAAACGTAAAAATCTCTCCAACATGATTGTAAGAAAATTCAACAATTTCGCTAAATAGTAAAAACCAAACCTTAACAGAATAGTTCAGTGGATGAAACAAAAACTACTATAAACTTGATTACAAGTCCTACAGAAATTTAATTTACAACGAACTTAACAAATCATACAAAATCACAACACCCCAAACTTTGAACAATATAAACAAATAGGCTAAATTCCTTCTAACCTCCTTTAAAATTTCTAATTATGCTGAAGTTGCCACCCAAGTTTTCCCTTTAAGACCACAAAAGTAGCTTCCATGACAATCCTTCAATTATGTTAATTTGTCCTTATAAATAGTAAAAAAATCTTAGAGAGAATTATACCAGAGAAGTTCCTTTCACTGTGGCAATCTGACACTGTAATTAATTGGTTTCTTAACCTTACAGATAGATGTAGATTAAAATTCATAACTAACTATTACTACTACCAATTAATATCTCCAATCTTCCTTAATAAAGCATTAATTTTAGCAAAAATCAACTTTCGTCTAACTGATATAGAAATCAACGTTATCTTACTAGATAGAAGATCCATACTTTGCTTTGACAATAAATATTTGAGTAGAATAGACACCCCAAACAATTACGACATTGTTATCGGATCATCTGGCTCTGCCCAAGTTACAGATCTAGTCGGAATTTTCTTCCTGCATAAACACAGACATAAATTCAAAAATAGCCAGGGGGCTTGTACAAAAATGATGCCATGTTTGTTTCCAAAGAAAGACTTAGAAGTTACAACAAAACTATTGACCAATTACACACCTTCTTCAATAATTTCTGCCTCTTAATAACCATTGACATAGGGGAAAACATCCAATTTCTTTGATGTTGCACTAAACCTAAACTCTGGATCCTACTTCCCTACCACAAACCCAACCTGACTCTATTCTAAGTACATAAATTATCCAACCACTCAAAATATATAATAAAATTAATCGTCCCAGCCGCCCCAAATAGAATTTCTAAGCTATCACCAAACAGATTAACATTTGACCAACACTCTAACTTTCATAATAATGCCCTGCTTTACTCAGGCTACTTTGATAAGATAACATATAGACAGGAACACCATGCACACCAAAAACGGCCCCTCAATATTATTACATACAATATGACGCAAAAGCATACAAATCCCAGAAATAGAACTAATATCAATAATACCACTAATACAACAATAATGTTAAAACTAATATCCCTAAGGTGTTCTTCAAAATAATTGAAAACTTATTTAAATACACACACAGATATAGCAGTATCCTAAATAAAAACGCCATTTAGATCTCGTACTCCACAATGCAGAACTTAGCCTAAACTATAATAACTACTAACAATGAGAAAATTAAATATGTCCAATAAATCAGTACGCCTTCTACCCATACTAACAATTGTAATTGCCATAACCCATCACTATCCCTACTCAATAATAATTGCATACACAAAGATGTTGTCTATGCATGCACTGTCACCACATTATCCAAACAAACCGTTGAGTTAAATAATACCACTGAATCTCCATCAGCCTAACCAGTACCCTTATTTAACACCAGAAACATACACTCAAACAATCCCCACAACACCCTAATACCCATTCACAGAAACTACTTAGTTACTGAAAGAATAACTAGACCAGGTATATACACACGTACATAGGCGTTTCCTCCCAACCAATAAATAGCCGCATCTCTTCCTAAGGTCACAACAGTAACGAAATCTTTCTAACAAACATAGTCAAATATTTTAATCAAATAATATCCTATTCTCTCTAAAATGGTCGATCCTAAACAGATAAAGGTCTTACACCCCAGGTGCAAAAATTGCCATATTTGTACTTCTGAGGCACTCGTGATGATCACCGCTGCAATAGAGAAGAATATCGTTAACTCAAGAAATAGGATAATTTCATACTGCCGTCATTAGAGAAAATTTAAATACGCCCAATTTATAACCCCAATCACCACCTCCACCACTAAACCCATAAATCGACCCATTCTGATTTTATCGGCCTCCCATGATGTATAGGCCAAAACGCCTCTCTTGTCCCCATGTAATAATAACAAAAAATTGAGATTTGTAGAATTCTTTATTCCAAGTTATTTAACCCTTATCTTTACTCTTACCTTATTTTAAACTATTACATAATCTCATTAAACTCCCCTTCTCCTGGTTAATAACAATTCGGATCGTCCGTCCGCCTATGTGTATCTATCACATCCAAACATTTACTTGGATACATGCTCGGTAGGTATGAGCATATATGTACATATATATACATGCGTGGATGTTGTCCGGTGTCGGTGTGTGTGAGAGAGTGGGGGTATATATATATGTATATAGATATATATGTGTTGTGTATGTGTATCTGTGTGCATGTACGTATATGTGTATGTACGTATCTGCTTTGTGTCAGAGAATATCTAAAGTGATATCCCCATATGTATGTATCTGCAAGCATACGTGTATCAATGTACACCTATTACTCACGTTGAAAACATTTAACTTTCTTTTACATGTTTGATACATAAATCCACTATTAATGCGACCATAATCTGTTACTATATTATTTTTATCATTACTTCCCCAATTACTTTCTATACTGATGAGATCCAGAGATTTTGCCTTCTGTGCTCGAAACAATTAGCTCATATGTTGAATTAAATTTCTGTATTAATATATATAGTAGATACCAATAATTCACTGTGAATGACAAACAGTTTTGAAAGATATACATATTTGTAAACCCAAATAGCTGAATTTTCTTTTCAGTCGGACCAAAGAAAAAAATTCTTACTTTAAACCTATTCACTTGTAGTTAACATTTAAAAATATACCATGATAATCAAATCTTATTCACGTTTTCCTTTTCAAAATATTCATAATCGATCAAAAAACACTACACTAACAAGCACACATAAATGAATAATCAATTAACACTCACTGTAACAGTGTTAATCTATTTCCTTTCCTTTTTCTTTTTCTTTTCTTTCATACTTTCTCTTTTTTTAATCCCTTACTATATACCTCACCATATCGTTGTCTAATAATCTCGTATAAACCACTCCCGGTTATGGTATAAATACCCTTTGTATTAATCTGATTACTTTATTATCACTTTACTAATTATTATTTTAACAGACATTTTTACTTATTACGTAATCAGTAATTATTGTAATCTAAATAATACCAAAACACGTAATCCAAAATGTTTTCATTATTTACTTGCGGTAAAAATTAGGTTACCCTATTGTTTATTCGTTGTTCACGATTTATTATTTCAATTATTCATTATTATTACTAGTATTGTTTTTATCTTTTTTTATAAAGTGAAGAATATTTTGTATCGATCTTTTAAATTAAATTCGGTTTTCTATAAAACATCATTAATTGATCCATATTTTATTTTCCTACTATTGTTATTATTATTCATATTATTATCATTTTACTATTGTTATCTCCATTTTCATTATTATTAAATTATTATTATTGTTATTATTATTATCATCATTATTAAAAAAAGTATTCATTATTTGTGGTCAAAATTCAAAACAACCATGACTTTCAGTTCTAAAATAAAAGTTTACTTACGCATCTATCACCGACCCACAACCCAATGATACTCTTATTGTTACATAATAAGGGGCCCTAGTTTAAAAAAGATGTACTACAGCTAGTATGGATTGTTATTTAGGTTAAAATGAAGTGCAAGTCGAGCTGACACAGAACTTGGGAAACAAATCTGTTTTCCAATGTATTAGTAACAAACAGGTACCTTAGATCAAAGAAACAAAGGATTTGGGGGCAATACAGGTAATAATGGAAACTGACGGATTGATAAGCGATAATGTGGCTTGTAATTGTTCGCCAACAAAGACACAATACGTTAGAGAGTCTGTCATACGATGATCTGAACCTTTAAGTAAGGTCTCGGATTAAATGTAGAAGGCAAACCCCTGTCTGTATATCTGTCGTATAATACTGTCATCAACTTAGCAATATTAATAAGTTAGAAATTGCAGAGATTAAAAAGTATAAAACAATTAGGCCTCTCTTTTCGACGTTTTTAAGATGGGGAAAACTCTATAAAAGTCTCTTGGAACCTCTTAAAATCTGTCTTATACCCCATTTTCTGTCGATTAAGAAAAGGTTGTTCACAGAGAAGTCCACTAGATGAATCACGGCCCAACGAAGATTGAGAAGACGAATTACGACGAATAAATAAAGAAGTAATAAACGGGACGATATACCGCAGAAGACGCGACCACAACGCCCAATAGAGAAGAGAAAATGTACATTTTGTTTGAATTTGAAGTGGGCACTCGATATGTTTGTGAAATGAGAAAAGAGAGAAAAAAATTGAGTTAAAAATATACACGGAACACACACGTACATTGATACACGTAAAAAGAATTTAATGATTGAACACTCTCTCGCATACATGATAATGAAACACAGCCTCACACCCGCACCACACACAAGTATGGCGAACGCTCTGCTCACCACATATACACACATATTATGATTGAACACTGCACACGTATACATTTATAAAGAACTATAAAACAAGTAAAAACGACAGTTTACAGGATTTTTATTGCTTATAAAAAAGCCCTAACGTAACACTATTATGCTGGTTGCTGTTGTTGTTGTTGTTGTTCTTCTTCTTCTTCTTCTTCTTCTTCTTCTTCTTATATTATTATTATTTTAAGTCTCGAAATTTAGTATTCGCTATAATTCTAATAAACCCCATTTGGTTTTTAACTTATCTATTATTAATTTTAAATTATATTATTATTTAAATTTTAGCTTTTTATTTTGAATATGATAGTTATCATTTTTGGCAAAGATCTTATCAAATGAAAACTTGTAACAACATAGTAAATAAATAGATTAATACGACGCTATCAGTCCGGCATTTCAAAGATACGCTAGACAAAAAAGAAAATATTTTAGAGGTACTTAATACTGAATTTCCCCACTATTAATACGATTTAGCTAGAAGATGCATTGGGATAAAATGATATGTACGAACAACGTCGGTATTCATAATATTAATTTATATTCTGCAAACTATCATCTCTGGCAGTTTCTTTGTATAATTAATCCTAACAACTACCATTTTTCCCAGGTTTGTCATGGAGAGAGCCCCACGGCCAACGTGATGAGTTTCGCTACTTTTTACCAACTGATTATACTTAACTGCTTAATATTAAAAAATATACCTAGCTACAAACTAGTAATAAGATCGCCCACCCAAAACTTTATTTAATCTCAGCCTCTACTACTAATAGTATTCTAAAGACAATACATTTGAAATATATTTGGTTAATAAGTGGTAAAATAAATCAAATTAAAAATGGTTTATCGTCAATTGTTGGTGAGATTGGAATTGTTTATATTTTCTGTAAAGAATTCTTATGTTGACAATTATGCGATTTGATTGTTATATACCCTGCTATACAAGCTGCCATCTTGGACATCACAGACGCATACGTAATGATAAATATACGTTGATGCATCCATCTTCGATGCTTTTCAGACCAAAAATAAAAGACATAACTTTTCTTCTTTGCACGCTTTACTCTGATCTGTTTTCCCAGTTGTATCTCTATATTACTTTTCAGTCCCACCATCATTGGTGATGTATTTCTTTTAACCACCCGTTTAATGTGCTATTTCCCTTTTCAATGCGTTTGTTTTGTTGCATTAACGTTTGCGACGAACAGATAGCTTCTGTCTTTTATTTCCTTTCAACAAACAATAAAGGGAACAACAACAAATATATACATTTTCTTCTGACGAGACGTTAGTATAGGAATCCATTACATGTCAACCTTGATCGCTTGCATCTTATATCAACTTTCCGGCGCATGCGTAATAAAATCATTGATTGGTGAAATCTAATGCCCCAAGCGACTATAGATGTCGCTTGAAGTGTTGCCTTCACAATTAGTAGTCTATCGTAAAACAAGCGCTATGCAATCCTAAACAGTATTTCCACCTAAATGGAAACTTTTAAATCCAGAGAAGTAGTATTCGACTGCAACCAGTACACATTTTATTGATTACTATTTGAAGGAAAACGCAGATACGACGCTTTTTAGCCAGATAGATAACTGTTACGTGACCCATACATTGTTTCTGAACAATCACACTGCACTTGGTAGGGAAAGTGGGTTGTGTTTTCCACAATGCTCGATAAACTTCAAACAATCCAATGCGTGTAATATTGTCTGATAACATTTTTACTCATTGTGGTTGAATGTTGAAGAATATTATGATAGGATGGAAAATGATGAATGGAAAGAACATAATTTAATTACCTATGAAGACAATTTAGGAAAAGTATTTGTTGACATTAGATTTGAAGACGGCCAGGTGTAGTCAGAAAGAAAGCAGTCGCTTGGCTATGAAATCCGTTTGGTGTTAGGCACATGTAGGAGGAAAATATGCTTATTTGCAGTTATGATAGAAGAGGCGAGTTTTTTCTTTTGCGTCAAAAAATCTTCTTTTACTAAAACTAAATTATATTCTCAATTCATATCATTTTTCTCATGATGCATTAATTGAATTTTCTCAGTCAATTTCTAAAATACTAGCTGTCCGTACACGGCATAGACCGAGATTTTAGGCAATATTGCTTAATGTCTTCGGAAATTTTCAATAATTTAATACATGCGGAATAGCAAAAATATGTAAAGCCAGAAAAACTGAATTTCACGAAGTAATTTGTTTTCCAAGAAACCACGAAATTCATTAAAGCAGACATTTTATGAACTATTTTGCATACGTGTTTCATTGTGTTATATATTATACATATGACATTGAAGTAAAACAGTAAAAGTTTGCTTGTATAAATATGTGTATTAGCAGCAGTAATAGTTTTAGCTGTTAGCTCGTTGAGAATTTTTTTTCCGTTGGTATAAATATATCAACTCATAGTTAGTAGACCCCTCGGCTTGGGGCATGGTTATTGTGGTAGTAGATTTTAGGGTGGTCACCGTGTTCACTTTTGTCTAGTAGCGTGTCGTTTGGACGTGATGGGACGTATAGCTGTATCAGTGCGGATTTGCGATCTCTGATAGAGCTGAGAAATTCGGTGTGAGTAATTTATGCTCGTTACGTTGTGTTAGTATGAGCTTTTATATAAGAGACTTTGTTCAAATAGTAAAGGTCTGCTGGTAGAAATATGTGATTACGTATTAGCAGTAGTAATAGTTTTTCTTACTTAGGTTATTAAGTATTAGCAGTATTCATAGTTTTATCTATTGTCATTTTTTCTCCCTTGATGAAGTCAAAGTAAATCAAATGTTTAGTCTCTGAAGACGTCATTTTCATAAAAACATTTCCAATAGACCCATTTAACTTACAATTGCGCAATTGAAATATAACAAAAACGTGCTATAGAAGTATGCGTCTTAGAAAATGTTCTCAGGTGAACATGGGTGGCACTGATAGTAAATCAGCGTATGATAGTGAGAAAATATTGTCTACATTCTATTATGTATAACTATTTTAAGAAAAAATACTGATCAGCACTAAATATTAAAATCGGATGAAGCGATAAAAAGTAAAATTTTGTTTTCTAATAAAATAGACGAATGTTTCACAACCAATCACTAACTGAACAGATTCGTGTATGCGCTTTTTGTTAGCAACGCTATCAAGCATCAATGTAGTGATAAAATAGTTTTACTTTATGTATAAGATAACATTAATATTTTAAATTTGTTTATTTTCCATAGGATGTTGTCTTTTTATGTCACTTTTTTATGTACATCAGTATGGATGTATGTTTGTATGCGCGGATGCATGTCAAAGATGTAAAAAATATGTAATCCTTGTAAAACATTCATCTAGATGGACATCGCCGATGAATCACCTGTTTTAAATACTTATGATGACATCTCACATCTTCTCTCTAGAATAATTATTATTAATTTTGCGAACTTGTGCAAGCTTTATATGACATCTACTATTGCTCTCATGAATATGACACTGATGATTTGCAAGCGATCATCATACTCTTCTAAAAGTCGACGGCGATTATGCATGTACTATCTATCTATCTATCTATCTATCTATCTATCATATATATATATATATATATATATATATATATATATATATATATATATATATATATATATAAACTAACCATTTATCACGCTAATGTATTAATGGCCTTAATTCACGTACAAACGGAAGTGACATCAAAGAATCGGACATTAAGACGGGTGTGGTATCAGATAACCGGATGTTACGTGAAACCGTATGAATTTTAAAGATGTCGACTAACTTAAAAAACAAAAATAAAAGCAAGGTAAATCATTTATTACATCAGTTTAAGCGTAAATGAATGCTGTTCTGTCGAGAGTGACTTCAGATTTACATTTAAACGACCGAAAAGTATAAAAAATAATATTAATATAGAAAAGTAATTCAGAAATATTATTTTGATTTTATTGTTAAAAAAAAACAATATTCTTTTTTAAATTTTCACTTAGTCAAACTAATGACGATTTCGGAGAAAACAAACTAATACGCTCTCATTAGCTAATTTCTGGTAACGTCATTTTTATAAATATCAATTCCGATGTATTTTGAGACGACTTAATTTTTCTGAATCAAACAAAATAGACAGAAGACATCATTTGTATAAAATGCAGACGGCAAACAAAAATCAATCGTTCCCACAAACATATCTTAAAAGCAGACGATACTCAATCGGCCAGAAGCCTGACTTCTCCATAATTTCTATGGTGATGAATTTGGCAGTTGGTCGAACTGTCAAGTATGTTTTTTTTTAATTTTTAAAGAAAATATCGTTTTCAGATTACAGTAATTTAAAAGCATGTTTATCAAGAAGGCACGCGTTGTGTAAGCTACTCTCAACATGGTAGATGGAAAACAGCGTTTAGTAGGAAAAGAGATCTTCTCCACAATGACATAACCGTCGGGACCTAATCATGGAAATTTGAAATAAATAGGACAACGGGACGGGCTAATAAGTTTTCAGTATTGAATCTTGTGACTTACGTTTAATTGTTCTTATTATGATATAAATGGGATATCCATTATCGAGTCTATTGGTGAAATAAAGCATAAGCGCTCGATGGGTAAAGATACTGATCAATTCTTTTCGATTTAAGGAAAATAAGAAAACCAATTTTAATAAAGTGCTGTAAATGGTTGTTTTTTAGTCACTGGCATTTTTAATGTTGAGTCGTCAAGGGAAACCAAAACAGCGAATGGAAAATGACTCTTATCCCCAACCTCCATGATAAATTGCAGCGATCGATTCAAGTCACAGAGAAGTTGAACAAAAATTGTTGTAACACTACGTGACGTAAACCTAGCAAAAGTGCTGCCAACGTAACGTATGTAATACGCCGACTTGGTAGTTTAAAAGCAATTGCTTTTTCAAAAGATCAGACATAAATATTAGCTAATGATGAACTAATAGGGCTGCCCATCGAGAAATAATGATGGATAATTTGAATTTTAGAAATGTATAAATTCTTAAAACAATATATTTGAAAATTCTCTCGTTTGGCTCTTTTTTATTGACTCCTGTCAAAAATCAATAGCATTTGTGTACAAAGGAAAATAGTTCTGATCATTTTGTACGTTACTTCCATTGCATCTACATTCGTGTATCCATAACTTATCGGTCCCCGGATACTCTCTAAAAAGCTGTCTGCATGACGATATAGTGTATAATGAGGCAAGACTTTCACAATTCCCAGGCGCATTCCCCTATGACCCAACATTATTTCAGTACAGTAGCAATGAGGAATCACAATGACCGGTATCAATGCAGTCATAAGATGTGGACTGGTGTTATTCCAGAGTTTTGTTTATCCTAGATTACTAAGGCTTGAGAATAAACCAACCATTCACCCGTGCATGGAGTATTGTGTCAACATCTGGGCTGGTGCCTCTGTTTCTTAAATAGGGTAAGAAAATAATTTGTAAACTAATAGGTCCCGAACTATCTGCCAAGCTCCAGTCCATGTCTCAACGCCTCAGAATTGAATCCCTGTCCTTGTTTTATAAGTACTGCCACGGAATGTGTTATGATGAAAGTGCATGTGTACCCTTTCGACGCAAATACAACGATCCACTTTACAAGCAACAGCATCACACTCCTTCACTGTAAACGTTCATAGATTCCGGAAGATTTTCGACTAGTATCTTTCCTCGGAACGCTAACATTTGGAATCCCCTTCTTTTTCTCTGTTTCTCTGATAGTACCAACATGTAGTAACTTAAATGTTATGTGAAAAAAATTGCTGCTCTCCTGTCTACTCACATTAACCCTATAAATCTCTCCCCTACTCTTTCAGTTGCATTATGACTTGTTTGGGGTGAATAAAAGTAAGAAAAAATTAACCAATATTGATGTAAACTTTTCCCAATGTTGTTAGTGAAGGTGATACAGTACCATCCCGCTAAATTTGGAATACACCACATGGAGCCCGCAAAGCACACCGGTAAAGATTTCATCACCATTTAATCACATATATCATGCGTACAATTACAGTTATGCATTTTAGGTGTGAAGTCTATCAGATTAAGGGCAAGCGCAGACACGAACACGTAAAAAATAGTATGAATTCGTTTGTACACAGATCTATGTACAAATGAATTCATGCCATATTTGTTAACGTGTGCGTGTCTGTGATTGCCTTTAATTAGAAAGACTGCAACACTAAAATGCATAAGTGCAACTGACGAGGTTTACGAGAGAAAGTTACAATGCTCTGAATGCAACACAATACAACTCTCGACGATTATATTGTACTAGCTGGCTTTGCCGGCTCGCTATTCCTTCGCAAAGTTCGCTATTTGATACTTGAAACATTAATTTTCAAAATACAATTTTCATTGACAACATTTTTGTAAACACGACTCAAAATATTTCTCATTTATTTATATAGAAAAGTTAAACATAAACATTTGGTAATGTTGATGCACATTTATCTTTTAAATGTGGCCGTAAAGAAAAGAAAAGGAATAAATGAATTTACCTTTTCATTTGCAATTTAAAAATAGATCACAGCTAGTTTAGAATCAAGACGGTCTTTTTAAAAAAGATTTTAACACAAATGCTAAATATTTGTTCAGAGAATGAAACAATATGCAAATATTTGTTATATTTTAATTAAAACAATCATTGATTAAAATAACGATAACAAATACTAGTTAATTAATAAAACGTATTTTTCAAAACCAATATGCAAATTAGTTAACCTTACATCGCATATACATAAACAGTATCTAACACATTTGATGCGTGCATTGCGTAAAGTTGAATTAATTTGAAATTGGACGTTTTAGCGTCACCGTTTGCGAGAGGAATGAACCCAACTTCCCCATTTATTCATTAAAAATGAATGCGAACTTTGCACGACGATTCCACAAATGTTTCGATTTTACTTTTACGTCATTTGAAAGGATTTATTTCTCATTTTCTTTTATTGTTTTTCTTTTAACTTTTTCTTTTTTAAGAAACTAGTAAATATATACTCCCTTTGGTCGCATATTTTTGCTAGGCTAAGAGTAGTACATAATTGTGACAGAACTACATACAATACGTAGTTAAAGCAAAATAAATATTAAAATATCATTGTTATTAATAAAATAGAAGTAAAGTACCTTATTTATGAATGTCAAAGGCGAACGCTGCCCCGCAATATTTTTATAAATAAAATAAAATACAACCTATTTCCTTTTTATATATGTAAAAATAAACGCAGACACAACGGTTTTTGTTATAAAAAAATCTAGTAAAATGTATTTTCTTTTTTAAAAAGCGCGTAAGAAAATAATAAGAAATTACAAAATAGCCGCCAGCGATTAAAGCATTGCATTGAGGTTAAATTTTCAAGTCTTTAAAAAATTAATTAGAATTTTATTTCGGGATTAAAAATAAAATTTAAGACTAATTAATAAATTTCATCGAAAATGTGTGCGAAAATCAAACGAAATAAGCGAGATATTAAAATAATCCCTATAGTAGAGTTGAACGCCGAACAGAAATGTCTATTTAGTCCCTTCAGTTTTTAATTTTTACTATTTAGTAATTTTAAAAGTTATAAATATAAAGGAGGTACTTTCTGGGAGGATGGTCTTATGACAACAGAACCGATACTACACTTATAAATTACGTTTAAATCGAGTACATTTTTATTCATTTAGAATGTTTAGTAACAAAAAAAATTTTTTTGTTGCTCCTTGGCCATTTGGCTAGGATAAAAGTGTAATATCTGTTCTCTTAACATTAACGCCGGAAGTTTTCATGTAATTATCTCTCTTGAAACTGAAAGTTAAAAAATATTTTTAAAACGATATCGCTTTTTTATATAAAATCTATTTAATTAATTTCATTGATAATTATAATAATATTAATATCGATTAGAAAATTATTAATATATAATACAATTTGACGATACTAATTATACATGTATATTACAGAATATTAATTTATTAGAAACTTAATAAGGAAGTAAATATGCAAATGTGCAAAAGTTTAGCAATTACTATGTATGCTGCATCATTATATTTAACTAAGACTTAAAGATTTTGGTGTAAATATACTTAGGATAGATTCGCATTTATTCGTTTCTAGATTAGATTAGATCGGAATATTAGATTAGCTTAATGTAGTATTCTCCATTATTTCGCGATGCATTTCTTACGTTTAAAAAATTGATACTGACGGACAGTCGGACGGACAAAATCTCTATTTATATGTGATAAGCGGTTATTCTTTTCTCCACGACGAAACTAATTTCCGGTAATTGGGTTCACCAAAATCAAGGCATTAACAAATAAAATAAAAGTAAATCCCATATTTTTAGGCTGAGACCAAAATAAAATTATGCAATTTTTAAATCTACAGAAAACAAAAATGCAACATTTTGAAAATTATATTAAACTATAATTCAATTCTTGGATTAAAGTGATGAGAATGCATCTCATGGTTGGGGAAATGTGATCCATTTTCTCTTCAATTAAACTAGATGTTAAGAATATTAGATTATTATTCCTTCACAGAATTATCTGTGGGGTTGTAAGGTTACTCCATTCATTTATATCGTATGAATCAGATTATTCTATTGTTGGCATGGGTTTCCACGATATCTTTCTAGTTAGATTTTTTACTATAAAGAAATCGGGTACTTACGGGAGGGAAAACGTGAAGGTTGCCAACATCCTAAGTGAAAGTGTTTCTGCAGAATGAACTAGATTCGAACTTGGCACACCCAGGTCGTTAGTCTGTGTCGTTAACCACTTAGCCACTGTCACCTCCCGTAAGATAAATAACGCATTCCAAATATTATGTTTTTGTCTACAACTTGCGGCATTTTTCAACTAAATTTAGACATCTGGAAAAATGATATATTGTTATGTTGTGTTTTTAATATGTATGAAATGATTAGAGTGCTCAATTATCTGTGTAAGAGCATATATTTTACTTCGAGAACACTATACATTAGTTAGATCGTCTATCAATACATTCGGTTTGATGGAAGCACTGGAAACTCTGCAGTCGAAGAGTTATACAAATAGGAGTGTGTTAGATAACCGATAGAAGAAGGGTTTCATTTTGGTATCTTTAGTTCCGCCGGCAGAGTTTTCAATGTTTTCATGAAACCGAAAGTATCGACATACGATAAAACTAATACCTAGTGTTTTTAAAAATAAATAAAATCCAGTTTTTAGGTGCAAACCGTTATATTATGATGTGACTCATGTAATAAACATTCACACAGCAAGTTTGTAACTTGCGGAAGAATTCAATGTGCTTGCGATAAAAAAAACAAATGTTTTGCGGTTAACATATAAAAAATGGTACTTTTCTTTCTGATGACATTTTGATGCAATTCGTTAATTCTTTTGTTTTTTCCTCCTTAAGCAACAAAAGGGCATTCGATAGGAACACCATTTTAAATGTCAGATATATCGTCTAAAACATCCATTATTTTGATGAATAAATCCAATTATCTGAAATCCGTTCAAATTATTATTCCATTCAACAATCGATGGAAAGGAATTTGTTTCGCGGAATATCGATTATCTTTTATCTACGTTGTATTTTATCTACATTGTCTTTTATCTACACGCTTCATAACAAATAGCTGACAAACTTTAACAACTTTGCTTAGACCTAATTCAATTGTTACTTTTAATCTCGGAGGTTGTATTTGATACTTCTGTAAAAGAATGATACCCTCCGAAAAAAAAGTTCGTATGAGAAAATAAAATAATTCAGTGGCAAATAATGAAAAGAAATACCCACAATCTTATATATCTCAAACAGGGCTCTACTATTAAGACTATTAAATCTTAATGGGACATTAATTAAAAATATATCTTTTAAAATATTAAAGTGCTTTTTATACTTACAGACGGCGTCGTTTCGGGTTTCATACCCTCATCAATGCACAAGTGGCGGTTGCAAGCGGTCGCATGGGCTCGAACGCACCTCGTAGATTCAGCCTAGAATCACGATCCCATCGACCATATATATATATATATATACATATACATATACATATATATATATATATATATATATATATATATATATATATATATATATATATATATATATATATATATATACATATATACATATACATATATACATATACATATATACATATATATATATATATATATATATTTATATTTTATACGGCACAATCCCGTTGACACACCGGTCCCCGTTAGATCACCGAAGTTAAGCGGCGTCGAGCCTGGCCAGTACTAAATGGGTGACCATTTGGAAATACCAGGTGCTGTATGCGCTCTCTGCTTATCTCGGCATTGTTTCCAGTCGTCTTGTATTACTACTTGCCATTGGAATCAAGCAATGCCGACCCAGGAGAGCGGTTGTTGGAGATTGAACAACCCTTGCAATTACAAATTCACGGTGAGGCACTCATACGTCGAAATCAACGGGAGAGTCCATCATATATATATATATATATATATATATATATATATATATATATATATATATATATATATATAGTGCTTCGGTGTATATTGAACAGATCGATCGCAAAAATATACAAGCTAATATACAAATTATTTACTTAAAAATTATACGTTACATAATTAAGATACGTACCATGCTTTCATTGAAATAGACTGACCTTTTATTGAAACACCATTTTTCGATTTGTTTTCATTTCGTGAGTCGCTGATGAATTGAATGTTCTCTAACTACATTTTTAACAACAATAAAATATCAGTCTATTTTAATTAAACAATGGTACGTCGCTGAAGCATGTAAAGGTTTTAAATGAATAATTTATTTATATATATATATATATATATATATATTTGTATAATTGGACAGCATTCTTTATTTTATACATGTTTCATTAAACAGGGGTGCCAACTTCTGCTTATTCAGCTTTTGATTCGTTTTTTTCTTGTTTTCGTACGACGGATTTGAAGTTATAATCCAAAGAGTGTAAAAAAATCTCCGTATTTTGTCCGAACGTTTTCGACCGACATCGGTCGTCGTCAGGCGGTTGGAAAATGAAAAAATTGGTGAATCTATCAAGAGGGCGCTCTTTTAAATTATTTCAACAGCACTTCAATACACCTTCAACCCCCTCATAACGGGAATGGTTTATGTTTGGTTTATTAATGCGTACAAACAATGCCTCCATTATGGGAAGGCGAACACTGCAACCCGAAACCGCCAGAATGGATGTGTTATTTGTTTAAATGTTCCTAAATTCGTTCTTTGGGATGCCATGCTTTATATGATGTTGGTATATGGAGCTTTGAGGAGAGGTGATGTAGCGTGATATGGTTGTCATAGTCATGCCAATATACGTGCTGTTTGCAGTGACACATTCTCCGATAGGGCATTCTTATAAAGCATGACATCACAAAGGACGAATTTAGGAACATTTTAACAAATAACACATCCATTCTGGCGGTTTCGGGTTGAGTACGTTATGTTAGACGCCTCTCCGAAGATTTTCTCGGATGAACGTGTCGTGGTAAGTTTGAGCCAGCCGGTTGATTGTCCAAACGGAAAATCAATTCTCAATTGTGCCGTACTTGTGGGTTACCTTGTTACAAATATGATGAAGTTTTACTTTAAAAGAATATTCATGTTGCATAATTAACTCATGGATCTGTTTTCTAACAATACCATATTATTGTATTCTATCTCGCTTAATTCAATTACACAGCTACTTTTAATCCATTACTATCCATCTCATCCGAACTTACCCTCACGTCAAATGACAAATCTCATCCAATAAGATACCTATAATGTATGGAGATAGGGGTGGACTCGGATTCTACAATTGTCAAGCATAACTGAACACCCAATTGCATTTGACACTGTCCTGTTCCCAATGTCGAAACTAGATTATACCTTTTCTTGCTTACTTTAAATTATTTAATCTAAAAGTCTAGTGAGATTACGTCTCATTTTGCTTTGTCGCGCTGACATTTTTATAGTTTTAAACATTAAATATTATAGTGCGTAAGTTGACTAGTGGATATAGTAGCTATCTCACATAAGCGATTAGGCAGGAATTGCAGCAGATAGAGGTCAGAAGGGACTAAGGTGTTGAACTTGGCTGTAAGATCGAGTATCGTGAAAGAAGAAGTCTCTGATATGGGTAGGCGAATATGACGTCTAAGTAGTGTCAGGGAATTGTAGACGAAACATCTCGCATAGTTAGCAAGAAACCACTGGGGAAAGGACACGCGTTAAATATGCGTGGGAATGCTTTCTAAGTTATACTATTTTTGTTTCTATTTTGTTTACATTTATATTTGTACTTCATAAGAGATTAGAAACCGCGAGGATCAACACACTATCTCGGGCATTTTTACATTTTCTGAAACCTAATATTGAATACTGATTTAATTGTAGGCCATATTACTGCGATACTCTGACACTTGTTCACTTTCGTACAAGCTTCGACTTTTCATCGATGCCGCACTTAGACATCACTCTTATTGTATGTTTGCGACATTTTAGGGCGACACCATTTTGATAGAAAGCGAAAATGATAAAAGCTTATAAATAATGAAATCCAATATAAGCACGACAATTTGAAACGATTTGTAAGTCATGCTTTTTATTGAATAAGTTGCGATGTTAATAGAAGAAGGGAATGAAAGTTGTAACTGTCCGTTACGGTTTTATTGTGTTGAACGTTGGATTTTAACGTATTGATTTTCGGTACTCTATAAAAACCATTAAACTGGTGTCAAAATAAAACGATTTAATTTCAACGTTTTCTGTTGCGAAATGCTTTCTAATGGTATCTTGTTTCTGGGTGTAGACTACTTGGTGTCTACGTGGAAAGATTAAAATCGCTTTATCTGGTTGATGATTTTCTGAAAAGTTAAGCAGGACAAGTTTTTCTTGAGAATGAAAGCTTTAGTTAGAAACCACACACGTTATATTAACGACATGTTTTAAAGTTGAAAACAGCATTTCTCACCCTTTGTCATGGAATGTAAAGATTTGTTTTCTAAGTCGGATGTTGTTTTGAATGCGTGGTATGTGGAGATTTCCAATCCGCTCATAGTATTCATCATCATTTAACTACTAAAAACGAAAAGATGAGTTAGTTTTGAAATCAGTTGATGCGGTTCCCAGGCTGCCTGCGAAGCTAGTAGCAGATGCGCGAGCCCATATTAAATTCCTTGTGAAATCAGTTGATGCAGTTCCTCAAGTTTGCCAAGTTAATAGCGAATGCTAACGCCCTTATTGAATTCTAAATAAAATCCTATGTTATATACTTCCTCATTATATTGATTTCTTGTAAGAATTATATTTCAGTAATAAATTATGAGCAATTAATAATAGGAAGTTATACTTCAATCACTTTTGTATATAAACGGTGACTTATTCTATTAAACATATAACAGATATTTTTGAATTAGTTTTCGATGATGACAAATAGAAGTGTTTTTCTTTTTTTAAGCAAAATAAAAAAAGTAAAAATTATGATTCATACATTTTTGTGATTTTTTACGAATATTAGACCATAAAACAATAAAAAAAACTCACAAAAGAAATGTCAGTACAAGACGATAATCAATTGAATGTACAATTTTGTAGAATAATTTCTACAATCGAGAATATTGTCTAGTACAGAATTACTTCTGCGTTTTAAAAGAGTCAGGTATGAATGTATTTTTACATGATAAAGAGAAACGTTTAATCTCGGACGGCAAGTAGATCGGAAGAATTTCATGCTGAAAAATATTAGTGTTTCTGATCAACCTTTAGTATAACATCTGTCAATGTTCAACTTCATAAAAACACATACCATTCGTTAACTCTACCACTAATTCTAAGTATGGGTGGAAAACGAAAAAAAAACAACAACAAAAAGACAGAAAAAGGACGCGCGATGTTAGTGTAACTTTACCGTTAAAAGTCAACTTATAGTTTATAAGACTGTTAAAAATCTATTTCACCCTTCGAATAAATATCGTATTTATAACATGTATTTATGTATGTTTTTAGCAGAAAAAAAACCAACCTCACCAAACACACACATGATTTGAAAAAAAAAATCTTACAAAATGACAAAGAAATGTAAGAAAATAGAAATTGGTTGCATGTCCTTAAAAACGCTATCGTGTCCGCTAGTGGGTCATAAATTTTTGTTAAATTTATATACGAAATTGATCCTCCACTGAATTCTTTAAAATTATTATGTTTAATTTCTGCTTTTATAATTTTGTTTTGTTTTAAAACATTTATCTACACCAAACAAGGCACATTGCCATTGAACGTAAGAGGCTACTGTGAATTAGGGGCAATACCTACAGGAACATCTTTAGTGGGGAATTTTGCAGCAAGATGATTGTTCACATTACATTAAAATCTCTTTTTTCAAGTTCATCTTGTCGAAGCAGTGAATCTATACTATGCCAAACTAAGGAAACTATGCGGAATTTTGAATTAATCCATTATTACGGGGGTAGATTGCTCTGATTCCGGATACCACGACCGGGCAGAACCCGTAAGTAATTATTATTTTATTCCAAGTTAATATTATATTTAGGTGACTATCGTCACTTAGAACGTAGTTTCACTTAATTCTTTTATGTCCATGCGATACTAAGAATAAAATACAAATTACTTAACAATTCGACTCAATCATGATTGGCGGAACAAAAACATCGACTCTCGTTGATTAAATAAAAGGAATCAGTTCAAAATCCTTTATAGATTCCCGAGTTCGACGTAAAGAGCCCATTTTAAAGTATTCGTGAAATCTCTTTTAATAGAATTTCGGCATGTGTCTGCCAGCTTTAAAATTTATGGAAAGTATAAAAGTTTTAGGTTAGGTTTACTTTCGGCAGTCTCCATACTCTCACTCATTCATCTCCATTTTCTCATTTAGTCCTCACATTTATGTTTTCTGGTAAAGCCGTTGGTTTGAGTACGTTGTATGTGGAGATTTTCAATCGTCCATAATATTCATTCATCATTATTCTACTGCCAATCTATTCATCTCATTAACTCTCATCATTGAATGTTTTTAGCCTTCATTAATGTAGACTTATTAGTAATTTACAAATCGATTTGTAATCTATCTGTGACGATGTAGTTTGAAATATCCTTTTTATCAGTCGGTAAAACTGAAGTTTAAAAGACATTATCATTGGTCTGTCAACTTTTAGTTAAAAATAGCATTGTCATCGGTCTGACACGCTTAAGTATAAAATAGCATTTTCGATTTGCCAGGTTTAAGTTTTAAATTTCATTTAATCACTAATTCATCTTTTCGGCAAATATAAAGTTAAAGATAAATTCTAATTGAAGTAAATTATTTTGTGAGATAAATGGATCTCTTCACGCATGTATTTTTTTTGTTAGTCGTTATGAAACCGATTATCTATTAAACTCATTTAGATATTTATATCTTTATTAATATGATATCAAGTGTAATGATATCATTGATATAGACGACAAGAAAACCTCAAAAGATTGATACGATAGTTGCCAATAGATGAAGCTTTCCTTATTTGGAGCAGACTTAGCAATATCTTTCTTGTACTTATTAGAATATCAGTCCGTGGAGTTTAAACGTTGCACTCCCGGGAAACGTGCTATCGGTGGTTGGAAAAGGAACGATGTTTTGTCTTGGTAGCATTTAATCTGCCCCGATCCATTTTTAATCTGACCATTTATTTTTGGCCATATTTATTCTACTACAGACTGGAGAACATCTTCCGAAGATTCAGTTATTGCCTTACATCTGTGAGAATTCGATTTGATTTGATGTTGGGAATAAAATATGCAGACATTTAAATGTAATGTGAATAAACATCTTGCTGTCGAACTCCCCAAACTGTTGGCCCTTCATAAATGTGGCCCATAACAAAGTAGCCCCTAACGCTTCAGTAGCAATATGCCTAGTTTGGGATAGATAAAAGTTACAAAAATGAAATAAAATATATAACATATTTAGTTTGTCTTAAAAACCTATTAAGCGTTAATAATTATGAAAAATACCATTTATAAACATTAAGCAAAACAAGTAAAGAAAGACACGCATTTCGCTCAATTCGATTTTAAAATCTATTCCTCCATTTTAATTGCTTTTCTTCTTATTTTTACTAATAACTTTAATTTTGTCTTTCAATTTGAATAGAAAGAGGACCAAAGTCTTGAATAACAATAACTAATTATGTAATTTGAAATCAGTTGCTGAAAAATTCATTGTATTACTAAAAAGATTTAAAAATATAGATCATATCATCGTCAGCGATAATAACTAAAAATGATAAATAAATGTTCTAAATTGTGTTATTAAATGAGAAGGGAAATTGCTTCTGAAATTGGTGTTATTTCAATTCTTCGGAAAGGATTTTCGAGTTGCTATTGATTACACAGCAACTTTTTAAATTATTATTTTAAGGGACGTTAGATGTGTGTTTAATTAGTTTTATAAAGTTCACGTAAAATGACCTCTGGCATTTAATATCTTGAGGGCTTCTTCATTACTCATTGAAAGTTTTGTTATTTAATTTTTTGGGAAAAGTCTTATGATTCGTTCGTCGATTGAACACTAAATCCTCAAATTAATAAAATCATTTCTATTATTATGCTGAAGCTCAGGTAATGAGCATTTGTTTCACTATGTCATTTCTCAATATACTTTAATCGCACAAAATACATTCAAAATATACCTAGGTTCTGAGGTTGAGTAGTGTTGGAAAAGTTCAATTTTAATTGTTCAAATTGGCCGTTATTTTTAATTAACCAAACAAGTCACTAATCTTTCACTTATATATCTATGTATTTCTCTCGCACCCTTCTAACTTTTGTTGATTCAACTACTCTAAATATTTCTTAACGTTTCTGTTAGCAATTAAAGAATGGGAATAGTGCCTCTGTTTTTGTCAGCGTCGCTATCTAATTTTCATACGTGTTTCTGTACACACTACTAAAACGAATATAATTTAGATGTCAAAATAATAAGTCTCTTTACTTCTATATACGTATAAATAATAATAATAATAATAATAATAATAATAATAATAATAATAATAATCGGGAGGACAACGCTAATACAAAAAGACACCAAAAAGGGAACAATCACAAGCAATTACAGACCAATAACCTGTTTACCAACAATGTGGAAAATCCTAATTGAACAACTTAGAAAACACGTCTACCACTCCCTGAATAATCGTGGACTGCTTCCCGTTAAACTAAAAGGATGCCGGAAAGGAAAAGAGGAACGCATGATCTGCTATACATACATCAAAAGATACGGAATGAGGTAAAAGACGAAAAAAGAACATAGCCATGACATGGATTGACTAAAAGAAAGTTTACGACAGAATCCCTCAAGCATGGATAATTTAATGCTTAAAAATGTACAATGTACCCGACAGGATTATTGATCTTATTAAGAAAGCAATGGGAACATGGAAACTAGAACTGACAGCTGGAGGACAAAACGAACTTAGATAAAAATACAGAGATATGAGACTCCCTATCACAACTACTATTTATTATATCCATGATGCCACTCAACTACATACTCAAGAAATGTGATGCCGGATACGAGTTTACAGAAACAGAACAAAGAATAAACCATCTCATGTACATGGACGACCTGAAGCTATTTGCAAAAAGCAAAATGAAACTAGAACAGCTGATAAATACGACAAGAATCTTCGACCAGGACATTACAATGGAATTTGGAATGGGAAAATGTGCACTGCTAGAGATGAAAAGGCGGACACTGAAGATAATAGAATGCATGGAACTGCCCAACTAAGAAGAGATAAGGGTGCTAGGCGAACAGCAGAGCTATAAATATTTAGAAGTTCTGGAAGCAGACACCATCAAATCTACAGAAATGACAGAGAAAATTGAAAAACTATACATGAGAAGAACAAGGAAACGATATTATGTAATCACTAATAAGATACTCTGGACTGTTCATAGGCTGGACTAAAGAAGTACTCAAGCACCTTAATAAAAAGACTAGAAAATTGGTGAATATGCACAACGCACTGCACCCCAAAGACTATACGGATAGACTCTACATGAAGAGGAATGAAGGTGGGAGAGGACTGTATATAAGACTGTGTGGGAGACACAAAAAAGCTGGGAAATACATAACCTATGACACAGAAAGGCGGATCACCGCATCACGAGATATCGTCCTAATGAAAAACCCAGGAAGCACGGAAACCCGAAAAAAGACAAGAAAAGAAAAGTAGGAATCAAAAAAGCTACATGGACATTTCATAAGAACGACAAGAGAAGACACCCACGAAAATTATTGGCATTGCTAAGAAAAGGACACTTGAACAGATAACGGAATCTCTACTGATAGCTGCATAGAACACTGCGATTAGATAAAACCCAGGAAAACAGTACATGTATATTGTGTGGACAAAGAGACGAAACAGTACATCACATAATAAGTGAATGCAGCAAACTAGAACCAAAAGAATACAAGAACAGACACGACTGCGTGGAGAAAGCAGTACATTTAGAAATATGCAAACGACTTCATTTTGAACATGCAGACAAATGGTACAGACAAAACCGGAGACAGTACTAGAAAAGGCAAACCAGAAAACCATTTAGGACATTAGAGGGGCAAACAGATAAACTCATCCAAGCCAGGAGACTTGACGCAAAAATATTTATCAAGAAGGAAAGAACTGGCAAATTGTAAATGTTACCGCCCCATCAGACTACATGGTTAAGAACAAAGAGACAGAAAAAAGCAAATACACGGAGCTTGCCAGAGAATTAAAAGAAATGATGATGGAAGTCAATATAATACCAATAATTAAGGAGCACTCAGAACAGTCCCGAAAACCCTGAAAAAAAGGCTAAGAGAAATTAGAATTAAATGGAAAACTGACACTATATTACGGACGGCAATGATTAAAACAGCTGAAATCTTAAGAAAAATCCTTGAATGCAGAAATCAACCCCCATAAATTACAAACACTAACCAGCCACATGGAAACTGCAACAGAAGTAAAACAAAACGATGGAAGGAACACCACATGAACCCAAGGAAACAAAACTGCACGAAATATTATAAACCGTCAAAATGTATCAGCCCCAGCTGATACGACACAAAATAGCCGTGAAGTGTCAAGGAGGATGGAAGGATTAAGAAGAGAGAGCACTAGCAAGACCTCTACTGGATGAGTGCGAAGAGTTAGAGAAGTTTATTGTCACATACATTCTAGTGAAAACCAGTGGTCGTTGCCAGCGAGAAATTAATGCAAAGTTGCTGTTGCGATGATGCAAAGTCATTTGCAAAGGTTATCGAAAGAAGTGGAGAGTACTCACATGATCAGGGAGACTTGTTATCACCCAGACTCTAGGGAACAACACCCGTTATTATCAGTGAAAAATCACTGATGATGACCTGTGTGAGCACTCATAGTGAGTACAAATAATCATAATCATATTATTATTATTAATAATATTAATAATAATAATAATTATTATTATTATTATTAATAATAATAATAATAATAATAATAATAATAATAATAATCACAAAAAACAGGATAAAAGACTGGGAGAAATTGAAATCAAAGGGGTCATTGAAACTATAAAAAGGATGGCGATAATCAAAACAGCTGCAATCTTAAGAAAAATCCTCAAATGCGGAAACTAACCAGCATAAGCTACGTAGGGTCATATGGAATATACAGCAAGAAAAAACAAAACCACAGAAAGAACACCACACCACACCACAACACCAAGGAACAGAAAATGCAAGAAACATCACGTTATGAGCGCCCCCCCCCCCTCAATAATTTACACCGGCCTCAGCTGACACCACACAAAACTTAACCAATGGACAGAAATAGCAAGAACCATCATAATCTCCCTCGCTCTCTTCTTCAGACTCCAGGAAATACCACCGGTTGTCGGTTAGCAATCACTGATGGCTTGTGTGAGAACTCCTAGTGAGTACAATTAATAATAATAACAATGGTAAATTACATGTGAATGCTGAAAACTAGCCCAAAAGAATACAAGAACAGAAGCGCTTGTGTCGGGAAGTCATACACTGCGAACTATTCAAACGGCTGCATTTTTAATACGCATATCAATGGTACAGACACCAGCTAGAGGCAGTTCTGGAAAACGAAAATCACAAAATCCTCTGAGACATGGAGGTACAAAACGATAAACTCATCCAAGAAAGGGGGACCGGATGTCATTATAGTCAACAAGAAGGGAGAATCTTGCCAGATCGTAGATTTTGCCGTCCCAAGAGACCACAGCGTGAAGATCAATTAGACGGAAAAACAAAGCAAATACACGGAGCTCGCCAAAGAATTGTACTTGATATGGAAAATCATGAAATTGAATATAATATCAATAATCGCAGGAGCACTAAGAACAGTCCTGAAGAAAAATGGGGAAAAAGACTGGGAGAAGTTAGAATAAAAGGGATGATTGAGACTATACAACGAACAACAATGGTGAAAACTGACATCCAAAGAAAAATTTTCAAATGCGGAATCCAACCCACATAAACTGAGAACGCTAACCAGCCACATAAACTGAGAACGCTAACCAGTCACAAGGAAGTTGCCAAAGAAATGAAACGAAAACATAGGCAGAACACCAGCAGATGAACACAAGCGATCTAAAGCTGCAAATAATTACATAACTGCTCCCCCTCCCCGGCTGATACCACACAAAATAGTTGTGAAAGATCAAGGAAGATGGAAAGATCGAAGAGGAAGAGCACTAAACAGACCTTCACTGGAAAAGTGCGGATAGTACTTGGACCCTAGGGAGGTTATTGCGATCCAAATGATAGAGAAGGCTCATGATCGTTGCCAGCGAGAATTCAATGATAAGCGACTGTTGCGATAACGCAAAATCATTTTCAAAGGTTATCGAAAGCGATAGAGAGTACTAAAAATCTGGAGAGGCTTGTTGTCACCAAGACTCCAAGGAACACCACCCGTTATTATCAGTGAACATTCACTATTATGACTTTTGTGAGAACTCTTAGTGAGTTTATAATAATGATACTACTACTACTACTACTACTACTACTACTACTACTACTACTACTACTACTAATAATAAAAGTTTATATTATGTTTAGTAATGCAAAAAGAATATCTTAAAAGATATGTCACAGTTTTTGAATTTTTGAATTAAACTAAAGTAGAATAAATAGTGGTAGTGGTAGTGACCCAACGGGTCAGAGATACGTCTGGTTTTGTTATATACAATTGACGTAAAATTCCTGAAATACATATATATTTCTAAATGACTCTTTGAGCAATCAGAACATTAGTGACTTCCTTTTTTTAGCGTCGTCATTTCATTTATACACGTGTTTCTGGAGAAAGCAAAATAAATCGTTTTACTTGTATATACGATTAAATCTATTAATAATGGAGTTTATGTATCTGTCTGTCTGTCTGTCTGAAGCCGAAACTCCAGTATGACTATTTTACTGAAACTAATCTTTTTGAAATTCTTTATATACTGTCATCAAAAGTCGTTCAGACACCAGATGGGTGTTGCCATTAACATAAGTCATTCCTTTAAACCTTCAATTAAATTCATATTTACAAATATACACTTATAAGTGCTATTATCCAATTTACATATGTATTTACAATATTTTCCGATAAGGTTATATTAATAAACATTATTCATACAATTAATTAAAACCATTTTCATCATAACCGGCGTGTTTTCTAAACCATTTCAACGCGAGTACTGTTAAAATTGCAAAGTCATTAGCTGTTTAATAAGTGGTGTCCTCCCTCCCTCCGGTAATTAAATATGGCGATCTGATTAAGCAGCCGATTAGCTGTTTAATCAGTGGTGTCATCCCTCCCTACGGTAATTAAATATGGCGATCTGATTAAGCAGCCGATTGGCTGTTTAATCAGTGGTGTCCTCCCTCCCTCCGGTAATTAAATATGGCGATCTGATTAAGCAGCCGACGTTAATGTGGGACGTTAAATATGTAAACAACAACGCTCGCAAACACCGTGCTCAGTTTTCCATTTTTAAAACCGTCCTAAGTTTGTTTATTCTTAGCCATTATGTTTTAAAACACAAATTTATTAAATCAAATTGTTTAATTAAAATAATAATTGATTTAAAAATTACTATATAAAAACGCGCGCACGCACACACGCATACGCACACGCACACACACACACAGTTCAGGTAAACTTTTTCTTTCCAAGAATTAAAAAACTTTTCGTGTTTACTGTATTTGATTTCTTAATACTTTCATATCCAATATTATCATTTTTTCACGAACTCAACAGAATTCATAATTTCATGTTTTATTTATTAAAAAAAAAGATGTGATTTTTTTTTCTTTAATGTCAACAAAATAAACTAACACATTGTACTGGAAAACTATACAACTGATTGTAGAATCAAATTGTTTAATTAAAAAAAGGTCATTAAACAACCCCCCCCCCACACACACTGTGTTCACTGTATTTGATTTTTTGGTGCTTTTTCATTTTAGGACCCACGCTAACTTTGACCCCATCGTTACAGTTAGGGTTAGTTTTTTTTTCCTTTTTAATTAAAAATATTTACATGTATAGGGGGGGGGATAACAAAATTGGGGGAAGGCGGTCAAAAAATTTTTTTTTTTTTCTTAACTAAAAAATATTTCTATGACTGGTAATATAAAAAAATTGAGGCGGCTACAAAAAAATTTTTTTCTTTCTTTTTAAACTACAAGTCTTTGTATTTATGGGCGAGGGTACAACAAAAATCGGGGTAGGATCGAATTTTTTTTCCTTTATTTTCAACTAAAAATAATCTTGGTCATAAACACAGAAAATCAATGTCTAACCACCACAGAAATATGACTGGGGCTCCATTGGCTTACGCGTAAGCCTTCATTTCTGATGCGGCAGCCTAGCAAAAATATGCGACCGGAGGGAGCATATATTTGCTAGTAATAATAATAATAATAATAATAATAATAATAATAATAATAATAATAATAATAATAATAATAATAAACATGGAGACTGGAACTGAAAGTCGGAGGACAACATTTGGCTGATATAAGAATACAGAGAGTCATTTTTCAAGGAGACTCTCTATCACGACTACTATTCATCATAGCCATGATGCCACTCAACATCATACTCAAGAAGCATAATTCTGGATACAATATCACAGACACAGAAGAAAGAATAAACCACCTCAATATATGGACGACCTGAAGCTATTTGCCAAAAAAAAGGAATTGAAAAAGTTAAAAAATAACCAAAATCTTCAGCCAGAATATTCAAAATGGAGTTCGGAATGAAAAAAATTGGCACTACTCTAGAGATGAAAAGTGAAACATTTGATGAGGTAGAGGGCGTGGAGCTACTTAACTATCAGGGAATTAGGGCACTTAACAAACCTGATACATACAAATATATGTGATTTCTGGAAGCAGACGCCATTAAATCAAGGGAACTTGAAGAGAAAGTTAAAAACAAATTTCCTGAAAAACACAAGAAAACTTTTAGAAACCACCAAGTTATTTAGTAAATACGCGGTAAAAGGAATATACACCTGGGCGTTATCCCTAGTAAGATATTCTGGAACATTAATAGGCTGGTCAACATAAAAACTCAGACACCTGGACCAGAATACTAGGAAACTAATGCCAATGGACAATGCACTAAACCCACATAATGATATTGACAGATTCTACGTAAAGAGGAGAGAAAGAGGAAGAGAACTGACAAGTATAGTAGACTGTGTGGGTACAAAAAAAGAGCTGGAAAATACATTCTCCAGAAAGGCTGATCATTGCAGCAAGAGACTCATAAAAAAGGAATAATGCAGAGAGCAACTGAAAACAAAAAGACGAGAAAAGAAAAAAATGTCAAGAAAATGGACTATAAACGGGATAATTTATAAGATTGACTAGAGAAGAGAAACAAGAAAACACCTGCGCATTGCTACGAAAAAATCACTGAGCTGAGAGACGGAATCGCTACTGAGAGAGACACAGAACAACGCGATATGAACGAACTATATCAAAGCTAAGATAGACAAAAACCAAGAAAGCAGTAAATGTAGACTCTGTGGACACAAAGACGAAACGGAAACACACGTAAGTGAATGTAGCAAACTAACCCTTAAAAGCAAACAACAACGGACACGATTGTTTGGGAAAATCAGTCTAGTGGGAATTATGTAAACATCTGCAATTTGAACATGCAGACAAATGATATACACACAAACCAGAGACAGTATTAGAACATCAACATCACAAAATCCCCTAGGACATTGAGTTACATACAAACCATCCTAACAACAAGACCGGACGTGATAATAGTTATCAAGAAAGAAAAAATGCCAACTCGTAGATTTTACCGTCCTAGCAGTTTAAGGAGATAGAAAAACGAAATTGCCAGAAAAATGAAAGGAATAAGAGATATAAAGTCAATATGACACAAGTAATTGTAGGAACACAAGGAACAATCTCGAAACGCTTGCAAAAAGACTAAGAGAAATTGGAATCAAAGGGAACATTGAAACCATAGAAGTGACACCCACGATAAAAATAGCACAAATTTTAATGAAACCCCTGTAATGCGAAAACGAAACCACATAAACTACAAATGTTAGCCATGCGAACGTAAATTGAAATGGAAATAAAACGAAAACATAAAGAACATCAACGTTCCCAAATGAACTGAAACTGCCATAAATTACATAAACGACCCCAACACCTACACATATAGTTAACCACTTTCGGCAGGTACCACACGGGTCAAGGAATATCGAGGGACAGAAGAGGAAGAGCACTAACAAAACCTTCACTGAAAGTGTGCAAAGAAGACTGGGACTTCTGGGAGTTTTTTGCCACTTAAATACAAGAAAAGACCAATAGTCGGTGCCAGCAAGAATTGAATGGTAAACGGCTAGTATATGCAACGGTTATTGGACATCGGTGGAGATTGCTGGTTATCTGGGGAGACGTGCAGTCGGGTTTTGGATAGCTGATTCATCTATGTAAAAAAAATAAAGTCGTCAAAAGATTTTTACCCCCCAAATGAATTTTGATTTTCTTTAGTAATAACGGTTACGAGAGGTGTTATTAAAATGCTGAAAAAGTAGAAGTCTACGACGAGAGAGAAGAGGAGAAGAAAATAATTACTGCTGCGTGTCGTCTACACAACAGGACATTAACTGCCTACGATAAAATAATGTTCACGATATTATTCGAGGATCGGTAACCGTAGTGCTAAAAACGTATCTTTGGTACCAAAAATAACCTGAGATTTCAACATAAAAGACTGCGAACCTTAGTTAACAACAAACAAGAGAATCAGGATCCAGCCGTTTTACAGTCAAGCGAGACAGATTTCAACAAAGAAACTGAAATTTTGTTTAATTTTCAAAAAAATCGCAAGTATCTGAATTTTAACGAAGAGTATCCACCTCCTTTTTATACTCTTTGCATATCGTACAGTATGACTGATTACGCATAGCAGTTTCGTCCCAAAATCCATAATGGTCGATCAATTAGTTTAGGAGTGTATCTTGTACATACAAATATATAAACACATACACACCTATATATGTTTATATGTTTATATATTTTTATGTACATGATTCACTCCTAAACTAATTAACCGATAATTATGAATTTTAGAACACAACTACTATATGTAAGGCGTCAAAATGTTGGCTATATTTACTTTAATTTAGTTTTGTGCGAATAAGGTAAGAAAGGGGGTGGACACTCTCGGTGAAAATTCAGATACCTCCGATTTTTAGTGAAAGTTTAACAAAGAAATAAGAAATCAATTAAAAAATATTCCCTACATTTTAGTTTCTTTGGGGTATTTTAAAGGGTCTTTATCTTGAATTATATGGGCAAAACCTCGCATTAAAAATTCAAATATTTCAGATGTGCCTCAACTTTGTCATTAGACACCAATTAAGCAACATTCTCTGCATTTCAATTTCTCCTCAAGACCCCTTAAGCTTAAGCCTTAAAGTTTAGACGGTTTCTTGAATAAAAATCATGTAATGGATGTTTATTAATTCGAATAAATATTCTGGAAATAAGGTTTAGTATCATTATATGTTGATTTTAATTTTAGTAAGGGGACATAAAAAGGGTGTAACTCTCTTCTGTTCGAGGACTTCACATTACCAGTCCTGGGACGGGTATTCTCGATTGAGTAATGCTGTCATATTTACGCAGTTCTGCTTTTTCTTACCTTGACAAAGTACAAAACAGACATCGCAATCTAGTGGTGGGATTATCTATTCTTTTATCTGCAGCCCTTTTTACACAGAAGAGATGTTGCTAACCTCTCTCTACTGTATCGATATGTTACTGATAGGTGTTCAACTAAGCTTCAATCTCTCGCCCCCCCTGTACAAAACCACAGACAGAATCCGCCTGGCTACAATCACAGCGGAAGACGTTTATTTTCTATACCAAAGATCAAACACAACTTCCATAAACAAAGTTTATTTCCAAGAGCGCACCGTCTGTTGAATAAAATACCACGAAGCTGCTTCCCAGCCAACTACAACATAGTTTTCTTCAATACTTGTTGAGCCGTCCTCTTAGAAAATCAAATCATCTTAAGAAATCTTCTACCCATTGTTTCCACTCCTCGCACGGTGGTACTAAACGTCCAACCGACGGTCTTTAACCCTTATCCTCGAATGACCCATCGGACCTTGATAAGCAGTGATCCATTATTAATATATATATATATATATATATATATATATATATATATATATATATATAATTTTTAATAATTTTATTTATGGTATAAGAAGGAACACATACTAAAATATTTCTTTTAAACAGAGAACAATCAAAATATCTCGACTCGGTCATTATCTCCTTCATCTGAGATTGCATATGCAATGTTTACTTTGATTTTCTGTCATTGAAAATGAATTTAATGTTCCACCAACGAATTCAGACACATGTTCGAGACAACAGAAGAGGCCAGAAGTATAGAGGAAATTGGACACAGCATAAGAAGTCAACAGTGGCATCTACATCTATGAAAAAGATAAATAGGATTAGTATATATTTAAAGTTTTATTCTATACTTTTTCAGAGAGACAATTATCACGTCATAGTTTGTTCGACATCCCTTATCTCCATTTCCTTCGCTTCACATCAAATGAACTATCGAAACGGACAAGTGTAATTATTCAGCGTTTTCAAAAAGAAAATCATGAAAGATGAAGAGACAAACGATAATCAAAGATGATTGCAAACTCACTTTATAGAAACGAAATTTTTAAACTAAGAAAGTAAATATGATTGAAAAAGATTTAATGCAAAAATTAAACACCTTTTTAACAAACAGACTGAGATGTTTTAAAAAATAATTTAGACGAAATGAATTCAATTTATATTCAAAATGATTAAAGTTCTGTATTTTTAAGATGCGTCTCTTCAATCTGCATCTGTTTAATGATAAAATGTTATTTTAAAACTAGGACAAAAGAAAGGAATATTTCAGTCGTAAGCCTGATTGTCCAAAGAAAATGTTATTTAAAAATTAAAACGAAAAACCCCCAACTATTTCAATCTTTTTACATGACTGACCCAAGATAATCTTTTTTTAAACTACGACGAAAGAAAATAATATTTCAATCTTAAGCCTGACTGGCCAAAGGAAATGCTATTTGAAAACTTAGACGAAAGTAGATAATATTGCACCCATAAGCCTGATTGACCGACGAAAATGATTAAGCCTGACTGACGAAAAGGATATTCTATTTCAAAAAACTAAAACGAAAGTAGATAATATTTTCATTTTAAGCCTGACTGACCAAAGAAAATGCTATTTCAAAACTAAGACAACAGAAAATAGCATTTCAATCTATAGCCTGACTGACCAAAAGTAAATTCTATTTCAAAACTTAGACGAAAGTAGATAATATTGCAATCTTAAGCCTTACTGACCGAAGACAATGCTATTTTAAAAGTAAGACAAAAGAAAATAATATTGCAATCTTAAGCATGACTGACCAAAGAAATTTCTAATTCAAAACTAAGACTAAAGAAAATAATATTTCAATTTTAAGCCAGACTGACCCAAGAAAATGCTATTTGAAAACTAAGACATCAAAAATAATATACAAATTTTAAGCCGGACTGACCCAAGAAAATGCTATTTGAAAACTAATGCGAAAGAAAATATATTTCAATATAGGCCTGACCTACAAAAATAAAAGGCTATTTTAAAACTAAGACGAAAGAAAATAATATTTCAATCTAAAACTTACAAGAAAGAAAATAATATTTTAATTTAAAGCCTGACTGACCAGTGAAAATTCTATTTGTAAACTAAGACGTAAAAATAATATTTTAATTTTTTGCATGAATTAACCAAAAAAAATGCTATTTGAAAACTAAGATGGAAGAAAATAATATTTACATATTAAGTCTGACTGGCCAAAGAAATGCTATTTCAAAACTAAGACGAAAAAAAGGCTTTATTTTTAAGCCGGACTGTTCCAAGAAATTTATATTTTAAAACTCACACGTAAAAAATATTTCAATCTTAAACCTGACTGACCAGGGAAAACGGTATTTTTAAACTCAGACATAAAAAAATAATATTTCAATTTTTATCCTGACTGACTGGCGAAAATGCAATTTGTAAAACTAAGACGGAAGAAAATATATTTCAATCTTAAGCCTGGCTGACCGAAGAAAATGCTATTTTAAAACTAAGACGAAAAAGATAATATTTCAATTTTAAAACTGACTCACTAAAGAAAATGCTATTTTAAAAATAACAAGAAAGAAAATATTATTTGAATTTTAAGCCTGACTGATAAAAGAAAATGCTATTTCAAACAAAGACTAAAGAAAATAATATTTGGTTCTTAAGCATGACTGACCAAAGAAAATGCTATTTCAAAACTAAGATGAAAGATAATAATATTTCAATCATAAGCCTGACTTTCAATCTTAAGCTTGACTGACCCATTAAAATGCTATTTCTCAACCAAGACATAAAAAATAATATTTTAATCTTACTCCTGACTGATCAAAGAAAATACTATTTCAAACTCAAAGAAAGAAAATAATATTTGAATCTTAAGCGTGAATAACTATAGAAAAATGCTATTTCAAAACTGAGACGAAAGAAAATAATATTTCAATTTTAAGCCTGACTAACCAAAGAAAAAGCTATTTCGAAACTAAGAGTTTAAGATGAAAGAAAATATTCTATTTAAACTCTAAGGTTGACTAACAATAGAAAAATATACTTTAAACTTATGCATAAAAAACTAAGGAAAATTCTATATAAAACTGAAACTTTTGTCAAAACTCTCTTTTAATTCTAATTCCTTTTTTACCTGGACTCTGATGACACATTTTATGTTACTTAATTTAGATAGCATTTCTTAAAAACAAATTTCTGTTCTGTCAATTAAAGATAGCAAACCATTCTAAAATATTTTTAATTAGTTTTTCATTATACTTCATTTTTCCCTTAGCTGCGATAAGGTTTATGAGTAGAAACGTGACTCATTTAATATCTCTGCAAATTAATGATATTATTCCTTAAAAGGGTTGATGAAAAATCGAATAACGTTTCAAAATAATCTTAATTAATATTTGCGCAGATATCACCATCCAAATGATTTCTCAGTGGTGAAGCCCACCTCCCTCTCTCAGGTCACGTCTACAGCAAGAATTCTGTTTTCTTGGGATCTTAATCGCCAGGTGAAATCTTGCAGAGGCCACTGCACCCTAAAGTGCACCGTGTAGAAATCGCTCAGCAGATTGATGGAATAACAATGGAAGAGTGTGTGAGGGTAATTGATAGCTTTGTTCGATGGCTTCAAGTCTGCCATCAACGCCGAGGCGTACACTTAGAACATATCTTGTAACATTTTGATTTTATGACAAACGATACTAAATAAACACTCATTCTAATTGTTATCATTTTCAGCTTTTAGCAAATCTAAAGTTATCTTGTCTTGTTCATAGATTATGAGGGTGTAGATGGATCACGTGTAAACTGAGACATCTTACATCATATACCTACTTTACACCTATTCCCTTTCTCTGGCACCCTTACACTGATTATTTTCTTATCAACAATTTAAAGTGAGTCAGAATTTTTAAAAGCGTACAAAGATATTTATTTTTTCAATTACAAGACTGGTCTAACGAATCACATGATTTATCGACAGATTTGATTAGAAAACGGCTTATAAAATGAATCCTTTCCCCAAGAATACACATATTAGATAAGCTACAACAAGACAGATCTACTAAACGTGTGATCTACATGGCGAATGTGATCTGAGTACATTTAATTTATTTATACGAAAACAATAGTATATAAATGAAGCAAAAAGAAAGAATTAATAATTATTCATTGTCAGAAATAATTATAAAAAAATATATATGAAAGATTACTGACGCCACTCTATGATTTTAGTAATATATATATAGTGCGCACACTGGTCGAGCTTAATTCTTTTTCGTCATTTTTACGGAGCATGTACACTAGTATGTTTTATTAAAGTTGGAAAATTGATCTACAATGTTAGTAAAGTTAGAATAAAGTATAATTACTTCGTCGTGTTTCTTTGATAATTTATTCTGGCTTGCCTTCCCATAGATCAAGTCTGACACAACACAGCAAAGCACCCTTCCCAAGGATCAAGTAAAGTTCAACCCAGTCTCAAACAAGGAGAAAGAAACTTTGAAGAGTTCGAATACAAAACGTGGTGAAGACCATTTTTTAAATTGCTATATAACAAGTAGGACAAGTTTTGAATTTCACCCACTGTACCACACCCCAAATTAATTTTGACACAATGTGATACTGATCACGTTTCCTACTCTCTATTAAAATACATTTATTCAGTCGAATTATTGATTAAAACATATTCGTCTTTATGTAGTCTCATTTCTTAATTAAAGAAGTCGGTTTATTGCGTTTTGGATTCAAACCCTTTATATATTGGTGGTCGGTTAAGATTTTGTCTGTGATCAAACTTTACGGTTGTACTAGAATTTAGAATTGTGACCAAGACATGAATGCATCTTTAAGTGTGTTGCCATTAAAATCATTTAACAGAGAGGCAATTTTGTTTACAGATATGGCCAATGAAACGGATTACAACTGAGGAAGTAGCATAAAGTAAGTGTCAACCTTTATTTCTCGTATGAAATATTACAGGAATTCAGTGTAACAAAAATCGTTTTGAGACGATTTATTTTCGTGCATGGAATTTGTAAGTTGTCAATGTCGTTATTTTTAATGCATTACCATGGCAACCGAATAGCTTTGTTCGAATGGACTGTCCAGGAATTATTGACTGATATCTTGTGTGGAATATTATGTTGTGTTGACCTTTGGTCATAAATTTCACTACTATGCGCCCTCTTAGATCAATCAATTTCCCGCTTGCAATTATGGAAAATACGACCGATGACGCTGGCTTTCTCCTATTAAGGGTTGAGTTTGACATGTTAAGAGGAAGTGCATCGATCATCGTCATGATAATATGGAAACTTTATAACTTAAGTTTCTTTAAGTGTTTCACGTTTGAAGATATTCATACATGAGATCGTCATAAGTTATTCATCTTTGTGTGGTATTCACCCTGGGTGGACTTAACCGGCTTCCTCAAAGGATGAAGTCTCTACTAAATTCACAAGCAGTCTCCAACCGCATGCATATCCTGGCCAGGGGAAATGATATACAAAGCTTTCTATTCTCAAATAGTCACCTATCTGGTACTAACCAAGTTTAATGTCACTTAACTTCGGTTATCTAACGTAAATCTGTAACGTAATTATGCCGCTAAGTTGCCAACGCCTCTCGACTAAACCGCTTACCCCAGAAGCATATGCCGTGGCTTTTCTTCCTCTTCATCTTCTTGGCAGTATCAGGATTCTAGCGTAGTCGGTAGCTGAGAGCGCAAAGCAGAAGTTCACAATTTGCAATCATAATAATAAAAACAACATAGACACGAATATAAACATTGTATAAACACAACTTGTTGAATACGGGTGTGTGTCGTTGGAGCCGCGTTATTAATATCTCTACATTTGAGCTAAATTCCCATCTTTTACGTTTACGATCTCACCTAAGACTAACTTCGTCATTCGCTCCTTCTCGCTTTCTGTCCCGATTAAGTCGAGCTCAGTCGTCATTTTCCTGAACTGATCTCTCCGAACAGCCTAAATCTATCTACTACTTTCTATCGAAAATCCGATACATCCTGTATTCCCTCAGCTTACCACGGGAACTAGATATTACCGCTTTCTTTCTCTGCTTATCACCGGAAACTATATAATTTTTTCCGAATTCTCTCTCGTGACCTCTCCCACAGGCTACCTTATAATGGCGTCACTTCGTCTGTATAGTAATCTATACGGCTCTCTAGCATCACATATGCATATGTTGCATTCATGTGTTCTTTAAGTTGGATTCGTATGTCTATCATATTTAATAGTGTTAGAGAACAACATAACCACAGAAAATATTGAAGATTTTTATATTATGTCTCCTCAATCCACGAAACCGAAGCGTGTAACTGTTGTTGTTGGGTTTTACTATATGTCAACCTTCATTGAGTCATTTTATACCGAAATCACATGTTGTGTAATATCATTGATTTGTAGAAAAAATTTAATTTTAAGAGAATGTTTACATGCAGCGTCTGGTTTTGCCAACTGGTCACCCATTGAGTACTGGTCAGGCTCATCGACAGTTAGCTTTGTTTATCTTACGCGAACCGGTCTGTCAACGCCATTATAGCCGTATCCGTGGGTGTTGATGGAGGAAGCCAATCGCATCATCTTATAATGGCATCGTATGGGGATGACTTGTAAGCGCTACACTTTTACACGTATGATACTCTTGCTGAAACCCGCGTGGTGTCATGTAATTACATACGAACAGCTGAAAGCAATATTTGATTTTGTAAACGTCCATAACGAATTATTTTACTATTTGGATCGAGACAGTCTACATGATACGTAAAAGTTTAGTTTATTTGTATTATTAGGCCATATCAATGTATTGTCGATCATTAAATACCAAAAACAAACAATACTCTCAATGATTAATTGAAGAAGAATATTTAAATACACTCCAAAAATGCTCACCTCTTATAGCTGTCTCCCAGTTTATCCATTTCGCTTACGTCACGATTTACGTACATGAACATTCTTCGCAGTTCTTGCTGTATCTGAAACTCAATATATAGGGTTCCAATTCGGATATTTTGGCGAATTACATTTGTTTACCATTTGTTTACTGCATCAGGTGGAGAATTCTTCTTATTCTTTCCAACCATTTTTATAAGATATTTCTGTTGGCATCCATTATCTTCTGCAAGTTGATTGATATAGATCGACCAACCTATCTTTTGCCGCGTCATGGATTTTATAGGAGGATGTCACAAACGAGTTCGGACTGCTTCACGGCTCAAAAAGCTTGGACACGAATGAAACACTAGTAAATACCACTTGACGTATTCGATTATAAGTGAAATTCTCTCTCTTAGTGAGACTGAAAAAAGAGGAAGATGTTTAAATAGGGATTCCATGGTTGGATGTTTCATTTAACTGATGTCTGATTAAACCTGTAACATCTGTTTGTATAATCTATCAAGTTAGATAGAGCAGCTCCTACCAAGAAGCAGCATTTAAACTAAAACCCAGCAACATCAAGTCCATCATAGAGTTTGTATACTTTTTCAGCGAAAAAGATATCAAAATCTAAAAATGAGGTCCTGGGGTGTCCTTGTTAGATTGCGCACCGCCTCGAAGTCATCCCTCTCTACCAATTATAAGAGGGACTTTTTAACTCCACAGTGGAATCTCTTACTCTACGACTCGACAGTTTGGACACTTACGAAATACCACAAAGTATAAATTGACGGATTTGTATACAAGTCGCTCTTCTACTGACGGCTGAAAGGAAAGTGCGGATGGATACATGGATCTAATGGTATTAATGCCGAATTAAACACAATATAAGACGTGTTATTTAATCAAAATAAAATAACCAAACACATTTCTATTTACACACAAATAAAATCCTAAGTATTTGACAGTAGAGAATGTTTTCTATGAAATATTTTCAGAAAATGTTTTAAAAAACACTATTAATGGCAATATTATATTTAAAAAAATTATACGATAATCTTATAATTAAAATCTCACAAATAAGAGGAAGAATTGACAGCTAGAATGAACGTAACATATGAAATGAACCATCTTTGTTTTACAACAGAAATATACATTTTTCATGATAATTCCTTCCATTTTAATTCGCTTGAATCAGATGTTTCACGTTTATAAAAGAAAGAGACGGAGAGAAGGTGTGTTTGTGTCTGTGTGAAGGGGAGAGAGAATGAAAGAGAGTGTGTGTGTGTAGTGTGTGTGAGTGTGTGAAGGAGAAAGAGAATGATCTCACGAATTTAAGTAATATTTAGATCCCAAATAGAGTAAATCCTTCTTTCTAGCGCTGTATCTTATATATGAAGTAGCAAGATTTGCGCGTATTTCACTTGCTAGAAGGCATTAATCAACAAAAACTACATATCAACTGTTTTGTCATTCCTTTTCACCCTGAATCCGCCCCTGTCATGAAAAAAAAAATGTTTCACTCATGTTAATTGATTTAATCATTTAGTCCGGTTCAATATTTAGATCATCATATCTTATCATGCCAATACTGGATCCATCATTAAGCATCAAGATTACAGTCTATTAAATCTTGCTTAGTTCAAGTTAGTCCATCACTGCAGTCACTGAAGATATGTTTCATTGTCTCTGGGATTTCCACCAGGGCAGTTGGTTGTTGTTGCTAGTCCCCACCTGTGGAGGTTGCTGGCTGTCTTTCCAGCCTTCGCTTTTGCTTGGTTCAGGGTGACCCAGTCCTTCAATAGGAGATCCCTCCATGTGGGAGATGTTCTTCCGTCAGTAATAAATGTAATGTAGCAATCGGTCTCCATTTGGTTTCAAGAAACCGTCAGGATTAACAGTGGCAGCACATGAAGCTTTGTACTTGCTATCGACATTTAGATTTTTATTGGTCATGAATAGAGGAAGGTTAGGAGAAACCCCTAAGTCACGTGTGATCTTCCTGCCACTTAAATCATCGGATTCAAATATTGGGTATATATGTTATCATCACCGTTTACTTTGCAGTCAGATAATAATATTAAAATCCATATTTTTTCATCGATAGCAAATAAAAAATATATTATTTTATTTCATGTTTATTACGTATTTATAAATCATATTAATTTTCTTTATTTCTAAATACGTATTTTTCTTACATGAGAAACATATCATCTCATGTTCACCCAGCTTTTATTTCTCTTGCTATATAAGCCGGTGAATATACTCGGAGAAGAATACATATTTCCCTCCAGTTTCTGTTTATTTTCGTTTAATATAGAAAAACATCTTCACATAAGAAAATTATTAAGTTTTCTTTGTTTCTCATTTTCATTTTATGCTCTACCGATTCCTGGTCGCCATCTTAGATTTTGATTTTACAACTTCGTCTGACAGACACTCATTCGCCATCTTATTCCCTTTCTATTTTGTCTATTGTTTACATTATTTGCGGATCTGTGTATGTATGTGTGTATATGCACACATTGGATTTTAATATATTTTTTCTCTTCGGTATAAATAATAATATAGCTTATTTCATTTTTATTACGTATTAAGAAACCAGATTCTAAATTTATATTTCTCACAAAAACATTATTTTCAATATGCTATCATTATCCTTGCTATATAAAATAATATGGCTGCCGGATGGCGACATACTCGCCGAGGAATGCATGATTTCTTCCGATGTTTGTTTATTTTCCTTTGATATAGTTAAATATATTTATTAAATAAATAAGTAATTATTCAACTAGTAATAATCGAAGTGACGAAAACTGTTAGCATGTTTTGAGATGAGTAAATAATTAATAATTTACCCCATAATTATTGAAGTGGTTAGCACTTTTACGAAAACTATTAGCATGTTTTGAGATGAGTAAATAATTAATAATTTACCCCATAATTATTGAAGTGGTTCGCACTTTTACGACAATTGTTTGCATTTGTTATCTACCATTTCCATTTTCTGTAAACCTGATTTCTAGAGGACATCTTGCATTTATTTTTTACGCCATCTAATAAACATTCAAATAAAGTCAGTATCATTTTAATCCCATCATTTTACGATAATTCAAAACTTATCGATTTTATTTTTATGAAATATACTTTGAAAGTCTTTTCTACGAAATTATTGTCTATATTACTTGCGTTTGTGGGTATGCATGTACAATAATTGAATTATAGATTTCGGTACTTATTTTATAATATTGTATTTTATTGCAACAATTTTACAAGCATAAAACATCACTGAATACTATTTCGTATTTGTTTTGTTAATACCGTAATATTAAGTAACTATTGTATTATAATACTAATTAAATAATAAAATTCAGTACGTTCTCTTACAAAATCATTTTCCCCAAATGTAGCGTAATATAGTATCAGTTATGGGAGCAAGATTAATTTGTGTTTCTCAATTTTTCACGGGCAACGCCGGGACACGGCTCCAGCTAGTAATTAATACGGTAGATCACTGTCTATTTAAAAATGTGCGTAACAGACATGTCATTCTATAATTACCGTGTAAATTGCACGATTTTGAATTTTCCATTCATCTGTTACCTTATTTATAATACAAATGTGCTGATTTGAAGGTGGCAGTATAGTAAAGACTGAAGAGAAATTTTTATAGGTAAATTTACTTGTAAGGCGAAGGAAGTGTTCGATCCGCTCAGTTCCCCTAAAAATAACTCAAATATAACTCATGAGACTATACTTCGAGTCTACTATGTTCTCAATATATGTCTTCTATCTCCGTTACAAATTTCATAAACATCTGACAATTAGGTTTTAAATCTATTCAATGAGCAGATTTACTTAGAGAGAAAAAGGCAGTTAGACCCGTTTAGCCCCCTCTCCCTTAAAGTAAATACAACCTAACTCATTAGACTTGCCTTTACGTGTACTATCTATGTTTCAAATTTCACAACATTCTATTAAGTGATTTTTGAACCATGACTACATTTGTTTCCAAGGAGCCGTTTTTCCCCTTCTGCCTTTAAATAAAAAAGAATTACACTTAATATGGATGGCATACGACATAATCACGTTAACACACAGGTTCCTTTTAGATCACCGAAGTTAAGCGACGTTGAGCCTGTTCAGTACAAAATGGATGACCATTTAGGAATACCAGATGCTGTATATGTTCTCGGCTTATCTCGGCATTGTTTACAGCTGTCCTGGACTTCTTGCAACTGGAATCAAGCTGTGTCGATTCAGGAGAGACATGGTTCAGAATTGCACAACACTTGCTTCACAATTACATGCGCAGCTACCTTTAAAGGGGCTATCCATTTTCTCTCAAAACTGAACAAATGCAATGCCCATTATGTCTATGACCTGTATTAAAAGTTCATACTGTTAGGTTTACTAGTGTTTGTCTTTTCTACCATATACATACACCCTCTTAAAATACCAAGATTTGGTAATGGTCGTGTTTAGAGTTCTCCAACATAATGAGATGAAAGAAATTATGCATAGGCGATTAAAATGGTTTTATGTTGTTGTTTTATAAAAATGTGTAAATATGCAACAAAAATAAAGACTGAACAGCTCGAAACTAAACGCGAAGAGACCGGAAGTAGAGCCTAACGAAAAATCGAATAGAAGTACGAAACTAAACCAGCAATTATTTTTATAAATCATTTTAAGATGAAAAATAGGTGAAAGATATCTTAATTTTTGTATTTTTATTAAGATAACACAAGTTCTAAAATATAGAAACTTCTTAAATCAATTATTTTTATAATTCACTACACAAGTTTGTTCTAGTACTTCATGCTTCACAATCCATGTTTTTGTATGTTTGAATCACACCCCCACCGTCGAAATACAATAAATGCTATCAATGCAAGGGCAGTAGATATCATTTGATATACTGCCGGTATACTTGACTGGAATGTAGATGAACTAAAATGTTTGGATACCAAAACAAGGAAAATGCTCACAATTTATGGAGCTTTTGCAAAGAAAAGAGATGCAGATCGACTGTATCTACATAGAAAGGAAGGTGGTCGAGGTCTACTTAGTGTTAAATATGTTGTGAATATAGAAGAAGGTTGTCTATATAAATATATTTCTGAAAGTAATGAAATTCTTGGAGTGAAAAGAGAGGAAATGCTCAGAACTGGGGTAAAAAAGAATCAAAGGCTAAAAGAGAGAGGGTGAAAACTATTTGGAAAGAAACTACACAGTGTATTCTGTAAGAATACTGCATTTAGACATAATGACAGCTGGAATTGTTGGTCAGGGGTGATCTCAAAAGATCTACTGAGAGCACCTTAATGACAGCCTACGAAAAAGCCACTCGCACTAGGTTCATCAAACATTACATTGACAAAACTGCAGAATCACTGATATGCCGATTGTGTAATGAAAAGGAAGACACCTTATCGCATATTGTATCTGAATACTCAATGCTAGCGCAACACTAGTATAAAAAATGGAGATACGACAAAGTCACTCAGGTACTACACTGGAATATATGCAAACTTTATGAATTGGACCACAGTGATAAGTGGTATGAGTAAAAGCCAGAAATGGTACGACAATATCCAACTTCTTCGGGACATGCGCATACAAACTGATAATGTTCTTTGAATATTCCAAACCCGAATTAATCTTTCTAAACAAAAACAAGAGAACTTGCTTAATCATTAATATAGCCTGTCCCGGAGTGCCGGAGAAAGAACACGAAAAAAAATCAAGATCTAAAATAAGAATTAGTTAGACTATGGAAATGTAAAGAAGTAAGCGTGATTCCTGTTGTAATGAGACCCTCTGGAAGTATAACGAAAAGCCACCATAAATCACTTAAACAGATTGACAAAACAATTTATTTCCCGAATCTGCAAAAGGCGTGCCTGATAGGAACAGCGAAATTGTTCAGGTGCAGCTTGAATGTCTAAAGTCAAGAGAATTGAATTGATCTTCAAAAAAGAGAACTCCAACTACAAAACATCCAAAAGTTGAGACTACTATGAAATAATAATAATAATAATAATAATAATAATAATAATAATAATAATAATAATAATAATAATAATAATAATAATAATAATACGGTTAATTGAAAAAGGAAAAAAACACAAATAGAAAAAGCGAATTATTTACGCCATCAGTATAGTTTAGAGAGGGAAAACTGTTCTTTTAACTATACTCTTTATCTATTTACTCATTGTTAGAATATTTTTTATATAATTAATAGTATCTTAAATGTTACATGTTATAGAATAAGGTTGACAGGTTATTTAAGTGAGATTAAATACATTAAATTTACATTAACAATAAAAATTAGGAAATAAATAAATGTATTTAAAAAGTATTACTAATTATACTTAATCAATAAGTAATACTGCAAATAATACTGAATAAATACTGAAATAAGTATAAATATAAAAAAATATAAATAATAATAATAATTAAAAAAGCTATCAATTTAAAACTCGGGAAGAAACCTGTAGAGCGACGAATTATGTAGTTTTTTGTTTACTTTTAATAACACCAAACATAAGAGTAAATGATAAGTTCGATCAATCATGTATGATATATTGAGTAAATAAATAGAAATAAAGAATTAAGTTAAAATAAAAGTTTGAAAATAAGATATTATATTGGAATGTTGAATGAAAGTAAAATCGAATCTGTTTTAATCGTCGGATAAAAAGCTAACATATTTAAGCAGATATGTAAAGTTTAAAATAGGGAAAACTATATATATATATATATATATATATATAATCACCATCATCATCACTATCAGGTTTCTTGATCATTCCTGGAGGAGGAACCCCTCCCTAGTTTCCGACACCTTATTGGTGACAGTCATTCAGGTTTTTTGCCATAGTCGCCACACTAGGCATAGTAGGCACTGCGGGTGTGCGACGCTACTGTCCACATACAACGTCTGGTATTTCCATATGGTCACACATCTAGTACTGGTCGCTTAACATCGGTGATCTACGGGAACCGGTGTGTAAACGTGATTATGCCGCATGTATACAGTTATGTATTTACATTTATTAGGAGTTTAAATTGTTATTAAAAAATCCAATTAATATTCACGTAGAATATTTGGTATAAATATAAGAAGTAGTTATATATTTGAACGAAAAACGTCAATTAGCAATTAAAGTAAATCTGTCATTTCAGAAAAAAAGATTATTTAAGAGAACTGAGTTGAAAGTTTTTTTTAATATGAGAAAGCTGAATTGAAAGTTTTTTTTATATAATTGCCAGGGGTATAAAAATATTAGGAGTTAAGTTTAAAACTTAGATTGATCTGTGATAATATGATGTTTGCCAGTAAATTTTATTTAGATGAAATGGCGAGTTACATTTACATATATAGTATAAGGTTAACTTATATGTAATTATTATTATGTAAGTTTAGATTTCAGAGGTTTTATATAGTTAAAAACTGCAATAGTATTAAGGATATAGTTATACAAAATATTAAATTTTAGTTATTATATAAGGAAATTAGGTATTTTAGATATTGTATTAACGGTACAGTTAAAAAGAAAAAGAAATTTATCAGCTTTCCAAGATATATATAGTAAGTAAATATAAAGTAATTTCAAGGAATGCCTAATAAATATAGGATAGACAGATTAAATAAAAACGAATAATTGTTAGGACTAAAAATTCATAATTTTTAATAATTAATACTTAATATAATAAATAATACTTATGGAGGGAGAATAGAGGGTTAAATGAATGTAAGGGAAGAATAAAAAGAAACAGTAAAGGGTTAAAAGTAAGATTGTTAGTAGATTTTAAAAAGGAATAATAAAAAGTATGGGTATAGGTTAGTATTGGGAACAAGAGTGGAATATAAATAATGACAATGACTATATGAATAGAAAAATGTAAAAAGATAAAACTAAGGGATGAAAATATTTATGAATAAGAGAATAGTAAGACAAAAAACATCTAAAAGTAAGATGATGGGTAAATATTAAGATATAAGTTAATTTGATTCGGATTAAAATGTATTAATGATTATATATTGTAACACTAGGGAAATATGTAACAGAAAGAATAGTGAAGTACGAAGAGAGTATTTTAATACTTCATAATATAAAAATGAAAAAACTAATCATTAATAAATGAAAATATATAGTTATATAGTGAATATAGGGAAATGAGGGTGAAATAATTTTAAGACGTTTAGTAGATTAAAAAAAAGAAGTATGAATGGTATGAAATACATATAAGACTTTATGCGGGGATTATGAAAATAGGGGTTGTATATCTGTATGCGTGTTATGAATAATATTTAGGGTGTTAGGAGTGTCTGTTATTAAGGTTAACAGACTAGTTATACTTATATCTTCTTCGATGTTTGTATGATGCAATTATTTCATTTTCTTATTTAGAAAGGGAGTTTTAGATCTCATTATCATGATAGTGCTGGCAGTGCATAATTAGCAAAATTTGGATCCTGGTTTATAGGATAGACCAAATCAAAGAATGCGGTATGGTTTTAGATTTAAGCTTCCTAATAAGAGATGTTAAAGATGTAGGGGACCTTATATAATTAGCATTAAAATAGCTTATGTAATTAGAGATGAGTACCTTTATTGGTCAGGAAGTTTATTAAATGTACGTGCGAATCATGTACTGATGGTCGGAGTTTCTGTTAATTAGTGTCGCCATGGGGCTTCGCTTGGAATATTATTTTCTGTGTTGCCTTTGATATTTAAGGAACTTATATGGTGTATTAAAATTGGAGTGGAGTAAATTGGTATTAGGATGATATAATTATATAAGCAATATTAGTAGGTGTTTACTCCTGGTTAGGTTGATCGTATTGATTAGGTGTATTTATATTAGCTTCAAGAGTATATAGATCAGAAGTATTTATGATATGAACAGTAGTTAAGTAGTTTGTTTGGTGTAGTATATTGGTTTGGGTAGGATATAATTATATTAGCGAAAAGAACCAGTCTTTTCCTCCTGATTGTTTTGATGGCATTGATTAGATATAATTGTATTAATAGCTTAAGTAGTATATTGATTTGGAGTATATTCGGGAGAATAATGATTAGATTGTTGGTAAGGAGTAGATATTAGTGATTGAGAAGGATTAAAAGGCATGGTCAAACTTAGTAGATTATTAGTATTAATGTAATCAGGGCTTTAACGGTGCAAGAATATATTATGTCAGTATTAACACAATAATTTTGAAAAGGCCAGCGTTATTTTTCCTGACAATTACAGATGTTTTGGGGAGTTGATATTGGAGAGATTGACTGAGTTTGTTTAATTTTTCTATTATTAGAGTTAATTATTATTTGTTGGGAAGCAGGCATTGTTGAATAAGAAATTTGCATGGTGTTTTTATTTAGTATAGAGCTATATTTGTGTAGGTATTTAAATGGTGTTTCAATTATTTAAATTAATTCCTTAGGTATATTTGTGTTTACGTTATTGCTAAAGGAGTATTGGTCGGCATAATTTTAATAGCATTATTTCTATTATTATTTCTTTCCTGGGTGTACTAGTGAATACATCTTATCTATTGTTTCTTACATCTATGTACCGCAAACCAACATTTACTGGGTTATATTGGCACGGTGACACGTTTTGTCCCAAACAAAGAAAAATAAATCAGATAAAATGTTTGGTTTATCATGCTTTAAAGATTTGCTCTGAATCCCTGATTGATTCGGAGATTCAATTTATCAAAGAGGTTATAATCGATAATGGTTACCCTCTCGATATTATTAATTCATATATCGCTGCTAAGATAAACCACTATAAAAAACCTCAACTTTTTGGTCCTCCAAAATGTCCGACGTACCTAAGATTACCTTGATTAGGTAATGTTCGCATAACATTTGCTAACCAAATTTCTTGTAGTTGTAGGTCGCTGTTATCAAGCTTCGAACCCTAGAATCGTTTTTTTTCTGCTCACGGATGTTCTGACTATATCAGTAATAGTATTTATCAATTTTGATATCTGTGCGATGCCGTATACGTGGGAAGGACAGTGCAAAAGTTTGAATCCAGGATAAAACAACACGCCTCTCCTGCAATACGCCAGGGCCGACTAAATAATTTGAATTATTTAGTCAATACATCCGGGTCAGCTATTTCTCACTGTCTTATAAATAGCGCCGAATGTGCGTCGACTTACACTAGTGACAGTTTCTCTGTCATAAGTAGATCACATTCGCTATTCCATCTTAAAGACCTGGAAACACTATATATTACGTCATGAAACTCCTCCCTAATTAAACGAAACGAGTGGCTTATAGGACTGAATGTGATCCACTTGTGACCCTACCATTTTGTTTTCTGCCCCAAACTTTCACTAGTCTTCATTTCACTCCATATTTTAAGGTTCAAACGTAGTTCTATGAATTTTACTTCCACGTATTTACTCTGATGAGTGTGGACGAAAGCCGACTTAGTAGCTTAATGTAATTATAACTTTTCTCTCGTTTTTAACAGTTCGATTTCATTCTCCCCAAGTCACAATTTCCTTGCCTTGATAACATTTTGTACCATCAAATATTTTTTTAATTTAATCTTTGAAAAATCCGGGATTCAAAGAACATACTTCTGATTTTTGTTGAATGTTATAAAAAATAAAAATTTCACTATTAATATGTATATGTGATTATTTTCACTCCCTTTTAACTATATACGCTTCATTAAGCTTAAACCTTTGTTTTACTATCTAATCAACATATATAGTTGGTTAGATTTAGTTGCTTTATTTTACGGCATATAAACCATTTTCGAGTTTTTTAATGCCGAATCCGGTCATTTGGTAAAAGCTTTTACGCTTCAAATTCTGTATATGTTCAAATATTTATTCTTGGTGTTTGGTTGTATTGTTTCATTGTATATCAACGCTTTTCGGGTTATTTAATGCTGAATCAGGTCATTTTAGTAAAAGTTTTTATGCTTCAAGTTCTTTATATGTTAATATTTGTATTCATAGTGTTTGGTTAAGTTAAAGAGTGAAGGAAATAAGATGGGAAAATGAGGAACGGATGGAAATTGTTCTTTTTTGTTTTGGATTTGGAGAAGATAGTTGAGTCTTACAAAGAGAAATAAAAAGAAATAATATATATGTATTATTTTTGTCTGCCCCCCCCATATATATATATATATATATATATATATATATATATATATATATATATATATATATATATATATATATATATATATAGAGAGAGAGAGAGAGAGAGAGAGAGACACACACACACAAAGAAAATTTTGCTGCATATATATATGTATATATATATATATATATCAATGTTGCTTGGATTGTCAAACAAGTGTTTAAACTCAATGGATATTATACGGTGATAGGGTTCAAATATGTAATTCGTAATAAATTATACATTTATACATAATTTATGAATATTTATTATGTAAACATTTGTTTTGGCTTAGTCAATTGCCGTCGCGTTTCCATTAGCCCACCTCATCGAAGTTCAAAATGATAATTGAAAATAAATTCAGACAATGGTGGGATAAGAAAATAAACCAAAAATCAGAACAATAAAATATAATATAACTAACAGCACAGCAAGTACAAACAACGCATCCAAATTTTCAATCGTAACTGGTCATTTAGTTCGTTTTCATTAAAATAGTCTGGAAAATTTACTATCAGAATTTATGGGATTAATTTGCAAGGAACATTCATACGCCACACAAAAGGAGGGGGGCCAATAAGTGTTACTTTTGGCACATCGGCTAAAATCCATTTATGTGAGTTTTTTTTCATCTGATGTCCATACAAATTATTCAACCCTTCTCAACGACCCCGCAGGCAATAAATAATCATTCTATAATATTCATGAACACAAAATATATATCTTCAAACAATGAACCTACAGAATTAAATTTCTACTAACCAAATAAACTAACAATAAAAACACATAACTCACTAATAGCCCTATCCGTACATAAGTGTAAAGAACTCCATATCATATGAAATATATAAGGCCTATACCACCGCGCCAAGACTTTTCCAATTATTATAAAATGAATTCTTTATATACAATATAACAACATCCTCACCTCCCCTCCAGATATATTATACATATAACATTCACATCTCCCATACCAATCTAAATATTGTCTACACTCGCACCCCTAAAATCCCCACTCATCACAAATAACATACATCATTAGATATCTCACCATGTTCAATAACAATTTTTTAATTTGTAACAATAATTCTAAACATATTAAATCTCACTAGTTTAATAGCTAAACATATATTTATCGAATACCCTTAATAAGATTTAAACCTAATGGATTCATATAGAATCCCCGTTAGGCTCATAAATGTTATTAGATGAAAGCTAACAGAATTAATTAAATATAGGAACCCCACTCGAACTTATACCGGCACCACACATATGACGATAATAGCAAGCCTATACTGACCCACTCACTTAATTGGTACTAAATAAGAAAACATTTTAATTGATAAGGATACTCCCTCCATTAACTAAAGCCCCCACATAGCTAATACACCATAATTATAACAATAAACTACACCACACACGATCATCAGTAACTATAAATTGAAGCAGAGTTACATACAGCATCCGTAATCATAATTCGAAATACTACTAAGTTACGATGAGGACTAAAAAATGGTTTGATGTTTTAAATTTTTTCTATAATAAATGATGAAGCATGTTATTATTAGTGTTGATGAGGGAGATGTGGCGATGTATTATATGTTTAAGAGCTTTTTCACCCAATTGCAAATTAAGATGCATTGGGTTACAGTAGTGTAGATTTAAGTAGTGGGAATTGTGTTGCTGATTATCATTATTATTATTGTCTAACTTTCTGATCATTAATTTAATTTGTTCGTCTACAATATAATTGTGAATTAGATTATTAATTTAGACTTTCTTTCTTATTATTTTTTAATTCATTAAATACTATTTTTGGTTGAAGAGATAAGCTTTGCACGGTTTAATAGATTTTTAATTATTGCAATTTTATATCGATATGGACATTCGTTTCTATAACTTAAAATGCTTAATAGAGGTAGGTTTTTATAGGAAAAAGTAATGAATCCGTTATTGTTAGAGTCAATGAGAAAATCTAAAACCGGAATTTTATTATTAACGTTGAGCTTATAATGAATGCAGGTACAGAGTTATTTTGAAAAATGTCTTGTAGTTATTTCATCTTATCATTATTGTCTGCTTAAATAACGATATTATCAACGTAGCGGGCATACATTGAGGGTTTCATATATATTTTATTTTGGAAGTTAGCGATGTAAAAATGACTGAAGGTCGGTTTTAATTGTTGTAATTAGCCGTAATTTATAATAAACTATCTATATGTTTCTTTCGCACCTTTTCACTATAGATACTCAACAATTCTCAAATATATCTTAATATCTCGGTGACCATTAAAAAAAGCGTGACTCTTTCTTTCCAGCTAATTTACATTCCGCAAACTCTATGTAAATTAGATAGCACAAAATAGGTCACTATATATCTATATTATCCATAATGGTGACAGAGGTGTAAAGAGACCTATTGTTATTTCTGTTATGCAAGAAGGATCTTTAAAAGATATGTCACAGTTTATAAATTTTCGAATTAAATCAAAGTGGGAAAATTAATTGTGATTATAGTTCTGACCGAACAGGTCACTGTTGGTATAGTACTTTATAACTTCTTTTATGGCATATTTTATTTACAGGTTTGTTTATAACGTTGTCCCTCTTTTCTTTACTGACCTGAAACTGTAATTGTATTGCAGCAGAAATAAAGCTATTGAAAATATGAAAGTTTTTTTATAGCTTACAATATCGAACGCCCACTCGCTTCGATCGTCAAGTCTTATCTGATGCTTTTTCCTGATCGGTGACGGAACTTTGAAATAGTTTTCAATACATTGCTCAGTCGGCACACTTTAACATTAAAATACTAAATTTCCGATTTGAATTTTAGCCGCAACCTGGAGTTTATGAAAACAATCACAGTCGCAGTTCGAACGCGACGTTTACTCATTATCCTGACCTTTATTTCGGGTTAAACTAGGTTATTATTTCTATTACCTATCGTGCTTTTTTTCGATCAACTCCGGATTAATCTCGTTACATCTTTACACACATGGTATAACTCAGTCCCTCTACACGAAAATTTGCTAACCCATCTAAAAGTTCAATAATATAACAAATATTGATGTTGTCTTATGTTTGTTCTTGACATATATTGATTTTCCTATTGAAAATACCAAACACCGAATAGTTTCTGTCCGGATATTCACTGGCTAGACAAAAGCAGGAATCACCAGTCGGTTTGTCATATCGTCTGGACTGATAGGCTCCATAATTCAAGTATATATAAGCGAACTGCTCAAGTGCATCGCAGTGATAGCCGTATTTCATGCTAACGGCAGTGACTAGCTTTCCGCACCATGTGACTGTCAGTTTCAGAGATTAATTTCCCAACTTGACAGAATCTAAATTGTGGCATGATACACTTATATATATTTTTAGTCAATCATTTTATTGTAAAATCTGCGCTTATCTTGTATAAATGAAGATGAGAATATTTGTCGAAAAGTGCTATCAAAACGGAGAAAATCAAAGAAATCGATGACCCAATAGATCGAAACGGAAAGTATATTTAAAATTGAGTCGAACTAGAATTCGTGGTCAGACAATATTTTCGAAAAATGTCAATCCAGTGAATTCAGACGACATCTGTAGAAGAGAGACAGAAAAGAAGAAAAACAAAACCATGCCAAAACAAAAACGGAACTCTGTGTCCTTTCAAGGAACGTAACAAAGTTTCCGCATAGGAACCATTAAGCGGAAGTTATTCAGTTCCTATTTGCTAAAAAAATATTGGCATGGTTTAACACTGTACAATCTCTCTTCTTCTTCTTCTTCTTCTTCTTCTTCTTCTTCTTCTTCTTCTTCTTCTTCTTCTTCTTCTTCTTCTTCTTCTTCTTCACCTACTCCCCTTCTTTTTTTCTTCTTCTTTGGTTCATGTGTCATCATGTAGAAGACGAGCACATTTTTATACTTTTCACTTACATTACGGGTTGATGTATATGAGATTTCCAACTTTTCATTGGATCATATCCGAGAACGTACAATGCACACACACACACACACACACACACACACACACACACACACACACACACACACACACACACACACACACACACACACACACACACACACACACACACACACACACATATATATATATATATATATATATATGAAGCGAATCTCTCAGGTTCAACTTAAAATGAAAGAAATTCATTTTTACAAATAACGTATTATTAAAAATATACACATACTCACGCATATATTAGAAATTCAGTAGTAAAATTAAAGTCAGCATATGGTCACGGCGCCGGATTGTAAACCTCCATCTGCACGATCGCCGTGGCAATACAAAAATTAGATTCAAGTCCTGCTAGGCCGGGATGGCGACGATGATGATTATGAGTCGCTGATCTGGTCGTCTCGTCCAGCTACAAACACACTCCCACGTTGAAACTGTTTATAGCAGCGAGCAATCACTGGGCGAACAACAACCGGTTAGCTCTGTGGAGGGGGGAAAGATCATTCAAGCAGAACAAAAGGAAAGGAGCAATGTTCAACAACTTGGTCTGGTTTTCTTCTTGTATAGAAGAGTAATTACTAATAAAAATAAAAGAATTGATTTTACATTGGTCAATGGTAGGATTTATGTCTACCGTGCTCGGAAATGTCTTTTGCAAGGATTGTTTTTCGCTAAGTTATTTCGCTAGTTCTGTGTGTGCGAATGCGCGTGCGAATTCTTTACACAAGTGGTTGTCTAAGTCACAAACTTAACGGGCCAAGGCGGTGGCTAGAATTGCGTCCGGTCTGGTTCTTCGGCGCACGCCATTTCAGTCATCCCTGGGCGTCAGTTCAACTCTGCTCGTCCTTGAAGAAACCACTATCTTTTATTGAAACGGCGGTATTTTTGTTATCTCTCTCTCTCGTGCATCTACAGCCGTACAAACCCATTTCTGCCACCCTACTTTCTGCCTGTCAACCTCCACCCTTCTACCTGTCTGTCTGTCTTTATCTCTCAAGGGGGTGGGGACGGGCGTCTCACTCCTCTTTTCTCACAATAAATGAGAGTTCCCGTTAACGCCCCGTCATTTTAAACAAACAATGACAGGCTCACAAAGGTTTCTGTCAATTGTGTTTTGTGTCTTCCTGGTCGTGACATCTTCAAATCAACTGTAAAAGAATTGTGGCTGTAAAAACGCGCCATTCACCCAAACAATGATATCGCGTTATTGATATTTCAAAATTAAAATTGCGATATTGAATTCTCTAATCTTTACCTTCCAGCTGGTAACTGTCCCCTCGCCTTTGGTGGTAATTGATTTTGAATACCTTATCGATTCCGCGAGACTAGCTGGCCCCTCGTTCTGTCATCTGAATAAGATCATTTCTACGTCAATATATATACTAGTTTTATATCTCCACTTCGTCTCGTCGCAGGCCCCTCAGTCGGCGTAGCATTACCACCAAGATGCATACTAGCGCGTCACCAGGGTACCCGATCCCCATCGGGCCCCGGATACTTTGTCACACTTGCTTCACAATTATGCGCGCATCCACCTCTACAGGAGACAATGCGTACCATTGTCTCTCAAGTCTAAACGTAGACCATAATTATTAAAATTAAGTCTATATTTTGTTTGTTCATAAAAACAAATTTGCATGCGTGATTATTGAAGCGAGCCGGACACACGTACGTTCACTTTTATTCTATAGATCAGGTGATTATTTGGAGAAAACTGTTCATAGTTTTGTTTGCCACCCGTAAGATTTGCCGTTTCAAATGATGAGTCTCATAAATGAACGATGTTATCTAATTGCTCAGTTTGTAAGAACAAAATTAACTTCATTCCGTGGCACGATTCCCAACATATGTCAATAGAAATGTAGTTTTACATTAATGCCTTTTTCTAAAACTAATTGCCTGGTAAGTGATGATGAATACGCACTTTAATTTCCAATCAGGATTGCATTGTAAATTAAGATATCTTGTATTTCTTTTATTTTATATTTTATGAAAATGAAGAACCTCGGGATTGGTTTACTATGGCTGCATTTTCATGCTTTTTGAATGGGAGCTTTGAGTTCGATTGTTATTATTCATTTGGACATTCTTAAACTGTTAGCGTTAAGTGAATCTTTACCCCACATTTTATGAGGTATCTATATCTATAAAATGATCTTGTCAGATTTCAAAAATCAGACCCAAATAGCTTTAAGATGGTACATAAAACTTTGTTTTTGACTAGTTAATTTTCATTTGTTTTTGTTGTACCATGCTATTGGCAATGTAATAACGTACTTCTCAACAAATTATTTCAAACATTACTTAGTTCGGCCTAGAAGGACTTATAATATGAAATAATTTACATCATCACATAAAACTCAATTTCACCAAGAAGAATAACTAATTGTTCATCTGAAGAATCCTCAACTGTATAATAAAGACCAATATGTATTTATTTGCGTATAAATAAATACAAAACTGTAACGTACCATAAAAGCAAGTAAAAAGTGCCTTTTCTATCTCCGGACGAAACTATTCAAGTGGTGAGGGGAATCAACGACAGAAAACTCCCCCTGCTAGAATTTAATTCGAAAATACATATTCTATTCTAACTAATGTAAACGATTGGTGTTTTTTTCATTTCGCTCATCAGAATTGATAATAAATTATATATAAAAAAATTAAGTGCTGACGTACATCATTTTGTATGAATATTAGTGAAAATATAAACGGAGAATATTTTTCCATATTTTTTTATGATAAGACTTGCTTTCTTTACAACTAACATTTTATTTATTTTTCTGTGTAAGTTTATAAAATTAAAACTTGCAAACAAAAATGACTTCAACTAATATTTTATATTTGAGATGCGTCTACACATCTTTATTCGAAGCTTTGTCCGATAGCAAACCCCCATCTAAATTGAATAAAACCCATGCAGAGCTTACGAATATTTTATGTCCTAGTTTTTACGTTTTTAGTGTAATGCCTGTTGTGTTACCATTGATAACAAAACACGTGTACCGGCAGAAAGAGGAAAACGAAAAGAGTAAAATAATATTTTATAGTTAAAATAAAAAAGACAATTTGATTGGCGCCGTTGTGTGAACAATATATAAGTAAATATTACTTAGATTTGTGTTGGGCTAGACTGGGAGTCTAAGCGACTGCTATGAGAAGTGACGCCAGACGAACAAAGCGTAGGCATTTGTGAAAACCATAAAGAGATCACAGCCGATGGAAGTACAATCGACTGAGCATTAAAAAGATAGTAATTGTATAGTTTCGGTTTTTAGACAT